>VDFB02000015.1:377245894-377270241 GCA_007258455.2 Sequoia sempervirens | reverse complement strand
GATGCTTGAGGAGAAGTATGTGGCGCATGATGGATGTGTTGAAGGGATTCCCTAACAGACAAAGTAGTAGGGATTGAAATATTTGTGTCATCTGGAATGCCCCAAAGCTTGTTAAACTCAATTCTATACTGTATATTTTTAGGTTCCTTCAAAAACTTACAAGGCTCCACACCTTTTCCTGTCCAAAAAAGAAAGTGTGCATTCACTCTAGTTTGACTACCAAACCATTCAGTCCCACAAATGTTGCACTTCCACTTCCTTGTTCCCTCACCTAAATGTGATGTGCCTCGTATTCTTGAATTAAACTGTTTGAGAGGAGACTTAGGATCAAAAGCACCCCTAGCATACTATTCCAAAAACTCTGAAGGGCAAGTTGTACTAGCTGGTGCACTTGCCATGGAAGTAGATTGGGCCCCAAGATTAGCCCCATGGCCACCCCCCTCATTCTCAGGTTCAAAATCTGAATCATGTTCACTATGAGAATGGATTTCCATCTCATCCCTACTCATGTCTTGGGAGCTCATTGTGAAAGTGACACTGCATTTCACAAAATAAAAATAAAAATAAAATCAGCCTAGTTTAACAAATTGAAATATTAATTTTGGAAACAAAATTTACAATTTATAATTTTATATTATTTAAAAATTAAAATTAAAATATTAAATAATAAAATTTGATGTTGAATCTTGAGGGAAAATTGATGAATGATTCATTCATCTTCATCATTTTTTCCCTCAATATTCAACATCAAATCTAATTTTGAGATGAATAAGAAAAAATAAATAAATTAAACTTTAAAGTTAAACAAACAAAGAATTGAAAAATGAAAATCAGAAAATAAAACAAGAAATCTGAAAAACCCTACCTTGTGCTTGAAAAATCTCTCCAAAATGCAGTAGAATCCTCTTCTCTTCTTCTTGCTCCTTCTCACTCCTATCACACTTGCAATCACTTTTTTCACTCCTTCAATCAAACTTCTACAAGTTTTTCCTCCTCTTCAACTTGCTGCAAAAAAAATGTCTTTCAAATGTGACTCAAATCACCAAATTAGATGGTTTTGTGTTGTTTGGGGGAAGGGGTGGGCCCATGTCAAATTAGGGTTACCCCCAACCCCCAAAAATTGAACTTTATTTGTAAATTTTTAGTTTTTGCATCCACTTGATGTGGGGCGACGAGAGACAGCTAGATGTCTCCCCGCCTCTCGAGAAACACCTAGGCGTCTCCCAAGGAGGCGTGGAGACGTCTCTCAAGGAGACTTGGAGACATCTCCACATCTCCTTGGAGACGCAGAGATGTTTCCTCATCTCCAGCGGAGCACTAGTGGTGGTGGTGGGACAGCGGGAGATGTCACATACCCATTTCCTTGTCCTGGAAATGTCCCAGTCTCCGAAACGTGGCCAAAAGGGTGGGGGAACGCATTTCCATGGAACACAACTTTAAAGCAATTTGATCAACAACCTGAATTCAAACTGGAAAGCCTAATTGGCGAATGATCTATTTCATATGCGCAAGCTATCATCCCATATTTAAGGTATACCTACTGCTTTTTAGGAGCCATAAAACATGAATTGCTTCATTTTTCATCACAATTGCAATCATACTCAAGATATCTAGCAAATGGAGCTCTCAAAAGGCAAAATTCAAGAGGAAAAAGCTAGGGTTTCATCAAATTTCCTGGGTAAGTGGCCTAATCTATTTGAAATTGCAAAATTTGTTAAAAATTGCTAAAAGGAAAAGAATTGAAAAGGGTCTCTTGTATAATTAGGGTTGTTATTTTAAGTTTTCGAAAGAAATTGCAAAACTCTAGGATTTTTAGAAGCCATTGTAAAAACCCTAGTCCTACATAAACCCTAAGAATGAGTGAGACAAGTGCAAGATCTAAGGCATTCAAGAGATTTATAGAGGAGGACCTTATGAAGTAGCTCCCTGATTCAACAAAACAAGGAAAACATGCTCAAGGTGTCGGGGTTGTCAGAGACATACTGCAAGATTTATCATAATAAATTGGTGATGTTGTCACCCCTATGAGCGGATGCACCCTATTTGAATATGCATTCAAGAGAGGTCAGATGCCATGACCAACTTCTAACTTGTGGACTTTAGACCTAGGGAAATTGGTTGTGCCAAATGTGTTTGTCAGTGTAGACTTGGTGAAGGCTCTAGCTAGTTGTTATCACCTTGACACCAGAATGATCAAAAGCAGGAAAGGAACACCTTTGCGTGAGATTTCAAGAGGATAGATAATTGAAACATTTGGCTTGAACCCCTTAGCTGGTGTTACTATTGATTTCAGCTCATTGTGTAAGGAATATGAGAAATATAAACATAGCTATAAAGTATTTTGGCTCCCAAAGCATAGAAGAAGGGATAATGAGAAAAGGAATGTGAGATTTACTCCAAGGGAGATTGAACCTTTCAGCTGTGATGAATTTGAGGAATATTTTGTCAACACCTACTATGCCTTGTGCCAAGTTCTTGGCAAGGATTATGATTTGAGAATGTCCATCTTTATGATGATGTTGGTAGCAGACATCCAACATAAGGATGTGCACTGGAGTTTTGACTTTACTGCATTTATTGCAGAGGGCATTCACAAGCAATGGACAACCTTGAAAGACCCCTAGGCTGGTCTCTATTTTAGATGGTATTCTATATTGTTGCATATGATCATGTATAGTGGAGAGAAAACATGGAGGCAATCGTTGGAATTGAGAACCAATGATGAGAAGGGTTGGAGATTGTCTATGCAAATTTGGACACACATTTGTGATCAACATTGCAACAATTCAAGCTTCTTAACATTTGAGAATATTCTTGTATCAAGTATATTGGGGAATTTGGGTCGTAGACCATAAATAAGAATTTCCATGAACATAATGAATTTGTTGAGGCACCAACAATATGATATTGAGAAGGGAGTTGCACATAATTGGGGAGAGTGGTATCTACATACCAATTGCGCAGTATTCAGGATCTATGGCACCCCATTGTCTGCCAATTTATGTAATTGATAGGTTAGCCTTCATGGAGATAATATGGAACTTGATGAGTCAGATAAAGACAACTTTGGGTTCGTAAAGAAGAGATTATTCATCCCTGGGTACATGAAGTTTTCTCATTTTATTGTGTCAACAAAAAAAGGTTTGGAGAATTTTTCCACTGAATGAATTGAATAATCTTGGTATGAGGGTGCAAGAAGCAAGGAATTATGACCTTGAGGGGTTCATCAACAGAGAATGGACTAGAAGGGGTAGGTCCCCTTACAACCATCATTTCCATGTCTCTAAAGATGTGATTAGGAATTTAAATATTGATCAAAAAGTAAAAGAAAGAAAGCAAGATTGGATTTTTATAGTGCAAATAGAGGATAAAAGAATGCAAGTAAATCCTATACATGTCAGCCCATTCGCTCGTTACACCAATCTTCTAGAAAAAGAAGAAAGGATGTTGTCTGCTTATCAAGATGGGTCTTTCCTAAACATGGTGACATTGATTGAGGAAGAAGCCAAGAAGAGGAGAGAGGAGCAACTAGCTCAGCAGTAGGAACAACTAACAAAATCATCAGCCCTTGTTGCCTTTATCCGTCCCATGCAAATTCATGATCAACCATTGGTTGAATACTCAGAGTAGTTGGAAGAAAGGGAGACAATGGAAGAGAAATTTGTTGAATACATCCCTGGTGGTGAGGAAGTGAATCAAAGCTTCGTACCACCTCAAGTTCAAGAAGAAGAGGAACATATGCTTGAAGATAGGCAAATTACAAAATTCTATGATGAAGAGAATGTCCCTGATGACATTAGATATAAGGCCTGCCATGAATTCATGGACGATGATTCTTTTATTCAAACAGAATAATTCAAAGAGTTCATAATTAAATTCAAGGAAAATAAACTCAAGGAAAAAAATGTAAAGGCTAAGGAAGGTGTAGATCCATCACTACATGAGGAAATTACTCAAAAAGCAATCCAAGAAATGAATTATGAAACCTTCAATATCCCTCCTACAGAAGGAAGGAGGATGGTAAAAGAAAGTGGCATTCTTCTATTGTTTGGTTGGGATCTAACATTTGCAGTTGCCTTGGATACAATAAGAAACCTGGATGAAGAAGCTTTTACTTTTGAGGAGTAGGTTGATAATGTCCTTTTTGGGCCTGGTTTCAGTCCCAATATGAACACTTTGTGTAATGTCCCCTTCTGAGTAGCCACTAGGTGATCGTTTAGCCTTTACTTATTCCCAAAAGGCTAAAAGGAGAAATAAGGGAATAAATATTAAATTAATTATTTGTAAAGTTATCTCAATAAATTAATATCATAAAGATAGTTTTATATTTAATTAATTTAATAAAGTGACTAAAAATAAAATGTTATATCATAAAGTCACTTAAAGAATAAAATAATATTATTTTGTAGAAGCTTCTTGATGGTGGATGATAATTCTTTATAAGGAGCGAGCCATTTGAGATATCTTGAGTTCATCTATTTTCATGCCTGTGAGGTATAAGCTTGATTGCTTGCATTGCTCGAGGGTTTGAAGACTCTAGAGTGTCAGTTCTAGTTGTGAAATATCAACCCTAGTTGGATTTGAGTGGGAGATATCTTAGTCTCTCAATTGGAGCAAAATTTAATGGCCTTTGGCCAAATTTTGGAGAATTAAGGAGGTTGATTTTGCTGGCCTTGATCATCATCTTCATTTCAGTCATCAGGCGATTTTAAAGAGCATTGGAAGGGCTTGATTTTGATATTGGAAGGTGATTTTCAGCTTCAAAGAGAAGGATGATTTTATCTTTTCCTTGTGGAAAAAATCGTGGTTATTGGAGAAGAGCTAGCGCTGCCATTGTTGGTTCGATTTTGTATACAAAAGATAGATAAAAAAATTCATCTTGGCTCATAAAGGATCGTTGGCCATCATGGAGTTCAATCGTTGCCATTTTTGGAGAAGAGCTAGTGCTACCATTGCTGGTTCGATTTTGTATATAGAAGATAGATAAAAAAATTCATCTTGGCTCATAAAGGATCGCTGGCCATCATGGAGTTCAATCGTTTCCATTTTTGCATCTAAGGGACAACTTCCAAGGAGAATTTGATTATAATCTTGTTGCTGCAATTACAGTCTTTGGGTGTCATTTCCAGGTTCCATATATCTTATTGTAATCTTGCATTTCAAGTCTATTGTATTGCATTTAGCAGCTAGGTTAGACCACTGTCCTAAAACAATGATTTCTTGATGTAATACTTGCATACATTAGTAATTAGATTTGTACACTTAAACTCTGTCAATCAAAACTGAGTTGATCTTGATATCTCATATCATCTCCAACATTGTAATAAGTTAGATTTCATTTGCAATATCATGGAGTTAGGAGTTGGCTACAAAATGTTTGTAAAAATTCCTAACTATTGTAGGTGCAAAATTGCATAGGTTTAATCATTTATGTGCATTGGAAAAATACAAAAAAATATTTGCACTTCATTTCTATTACATTAGTAGACATTTAGGATTGCTAGTCAAGTGTTTCAAACATCATTGCATCATTCAAAACTAGAACAAAGCAAACAAAAACCAATTACCAATAGTTATCACCTTGCGAGACAAGTGTTTGTCAAAAATCCTAAGGTAGAAAAACAAAAGTTTTGGATCAGGTTTGACAAGGCACTTTACACTTTGGCTATTTAGTAAATGGCTCCCACAACTAATAAGCCAAAGATGACCAGGTCAGTGGGGGACCTTACAAGGAATGCAATTGTCAAGAGAGCATCTGAAATTTATGCGAAGCAAGCAACAAAACTAGTTGTGCACACTAGAATGCTTAGTGCAGATACTGCTGAGATTGCACAAGAATCTTATGATGCTTTGCATAAGAAGTATGTCAAATTGCAAGGTGGATACAACAAGGTGGTTGCAAGATTTCCACCCCCACAGAAGTATGTCAAATTGCAAGGTGGATACAACAAGGTGGTTGCAAGATTGCCACCCCCACAGTTAGTTGTTCCTCAAATTGTAGCTCCTCCATCATCTTCATCAGAATAGTTTTCAGCTTAGGACAGAGAGACTTTGTCTGTAAGGATACAAAGGTTAAAAGAGGAGTTGAAACAAAACAAGGAAAGTGAGAATAAGGCAAAGGCTAGCAAAATTGCAATTGATATAATTGATGACCTTGTTCATAGACTTGCTTGTGTTTTGCATAAAATAGAGGGAGCTTATATATCATTTGATGGATTAAACAAAGCATATGCAAAACATCAAGAAATTCAAAAAAGTTTATGAGAAATATTGAGCAAGTGGAGCCTTAGGGCTAATGCTATAAAGGAAATGATCAAGGTGATATAAGCAAATCCAGAAGCCCCAAAGAATTTGTCTCAAGTTCTTGAGAGAATTGAGCTATTAGGGGAATTTCAGCCTTCCAAACAAAATTGGACATCCAATTCAAGAAAAAATTGAAAATGTTTGAAGGTATGGAACAGGGAATAATGCCAATTATAATAAATGATGTTGGATTGATAAAGCCTTTAGACAAATGGAAGGCTGAATTTGGTGGTATTGTTCCCTCATTATCTACTTTTATGTATATAGTTGGTAAGCTTGAACTAGCTCTAATGAACAATTCAATTGATGACTTATTCAAATTAGAGACTAATTTGGATAGTTTTGCAAGAGAGGCTAAAGCAACCACACCATGCACATAATAACAAAGTGCATAAACTTTTAGCATTTAGCTGGTCATTTGAGGAGTTCAATTCATGGCTTGAAAAATATGTGGAATAAGCCACTTCTCTATTGTTTTTAGTTCTTCTGCTATGGTGGGACCCAATTTTTTGTCTTCTTCTGCATATGCTATATAATATTCCCCCTTATTTTTTTCCCAAATTTGAACACACAAACCAGCATCAAACCACTTATTAGCGTTAGCCCCAAATACAAATCAGCTTGGAAAGTAACCCTCACCAAGAATGTTCACAAAGATCATAGTGTGGGTGAGGTGATAGCATATGGTTTGGAGATCGTTAGGAATAATTGAACTGAGAGTACATTCATCTGCTTCAGCAAGCATCCACAAGCAGTGGGGATTCTCCACTTATTCAGTGGGTGAGATTATACAAACTTGAAGGCGGCAAGCTAGCCATGAAATCCACTCTTCCACTTATTTTCATGTGGGGAATACAGTCCTCACAACCACTTATTTCGTGGGGGGAAACTTACAATAAGAAAGATGATTATTTAAAACTCAACCACTCAATTGTGGGAGTGTAAAAAAACATAAATTGCAGCGATTAGTTAAAACAATTGTTAGTACTACTAACTAGCTTTACAATGAATGAAAAAGTTGCAATAAGAAAGATATGCTTCCAAAATCTATCAACAGTTAGAGTAATCAACCTCTAACGTTTACAATGCCAAAATGATATGGAAATGAAGCTCATAACAAAATTATAACAATTTCTAACTAGTCTGATCAAAAACAGAAAATACAGAAAATCGGATCAACAAGATGAGAAATCACCATAATGGACATATCTTCTTCAATTTATTTCAAAAAGCTCTCAAACCACAGCCAATCAATAGGTAAGAGCTAGGCATCTAACCTCCAAAGAGAATTTGAGCCAGAAACAAAGAGAAACAGTTGGCATGAATTTCAATGCAAGCTCCAAATGGTACGCCCCCCTTGAGGAGGTCGACTTGACTCCAAAAATCAGCAACTCAACAATAAATTCCAAGAACTTGCACAAAGGACTGCCCTTCATAGAGAAACAGCATGAGCGAATACCCAGAATGAAATAAAATTTGATGGTGAAGCTACAAACAAAAATTCATCAAAATGAAGCTCTATCTGCACCTCTATGTGAAGCACAGTCTCATATCACCACCTAGGAATCCATAGTTTCAGGCCCGCAGGAAGGATTGATTTGCTAAGCTTCCCCTTAGCCAGGTTCTGGATTTAGTCCATCAACATAACTTTACTTTCAAAGAGCAAACCAAGCAATCTGTAACTCCTCTTCAAGAAACTCTTCAATTACCTCCAAGAGATGCCACCTTTCAACCAACACTTTATTTGAATTAAAAAAAAATTAATCACCTCCTTCTAGGCATCCACATTTAAAGTTGCAACAATAAAGCATTTATTAAATCACTAAATGCTCAATTTGACCCCTTTATGCCCCCCTTTTAAAACAACATGAAGTTCATTGACTAGGCATGGGGTACAACTGCAAAACATAAAAATTGACGAACTCAGTCCAAGGAGGTAGCCATGAGCAATGCCCAAACTGCAATGGATAAACTGCTAAAAATAGCAAACTGGCATTAGTTGAGTCAAATTGATGATGATGCCACTGCCATAGATGAACTTGCTAAAAATAACAATGACTCAAAATAGTGAATTTACTTCAAACTCAACAGAAAGCCACACTAATCAACCTCACTTCCCAAAAAAGAAATGTGAATTACAGAAGATTGAGCTGCTGCTAGAATGATACTACTAGAGATAGACTTACCAAAAATAGCAAACTAATTTAAATAGTAAGTTTGCACAACTTCCTCTGAACACCGAGTAGTATCATGATTTACTATAAATAGTAAGTACCCAGAAAGGTTGTCAGATTTGGATGCATGTCACACCACCCTGGAGGTCTTTGAAAACCCAAAAAAACACAAAAAACCTTTCCTGCATGCATAGTATTTGTCAAAATTGCATGTCATTATCTTAACATGCATGTTACCTCATCCTGAAGCTCTCCAAAAACCCAGAAAGCTTCACCGGACATGCGTCAGAAACTCACACATGCAAACCTTCAAAAATGCATCTGAAAGTGGAAACCCTAATTTCTGCTTCAATTTAGCCTACAGATTTCTAGAAATAGGCTAAATCCATTTGAAGAGCGTAGGGCTAAATTGGGGACATTACATGCTAGCACTTCTCGGGTTTTTGAAAGGTAAAGAAGGTAAAGAAAAGAGTATCAAGTACATGTACAATCACCTTCTTCTTCGAGCACATTTTGAAGGCAACAAGGATGTTCTACAATTGCCCATGCTACTATTTTTGTCTTTAGTGGAGAATATCTGCTCCCTCACGAGGTAGTTTGTACTTGAATTTTGTTATGGATAAAATTGTCGAATGTAAAAGTGACACTTGTCAAAAGGTTTGAAGCTTGTTTTGCTCCCTTGTTTCTATAAAAGGGAATTCATGGCGTTTTGCAAAGCATCTTGGAGAAATTTTGTGTGTAGAGCAGTTTTGTAAAAAAAGTCAGTACTTTCTTGTCTAGGTATGCAGAGAATTGAATGTGATATATATGTAATTTTTGTATGACAGTGCCAGTTTCAAATTTGAATATACTACCAAATTCAAAGCTAAATTGTCTCCTGAATTGTAATCCTCATTTCATTTATGAATAAAATATGATCAAGGATCATTTTGTTCATCTCTGCTAGATTTCTTGTGGTTGAATGTCCCTTATATAGCTTTCTCTCAAGTAGCAAATTAAATATGCTTTATAAGAAATTTTGAATGCTTTGAGTGTTTACAGGGATTTTTAAGTAGAATTGGTTATGAACTTTGCAAGGTAGCAATGTAATGCATTGTTGCAAGGTTGATTGAAGCTAGGTCAAGCATTGTTGTGCAATTTTCTAGTGATATCTGTCTTGACTTTGTTGCCTAGGTTTTAAAGCACTAGTCTATTGAATGTGTCTGAAAGCAGCTCCATGGTCAACCAAATTTAAAAATGAATTTGCCTTACTGCATTAACTTATTGCATAATTTTGTTTCTCATGTTCTCTAAGCATTGAATGCATGAAAAGCTTAAGGATCTAGCTCATCTTTGTGTTTATTTGTAATTCTTGGCTAAAATAGTGAGAACATATCTGCTTAAATTAATATTTGAAGATAATAGCAAGGAATCTTTAGAAATATTGTAAAGGATCACCCTCATAGGTTTTGCAGAGCTTGAAGTGTAGGGGAAAAGGTTTCATCTTTTCTTGTTCGTTGGCCAACCCCTTAAGACAATTAATCAACGGATTTGGCTATTATTTAGATGTCATGAGATGCTAGTGGGGGAAGCAGGGCAAGCCCCTTAAGAGTTTAAAGTCACTAACTTCAGCCAAAAAGGGAACTTTCTTAATGCCTGCATTAGCCAAGAAATTTGCCACTTTATGCATTTATGTAACAATGCATAGAAAAGATGTCTTTGAAGGTCTCACAAAACTTATGTTCTCTATAACAATGTATAAAAAAGATGTCTTCGAAGGTATCACAAAGCTTGAAAGCTTCCTCCATAGCTCCAAAATTTAAGCTTTGTGTTTCCTTTATATCCAAACCATTAAAAACCACCAAAGAGTCTCCTTCCACAATCAAATTCCTACATTTGACCAAGATAGCCAATCTCAATCCTTCTACTATTGCCAATCACTCTGCTTCGATATTAGTTTTCAAACCCAAAAAGTTGATTTGAGGTACAAGAGTAAAGCTTGGTATCCAACCCAATGAAGGAAATTCAATTAGGTTATAAGTGTAGGAGATTTATGTATGATAGGGATTTTAGACATATGCAAAGAACATTGAACAATAGAAATAGAGAAGAAAGAATTAAAACTGCAACAACAAGATTGTATTATGCTTAATTTTGTACATTGATTTGTGATAATGGTTGTATGGTCCTCCTTATTGTTCAATCCCTTATCTATCTAGATATTTTTACAAAGAATGTCTACATACATATTTATACAAAAGAGGAATAGGACACATCAGTTGAAAAATGAATTTTCCTATTACCATTTGCGATTGTCACAACTATTCACAATGGCTAGGATAGGTTGGGTTATGTGGCATTGCTAACATGGAGTTATGGCATATAGTTTGGACCAATGGTGTTGACTAGAATGAGGATCTTGCTAACAAAACTACATAGTCTATTGTTTAAGCTTCAAGATTTATGGTACAACTAGGTGGTTTGGATCCGCCTGGATCATTGCTCTTTGTTGAAGAGCAATGGTCTCCATAGCAAGTAAGTGTGGTAAAAGATGTGGAAATTGACTTGCACCCTAAGCTTTTGTGAACTATTTTTCTTGGAAGGAACTTGACCTGGTTTGATGATTTGGAAGAGAGGGATCTCTTGTTGTCTAGCTCATTTGACCTTGGTGTCAATAACTTGATCCAATTTTGTTGCAATGTTGTATTGTGGATTGATTTGTTTAATGAAGTTTCACTGCAATATTCGAAGAATCCAACAAAGGAGGAAAGCATGGATGCAACCCAAGGTAGGTAGGTAAACTAGCTCAAATATGTTGTCTTGCTTGGTGATCGTATAGGGCTCATATTGAAGTGGGTGAAGCTTATAGTAAGGTCTTGTTAATCTCTCCTTTTGCAAGTGTAGCCAAACTTGATTACCAATTTGAGAAGTGGGCGATGTCTTTTGTTGGTCATGTTGTTGTTATATGTTGCATTATTCTATTGTAGAATGATAAGCACTTGAAAAACCTTGTCAACTTTCTTTTTTAGTTGAACGAGTTGCTACTTTTAATGGAGAAGCAAGATAAGCTATGCTAATAGGTGGAAATGGTTGGAAATCCAAGCAAACTTGAAAGGGCTATGCGTTGTAGAGATGTATAGTTGTGTTGAATGAAAGGAAAACTTTCATCCCAAGTTCAATGCTTCTTCAAATTTTACACCTATTGAAGATGCATTATCATCTTATTAATGACCTTAGTTTGTCCATTGGTTTGGGAATAGAAGGGAATAAATTTATTCAACTTTTTGTCTAGCATAGACCAAATTGTCTCCTAAAAACAGCTCAAAAACTTGGTATCTCTATTTGGAAGGATAGATTATGGGAGTCCAAAGTGGATCTAGACATTCTAAAAATATAGTTGTACTGTTTCAAGAGTTATGATGGTTTTTTTACGAGGAGTCGACATTGCCATTTTGGAAATCTATCAACCATTACACAAATACAATCATTATCATGTTTGGTTGTAGGGTAGCTTAAGAGGAAGTCTATGGAAACAAATTCCCAAGGTCTCTTTGGAAATGGCAAAAACATGCCAACACCAAGCTTTTTGTTGCTTGGCTTGGTGATTGCACATGGTACATGACTTGATGTTTTGCTAACATTTGACTTGAGTTGTGAATAAACAAAATACTTTTGCAACACCACAAGGTTCTTCTCCACTCGAAAATGTTTTGCAACCTTTTTAAAATGAGCCTCCCAAATCAATCTCTATTTTTTTGCCTCACTTAGAACGCATGAGTGACCAAGGGAGTAGATAAGTCCATCCTACAAGTAGAAATCTTGAACTAGTTTGCTGCAAAGTAAGTTTTGATAGATTTTCACAAAAGCCTTGTTAGAAGGATACTATTCTAATCATGCATGACTTCATGTCCGTAAGCATCAAGAACAAAGAGAAGAGCTTGAACTGGCAATAACTTGGATAACCTACTATTGGATTAACTATTCCCTTTTTGTGTTTGATATTCAGATGGAATTGCTGAAAATATGAAGACCGCTTCTGATGTTGCTCTTGTTGCAAGTTATGTTGTGTTTGCAAGAATTGGAATAGCTTGTGATTTGTGTGGATGATGGTCTCCTTGCCCAAAATATAACACATCCAAAGCTTACATGCCTAAACAATTGCATAAAAATCTTGATCATATGTTGGCTAATAGTGACTCCTGCAGTGAACATCTCATTGTATTATGCAATTGGATGACCATATTGAGTGAGATTTTCTCTGAATGCATGCTCAAATACATCAATCTCAATCTCAAATTGTTGCCAAAAATTTGGTTGTGCAAGGACTAGCATGAAACATAGTCTATATTGCAAGTCTTCAAATGTTTTTTGTTGTGCTACTATCCAAATGAACCTAGCTTTGGTGCCACCTCTTCTAAACTGGTTCAACAACCAAGTCATATGTGAGAAACTAAGTACAAACCTCCTATAGAAGTTTGCCAACCCCAAGAAGGTAGGGAGCTCTATGAGATTCTTTGATTGCAGCCAATTTTGGATAACTTGAATCTTGGTTGGGTTTATATTCACTCTGTGCATTTACAATGTAACCTACAATGTAACCTGATATTGTTTCTCCTTCTTGGCAAATGAACACTTCTCCATGTTTGCATATAGCTTGTGCTTCCACAAAGTGTCTAAGTACTCTCTCAATATGGTGTAGGTGCTCATCCCAAGTGTTGTTGAAGATTAAGATGTCATCAAGGTAGACAACAATGAACTAAGTGGTGAATGGCTTGAGGATGTCATTCATCATCCGCATGAATGTAATTGGAGCATTGGTTGGGCTGAAGGGCATGACTAGTTGCTCAAACAAACCTTCTCTAGCCTTGAAAGCTATGTTACCAAGTTCTTATATTTTGCCTAGAGAACCCGCTTCAAGAGCGTTTGGGTTTTGGTTCTTGTTGGGGCACATCTAGGAGCACCCTAAGAGTGCACGGGTTCCCTATGGGTCTGTTCCCAGCGGACCCATAGGGAACCCAGGGGTGCCCAGGCACACCCGGACACTTTTATATTCTAATTTTTGAATGTCAACTTGCAAAGGGGCAAACAAATTCAATTATTCTGTTGATTAATCAGATTGTAGACAATTTGGGTTGCTAAAAAGTTTGATATGTTAACCAATTAATGAATTTGATCTAGATCCTCTTGATGATTGATGAATAATTGTTGTTACCTGATTTTTAGCTTTCAACTGAAATTAGGTTTAGTGTTTATTCTTTTGTGTTATTTGTTTAAACATTTTAAAAGATAAACCATAAGTCTGCTAGGTTTAATATGCATTGGAAAATATTGTCAAAATGAAATAGATTACATTTTTGTTTATTCCAATGTTGCAATTACAGCAAAAGAGAAAAGATAATCATATGTATACAAATGTAATCTTTTATTGATAATCATGATGTGTACATGTCCCTCACAAGCCAAGGGACTAACTTTACTTATTCAATGAAAATGAAGAAACAATTTATACATGAATAAGTAAAAACACAATGTGCATATAAGAATGGAGACTAGTCATTGCCTAAGAATGACTGGTTGTAAAGTTGCCCTCTTGCCTTGTTGTTGATGCTGCCCAAGCTGCTTGTGTCCTCTACAGCTCCGTAGTGATCATAGCTCTTGCATTTGGAAAAACAATGATATTAGAGCAATGCTCTAAGCAATGAAAGATCTCAATCCTTACATACACACCTCCCTATGCATGTAGAAACTGATCCATAAGTGCATTAAATAAGCATGCAAACCTTGGATGTCCTAGAAAACAACGAAGTCATCAAACACATCCAAAATATGCATCTATTTTTCTAACTTGTTTGCTTTATGTGCAGATTTAGGACAAGTCTGGTTACTATTATGATTCAGATTAAATACAGCATGTGGGGTAAATGTGGCTCCCACGAGGGTAGAGTTCAACATGCTTTGAAAGAAATAGGAAATTGAGCAACTTGATCAAAGATTTACCTGTTATTAATGCATTAAATCTATATGGAATCACACCAGTTGATCAACTTTCATTATCAAATTCAAAAGATGCAACACATTTTGCTGGATATGTCTTTCAATCTTCTTAAGTGGGCCCTTGATCCATTTTATAAATAGAAGTGATTTTTGAGATGCATCAAGTCCAATCATAGATGCATCAAGTTCAATTATGCATCTCCTAAATAATGAGGGAGCAATCCGGAGTATTGTCAGGTCCCTCTCACTTTGACCCTATTGGACAGCCACACATCACATAGGATGGTGAGCTTTTAGGTCACCGACATAGGGGACATGTGTGTGCCCACTAGGACCAAAGTGGGGAGACAATTATGTATTACACATGATAAAAAAGGAAACAAATGTTGTGGAGATCAGGTAGCAAACTCATGAGGACAGCAAACAACTATAGTGGAAACCATGAAGGTTGGGGCACAATTAGGACAACAACAAATCATGATACATCTCATAGAGGGACATCAACAGTGAAAAGATCTCAATAGCTGGAAGCGAGAAGAGAGCAATGTCCAATAGGAGGTGCAGTACCGTCATCTTAGGTACCACTACCACAAGACAATAAATGATAGCCCTTGTGCTTGTATGCATAGAGGTCCTAAAGCATGCTTTGAGTAAGGTGCATTCATGGCATCTTTTGGTGAAAACAAGGAGCAGCTTCACATGCCTCAATCAAATCACACTAGACAGGTGATCTTCATGAACAGGACTGTGTTATATAATGACAGCCTTGTGGATGGTGACAAAATGCAAGTAGCCATTTGAACAAAATGGCATTAACTCCTAATGTGCAAAAGGCAAAGACATTCAAGAAACATCAACTCTCATTGACACAGATAATGTGCCCATACAAAGCAGAATGGTAATTGGGGAAGACAAGAATCAAAGGTAAAGGACAATCATATTTTATGAAGATGCCATTACAAGAAGTCCATGACAACACTGGAACCCTCATATGATGTGATCAAGATATAATTGCTATGCCCATAACAGAGTGTGAAATAAAAGAGCTTATAAAGTCTAATGGACAGTCCCAAGAACTTAAGTCCTGAGTAATGTGCATAGGGGAGACAACATATGAGTGGGAGCTTCTAAATGATGTCAAGGTAGTCTGGTTTAAGAATCCAAAGAAGGTCACTGATGAAGAATTTTTCAACTTCTACCATTCACTTTCAAGGGGTCTTAGTGAGGAAAAGCCCATGGCATGGAGCCACTTCAATGTAGAAGGTGATGTTGAGTTCAAGGCTGTTTTGTTTGTCCCACCAAAAGCTCACCATGATCTCTACAAGAGTTATTATACCAGCGGGGCAAATCTTAAGCAGTGATAAGAGTTTGGTGCATATATATAGTGCTTTCATCAAAGGAGAATATGTATTGAAGCTTGAGAAGCTTTATGTTCCAAGGAGTATCCAGTCACATTGATCTTTATGCATGAACAAAAATGACCAATGGAATACAGTGTGATAACACAATTATCTTGTGAAAAGAAAGCAACAGTGTTTCAAAGATGAAGATGAACATTACCCTTTTAGCAAACATTACAATCACCTTGCTAGATATGTACAGTGACAATCATGGTGCCAAAGTTTCATATAGTGGTGTTTTGTCAAAGTGTTTGAGGCATCAAAAGGGGTTACCATGAGTGTTTAACAACATGAGGAGGTATCATCAATAAAGGATAGAGTATGATACTCTCAAAAGGAAATGACAAATGCAGGAGTTTCTTCACAATGACAAGCCCACTTTGGGGTTTTAGTTTTCAAAGACATTCTACAGAAAAAGGAAGTGCATTCACAAAATCAATTCAAATGCTCACTGGAAAGACACATTTTGCTACAAATTGGAGCTTTCAAATGTACCCACACTGTACAATGGCATTGAATCATTTTTGCAACAAAATCTAAACTTTTCTTTCAAATTAAAAAGACCCATTTGGGTTCACCATGAGAAGCTAATGCAGAGGCAACAATAATGATGTACATTTTATAGAAATAACAAATGGAAACCATTTAATGTAGGTCGTGGCCAAGTAGACCCCTTTTTCTGTAAAATATGGAAGACCCACCTGGGGTTTTAAAATGTGAAACAACATTGCTACAAATTACAGAAAAGAATTGTATTTACAAAACCCACTTGGATTTCTACAACAAAATTTGAGTTTCTTCAAGAAACCATGAAACCCACTTGGGTTCTTTTGAAAAAAAGTTGCAAATTCAAAAATATATGTACTACAAAAAAAACCCACTTAGAGGTTTTGCAATTAGATTGCAAAAGGAACAAAAATTGTGAAATACAGAGGAAACCCAATTTAAAAATGGAGGTCAAGCTCATAGGCCATCTTTCTTCTTCTACATATCAAAAACCCATCTGGGTTGTTAAGAAATTTGCTAATACAGAAGAGAATCGAAAAGACATTTTGGGGTTTTCAAATGAAGCAAAGCCACACATGAAAAATACACTATTTTTTGTCCATGGCCGCGGCCAAGAAGTTTTTTTTTCTTCATGAAAGCAACAAGCAAACAATAATGGAGTGTCCTCATTAACAAGTGCATAAAAGAAACAAGCATTTCATGCTTTATTCTCAAACTAGAAACAAAATGGGAGTCGTTTTGCTCAGAATCTACAAGAATGGAGTCGATTTAACTCACTTGGAGCTTTTGCTCACAATTTTTTTGCAAACTTTCAAGCTTTTTGCTTCTAACAAAGCTTCATTAGAGTTCTCATGGCGGCTGTGAACAAAATGAAACAACAACAAAAAGAACAAAATGATACATATGGGTCAGCAATATGTCCATGGCCACGGCCTGGAGGTTCTGAATGGTAGAAAAATGAAGATTTTGTGCAACAGAATGAACCTTTACTTGTCGAAGTGTTTCCATCGTGAAATCACAACAAAACCCGTGGCAAATCTCCATTTTTCTATTTTTTTTCAAACCCCACAGCGGCAGCATCATGTTCCAGATTGTTCAACGACCAAATGATGGTGTTTTCCCTTTATTTGGTGTTTTGATGATTAGGGTTTGACCCTATTTGATGGGGATGGGATTTTCTTCCCATGTTTTTAAAATTGAAAACATGTGTTAATGCATGGGGGCCAAAACTTGTGTTTTGACTTAGGCATTTTATGCCTTAAGGTTTTTTCCCCTTACTTCAAAACATTGTCAAGTCCTCAAACAATACAACATATGGAGTGTGCCAAGTTACACATATGATGCCTTTGATTTTTGATCAATAATCATGTGACTTGGAATATGCTTTCCAAGAACTATGGAGGTCGACCATATTGGCCAAGTGTTTTTGAGCTTTACGATGCCTTTGAAAAACAGTGAGTATTGACCATGTGTGGACTAAAATGCAGAATGAGGTTAGTAGAGATGGCCATGTACCTTGGAAGTTTTTAACCTTGTTTAATGCTTTTGGAAGCATTTAGATATGACATTATATGTTGCATTTTATTTCAATGTATAAAGATATCATTTAAGTGATTTGAAAATCACTTTTATTATGTCTTTTTAATGCAAATGTAATGTAATTGAAAGAGATGGTGGGCCCCTTATTTTGTGCTTTGAAATGCAAAATGACAGTTAAAATGTGTTTTCTTGAATAGCAAAATCGGGTGATATCTATGTCTTTTGATACATGAACTTTGAAAACCATAGTGATACATAAAGGAGGGTAATAAGGTCAATACTTGCAATGTGAAGACCAATGATGACCATATACATAAGAGGGGTGTGTAAAGGGAGTTGTTTTTATTGGAAGCACAAAGGAAAAAGAGTGTTTGAGCATTTTGTGCATTTTTTAAATTGTGACTATTACAACAACCTTTTCTTCTTCATGTGGAGGTTTGGAGGTTTCAGAAGTTCTTTTTGACTGCTTACCTGCATTCCCATGGAAGTTCGAACCTTCTAAGATGGATAATGTGGCCCAGAGGGGTTTTAGATTGGTTTTTATATGTATCAGTTTCATTTTAGACAAATTTTAGAAGAGGTCTTTCTACAATGTAAGGATAAGCATTTCTTGGAGACTTTTTGTGGAGCATTGTTATAACTCATATAAGACCTCATGGAAATCTGATAAAAGCACTTTGGATGTGAATAGAGCATTTCATCCTTCTCTCTTCATATTTCATAGTATATCATTAATAATTGAATGTTCATGTATGAAATTCCGTGTTTCACCCACCGACATCTCCTTGTAGCATCGTTTAGCAAAAAATGTATGTTTATAGGTTATTAGTTGTGTTGTTTAGTAGTGTTGTTAATTGTGAAACCCTTGTTTTCCTTTTAAAAGCATTGTTTATAGACCTCCTTATGAATTATTTATGTAAACTACATTGGAAAGTGAGTTGTGTGAGTCCAATTTTATGATATTAATTTGAAAGTGATAGGATGTTAACAAGTCTAGGTTGTTTTGGTGCATCACCTTAGGTTTTTTTCAATATTAGGTTTATATTCATGCAATTTTTACCCTTTATCTCAGAGATTAGTAGTTAGGTTCCATCAAAAGGGGAAGTTAGCCTTATCACTGGAGGTCTGTTTTCGAATAGGATACCCACAACCTGAAAGTAGTCCCATGTTACATCCAAATTTGCTGAGTTCGTTCAAAGTTTGGCATTAGGGTGCAGATTTGGATCCCTAACAATTGTAATGATTCATTTGAATCATGACTAGAGACATATATGATATATGAGTATGACATATGTATTGGAATTTTGAACCATCAATTGGCATTTATCTTTATAGTTTATCACTAGCATTGATCAATGATTTTAGATTTAATGATGATTGATGAAGTATCACAGTTCATACTATCAAATGTCTTTACAGTTCTATATATTTTTAATTTTTTGCATATATATATATATTGTGTTGGCGTACCCGTATCCTGTACCCGTGTTAGGTCCCATACTGGAATCGACAACTTAGCTTGAAGGCTATCTTTGAGATACGTGTGGGCTCAACAAGAATTTGATGGTATTTAGAGCTACCATCAATGTGTGTAAAGAACCTCACACTATATAGTTGGTCCAAGAAAGCCTCATTCCTTGGAAGAGGGTGGCATTTCTTCACAATGATATTGTTTAGAGCTCTGTAATCAATGCATAATCTCCATGTGCCATCTTTCTTTTGCACTAGTATAATTGGGCTGCCACAAGGTTATGAGCTTGGTCTAATATATCCTTTCACGACAAGTTCATGTATTTGTCATTTGATTTCCTTGTTCTCTAGAAATGATCTGTGGTACATAGAAGTATTAAGCAAAGGTAGTTCAAAAATCAAAGCAATGTTGTGTCTTAGTGCACAGTGTATAATAACTACATTTGGTGGCTAAAAGATCCTTGTCCTCTGCCAACGTGTGGTTCAACTCTGGGTTCTATTGATGCTGCTGCAGGAGTTGCATAGCTTGTTGACACTAGGAGATTCTCTTGTTTAGGTCTCACCATCAAAAGCACAAATTTCTTTCTAGAACTTACTATTCTCTTATAGTGTTTGGCACTAATTAGTGAATTTTTTGACCTACTACTTGAAGTATGCGGTATCTTCTATCATCAACATCTGCTACTATATTTCTTGGATTTGGTTCATACACTGCATGCTGATGATAAAGACATGGTTTCCCAAGTAGAACATCACATACCTCTATGGCATGACCCTACAAAGCATTGCAGCTTGAAAAGGTTTGATGTTGTACATTTACATAGTCGAGTGATGCATTTTTTACAGGCCATACTGAACCATCTAATTGGGATATGGGTGTGGGTGAGATATCAATGGCAAGTACAATCTCCTAATCGCTTGAGGAGAAATCAGATTCCTGTAACTTCCATTGTCCACTACGAAATGCACTAAGCTGGTCTTCATCCACATTTGAGAGTGAAACAATATTTTTTCACCCTTGAAGTCTACAAGGGAAGTAGAGGTATTTGTGGTACCTACCATGGCACTAGGCTTGCTTTCTTGTCCTATGGTCGTTCTGGTACCTTCTGTCTCAAGTTGTGGAAGCAGAGTCTTCTTGGCACACTCTTTTGTCTAGTGGATATTGGAATTGTGAGTCGTGCACCACTTGCTAGTCTCAGATTGCTTAGTGTTGTAATCATGTTGTGGTTGCTGCTTCTTCTGAGGGTGGCGCTGATGACCATTCCCTAGTTTGGAATTTTTCTTTGAGGGCTTAGATTGCAGCTTGTTACGAGATATGGCTCTTCGATCTTGCTCTTTAACTTTGCTTTTAATTCAAACTTGCAAGCAAACCTATAGGCATCTCTGATGGAAGAGATTTGTTGGAAATCCATACTAGATTAAATATGGAGTCTTAAACTTGACCTAAACTTCGAAACAAGGTTTTGTTCTGAATCTAGGATTCCCATTTTTTACACCAAAGAATGAAATATGTCTGTGTATTCTTGCACCATTTGATCTTGACCTTGCTGCAACTGAGAAATTTAATGTATTGGTTATCATAGTTTCCCACAGGGTAGAAGGTTTCTTTAAGGTTTGCAACAAAACAATTCCATGTGTCTATAGATACGTCTATATCATCCTTTTGAGTTGTACAATAATTATTCCACCATTACTTCACTGAGATAGGAACTTTTTATAAAGAGTAAATGTGATTTTCTCTTGATCAGAAATTTGGTTAACTGTGTAATATGAGTAGCGTTGGTTAAGCTAGTTATTTAGGGCATCTGCATCAATCTTTCTTTCAAGCATGGGAATGTCTAGATTGACATGTACCTTATACGATGTATGATCACCAAATGGTTAATGAGAATAAGTAGAGTTTTGAAGTTATCTAAAAAGTTGCAAAACTCAATGATGCCCACTTTTGCACATGCTTGGTGTTCCCCCAATTCTTCCCACTGTCTTTGCAAAGCATCCTCTATCATCTTCTAGAACATCTTTGGTGTCAGTGTGGTTGATGTTTTGTCTCCCATTTGAGGATTTGATGGAGGGTATGATGAAGGGTCATGTGTTTCAAGCCCTAACTTCTTGTACTCGAACCTTGTGTGAGTGGGTATACAAAAGGAGAAAATTATTGTTACTTGGAAACAACACAGAATGATTTAATGCTGTGATACCAATGGTCTTGGGCTCAGGAGTAAAGGCTGGTGGACAACCCATTCAAGAGATTCAATTAAGTTATAATTCTGAAAGATTTATATATGATAGGAATTTCAAACATATTCAAAGAACATTGAACAACAAAAATAGAGAACAGAGTATTAGAACTGTAAAAACAAGATTGTATTATGCTCTGTCCTATACATTGATGCATGAGAATGGCTATGTGGTCCTTATCCTTATTGTTCAATTCCCATCTATCTAGCTATCATTACAAAGGATGACTATGAACATATTTATTAAAGAGAGAGGAATAGGATGTGTCAGTTGAAAAGTGACGGTTTGTATTCCCATTTGCAATTGTCACAACTGCTCAAAACTGTCAGGACAGATCAGGCTGTGGTTCCGCTGATTTGGAGTTATGACATGTGGTTTGGATCAAGTATGCTAACTAAGGTGAGGATCTCGCTGACAAAACTGCATAGTGCACTGTGCAACTCCTGAGATTTGTGGTACAACCAAGTGGCCCATATCGTCCTTGATCAAAAGGACCCACCCTTCACCAATTGCCTCCTAGAATCTCTCACAACACAGCCAGCTCCAACAAGCCCTAGTTTCCCACAAGAAGCTTTATCAAAATTGAGTTTGAGAAACCCCTCTAGGGGTTCCATATTTTTAACCATTTCTGCTTTCTTCAATAAATTCTTGTTGACTACCCCATTAATGGGTGGAAAACCCAATCAATGTTAACCCCTGCTGAATACTAAGCTTTTCTTCTTTAACAACAGAGGCCCAGTCCCATCAACATTGGATCTCTCTTTCTGAGCTTATAATGGATTTGCACCCAAACTCCCGACCTCATTTGTTTAGCACATACCCCAACACTTGAACTATTTCGACAGCTTTATGAGTACACAACATAGTTATTTTGTGCTTCACTATGATTTTCTTATTGAAGTGAAACACAAAGCTTAAACTTTAGCATTTTTATATTGTCAATGTTTGGCAAAGGATTTTTGTTTCTCTAATTGGGTGCATTCCCCTTGTCGATGTGGAGTTTCCTTTTTGATGAAATAGCTTATGATGGAATTGCACCTAACCTCCTGACCTAATCTGTTTAAACTTTAGCTACAAGCTTTGACAGTTGATCTTTAGTGGCTGGCTTGAAAGAAAATAGCTTTATGAGTACACAACATAGTTGTTGTACGCATAGCTGTGGTTTGTTTATTAAAGGGGAATGTAAAGCTTAAACTTTAGAAGTTTAATATTGTTGAGGTATGGCTTGGATTTTTTGTTCTTTAATTAGGTGCTTTCTCCTGGTTGATGTGGAATTTCCTTTTTGTTAAAACAAAAATTAACAGGCTGTTTTTGTGGAATGTGTTAAGAATTATTTCTCTCGCATCTACCATTGTAGTTATTTGGTGAAGTCCATTCGTTATCCAGTAGCAGGATACCCTTCTTCTGATTGATTCATCTTGACATCTTAAAATATTGGCTTAAGTTGGAACCAACTTGTATACCATATCTATCAAGTCACAATAACACAAATATAACTTTACTGAGTGCTTGGTTTTTAAGCGTGGTCATTCCTGCACCAAATTCTCCCTCGTACAGCTGGACCACAGCCTGGTGGTCATTTCCACCTTTCATTGTCAGTGCTATCAATACTTTATGCCATCAATTGTATGGAAAATTGCAAGGCTTGTTTGGAGTATAAGTTAGGATAAATTTTTGGTAAAAGTGGCCTCCTTGAGCACAATTAAGTAATTAAATTTAAGTTATTTAACATGCAATTTCCCTTTGTGCTAATACTGGAATTAGTGGCATTGGAGGCTATGTTTATGTTTGTCAAATTAGCCATTTTATATTAGCCTTTAGGAGCATCTATTCAAAGTAAAGTCTAACTTGTAAGACATTATTAGCCAACAGGCTTTTATTGTGGACTTGCCAGTCCACAAATACTCGGCATACCTGTCTCACGTCGTTAAACCTGTTCACCCCTACCAGAAAACAATTTGAAGGTAGTTGTTTGCCATTTTCTTGCTGAAGTAAATGCATATCACTTTTGCTGGGTGTATATTGTCGAAATAAATGCAGATCAATCTTCATAAATGTTTGCAGTAAATGCATTCAGATGAAACAGATCTCCAAATCAAATCTGATTTCCAAGTCAGTGATGGTAATCAAATCAAATGTAAATGGTTTCAGAGCCATCTTCCCAATGAAACGCCGGCCATTTGTTTACATTTGAGATAGCAAGAGCTGACTTCTCTGCGAGGAAATGGGACCAGACAGAGATCATCGATTTTTTTCATGCTGTACTAGTCTTTGCCGTGGAGATGATTGCGGGTTCGAGACTCTGAGCGGGTGCCCTCCTTCTGTTTCTGCTCATCTTGGCCAATGTGGAGGGCTCTGTGGGTTCTGCCGGTGCTTTGTGGGGTGATGGAGATTTTATGAAAATTTCAAAGAAGACTTGTGATGGGTCGATCGGGGAATGCTTTCCAGAGGAAGAAATGATGATGTATGCGGAAATGAACAGGAGGATTCTAGCTATGACTCAGTATATGAGTTATGGTGTGTAAAGCTCCTTGTCAAATCTGATGTAAATTTCCTGAATTTCTTGTTTTAGGAGTCTTGACAAACACTTGCTTGTAACCTTCTATCTTCCTGGTTTATTTTCAGTTGGCTCTTCTTGTTTTTTTTTTTTATGTCAAATATGAGTTTGAATTCTTGGAGTTGAATACCGAGTTGACTAACATGGTATTATAAGATGAAATGCTTGATATTTGTTCTTTTCAAT
>VDFB02000015.1:376946809-377245794 GCA_007258455.2 Sequoia sempervirens | reverse complement strand
GAAGCTCCTCCTGACTAGCCCGTACCTCAGAAAGAAGCAGAGGAGCCGCCTTCAACACGTTTCTGTATCTTTGATAGGTTCTTCACCAATTCACATCGACCTTGATATTGAAGATGAAGAGATTGAAATTGCACCTCCTGAGGAAGTTAGTAAAGATACTACCCTGTCTTGGCTAGAGAACTCCTTAGGAAGGGTGAGAAGAAGGCCTTCATATCAGGTGAGTGTTGATGATCTCAATAACATCTATCAGGAACCTCCTAAGAAGAAAGCAAAGAAGCAAGTTCACCTTGATAGGAATCCTGATAATGAGATAATCATGGAGACTGCATTGCCCCCAGAAGACAAACGGGGATGAGGTGAATAGATGACGAGTCCTTGAGACAATCTTGTTGAGAAATGCAGACATCTGGATGGAAGGTCTTTTACCCCAGGAGTTGTTTGAAAACCTTCAAGAAAGAGTGCTTAAGGATGGAGAAGACAAGGCAGCCCTCAAGGCTAAAAATCAGCAGCTCAGGCTTTTCATTTCTAACCTTGCCCATGGTTCTTCACAAACAACCCAGTTGCTGCTGAATTTTAGAACCTCAGTGATCATCATGGGTAAGGCGGCTGGTCATTTTAACGGGAAAAGAAACCGGGGTGAATCGAGACTTTCGTGCTATGTCAAAAGAAAGAAGAAGTCACTTGATGCAGTTCCGATGAAAGAAAACACTCGCGACTTCGTCAGGAACATCAGGGATTTTGAGCAACGTGCTTGTGGCTGGAAAATGGACCTAGGCATGTATCCCGTTTTAGCTGACACTGCTTGTCGAGGAGTTAGCCTATAATTTCGATCCTCGTAGGCTGACAGGGTGTGCAGAGGATCATCGGTGGCAGTTATCCAGTGTTTGGTAGCTCCAGTTTGCTGTTGTGTCAGGTTGGGCCTTCGCAGAATCTTCCAGAGTGCATTTTTAGGAACTTTCTATTTTTAGAAAGTTAGGTCAGGCGGAAGCTGCTATTTCGGGCAGGGCACCTGGTTCAACCTTTCAGCTCAGAATCGACCCAGTTCAGCAGTTTGATGATTAGACGGAGGAATAAGGGATATTTAATGCATTATTAAATATTTAATATTTTGACTTTATAATAGTCACTTTATTGAAATATTTAAATATTTAATTAATTTGGCAAATTATAAAGTATTTCTTATACTTTATAATATTGAGTTAATATTTGATAAGTGAATAAATTATAATTCACTTAAAAGGACGCCAATTAATTATTGTTTATTTCTCCTAAGTTCTAAAGTGAGAATTAAATCATTTAATTTAAATGATTAATTAAAAGAGCATTGGGTCGAATTTTATTGAAGAAGGTATATATTTTGCAGTCAAGACAAATCGAACCATGATGAAATGTTATTCTAATTTGTCTTTTGCTCTGAGCATTGGAGTTTGCGAACCTTAGGGTTTCTGGCAGACAATCGTTTCACGAAAACTCTTCAGAGATCAGGCAGACTGAGGCTGTGAAATATCAGTTGAAGCTGGCACTTGGTGATTTCATCCAGAGATCACAGTTTGAGATTATCCAGTTATTTTAGCAGAGATTTACAGACAACATCATCTGGCAATAAAGGCGTATTTTTCAGAGATCAGTCATTAAAGACTTGGCACATTTTCCAAAGTCCGTACTTCATTTAATGTTGTTGCTGTCAGGCCGTACTTTTCCTGTACCAGCAAGCCGTACTTCTTCATTTGTCTATGGAAACCCTCAGAACTCGGCTTCATTCATCAGTTTGGGGTGCGCCCTGACTTTTCAGAGGTTCAGTGTTGGTTTTCAGGAACCAGAGACTCAGTTTCCTTTCAGCCGTACATCCTCATCATTGCTCCAGGCGGCTGTCATAAAAATCAGGTTTTTTTTTATGTAATAAATGCATATTCATTTCATACGCCATATTTTGAGATTGTAATTGCTCTGAGTATTCAATAAAGATATGCGCCTACCTTTTCTGAGTAATTTCCAAGCTATTTTGGAGCTTATTTATTTTTTATGAATTTTATAGCAATTTCTTGTAAATTCGCAAATTATCAATTTTGCCTGTGAAAACTTCAAAAACACAAAAAATTCGAAAACTTGCAAAAACCTTCAAAAATCAATTAGGGTTTGAATCAGAGAACCACCAGGGTTCTGACAGCATGAGATCATCATTGCTGATTTAGACATGCCTTATGGTTCAACAGTTTCCAAATAACACAAGAGACAAATCCTTGCTTGAAGAGAGCGTCATGTTTTCAAAGTTAAAACTTATGAGAGGATATCCGAAGAATTTATCGCCTACAGACAAAGGGTGATTGAAGCTCTCCTTTTCATCAGTGAGTTTATCATAGAGATTCCCTCTCAGTATAGTTTAGAAGATGGTTCCCACGTAGGGCTTGATGAAGTGCAAGATCAATTTCAGAGTGTTGTTCGCAGTTGCAATCGAGTTGGCAGAAGGATAGGTCATATTTCGATGATGTCAGCAAAGTTCGAGAAAGCGGCCAATGAGGTCGAAGATTTCCTGACATGTGTTGCAAATGCTGAAGATATTCTAGAAAAGCGGTGTTTTGCTATTGAGGGCATAGATGCACCGAACCGGGACAAGATTTCTAACTTCCTAGTGGATTTGATCGAGCTTTAAAGCAGCTTTCTTCTAGAAGCTTTCTTTCCCGCTTTCTTTCTATTCTTGGAAGAATTCTTATCCATTTTTTGAGAAGAGAAACAAGATAAAATGTAATAGTTGGCCTTTCCCGCTTTCTCTGCTTTTTTAGGTGTTAGATCTTATCTTCTTTCTAGATTTAGTAATAAAGCTTGCTTGCTGAGCAAGCCCTAGATTGTGAAAGCAAGGATATTTTAGGCTTCCCTACTCCTCTGCTTCTCTATAAATAAGAGCCTTTGCTCATTAGTTTATTTAACCATGCTAGTGATAACAAAACGCTAAGCCTATTGTGCCTTCTATTTGTTATTTGAAATATTCCAAGCCAAAATTTCTTTTTAATTTTCAATTTACAATCAGCAATGCAACACACATCCGTTAGGGTTAGCACTTAAACCAAAATGATGCCGAATTCAACTCTAACCAAGAATGCGTTGGATGACGACAAGCATATGGTCAGAGGATCTCAATGCAATGCGGAAATAAAAACTCTAACCAAGAATGTGCCGGAGGACGAAGAGCATATGGTCAGAGGAGCCCTATCATCTAATATGCTGAAAGTAAACTCAACACCCAGAATGTGCTTTCAAACCCGGAGTGGGAATGGAGCTACCATAGGGCGGAGATGTAAGATATTACAATGCAATTCAAAGTAAACAGGCGGCAAGCCAGCCTCTTCCACTTATTCAGTGGGAAATTACAAAGCATGATAACAAGATTAGAAGAGATGCTGACAGTACTACTGTGCAGCTTACAATATATTGAAGAATGCCTGCAAGATCAAGGATTAGAGCTCCACAAAGTGCTGCAATAGTAAATATGTCATCCACTAGATCAAATATGAATTGCTAACACCCACCCATCACTCATATACAATTTTCTCAAGTCTGATATGACAGACCAACAACATGAATATCAGAACCAGCAACATAGACTCCTATCAAAATGCTCATAACTCACTCATTTCTAACCCTATTGACGTGAAATCAAATGCAAAGCACCCTTAGAAGGATGGCGACCAAGCTTGGACAGAAAAACCCCCACAAAAATCCTTTAATATTTTTTGACACAAATCCCAAGACACCTCCAAATGGTATGGCCCTCAAGGAGGGGCGATTCCTTAAGATAAAATTCAATTCTTCTTTAAAAAATCTGCAAATTGGTGAATAGGGGCACCCTTGCCAAAGAGACACAAAATGACAATACCCAGAATGATTCTTTTTGTATTTTTCAACTTATAAATAAAAACAACAATCTGATGCAACATTCAACTCCAGAAAATGATATAAAAATGCAAATAACTGAACTACAAAGCATTAAATCAACAACAATGCAATCCCCACTACAAAATTCACTCAAAACAAGCAAACCTCTCCACTAGGTGCTATCTCACAAGCACGAAGTCGAGCCAAGCTAGGAGGCATTCATTCCTCAAAGTAGTCCATCATCATTTCGGCAGCATAACATTACTCAAGCTATCAGATAATCCAAATGAAGACCCAAGACCTTCTTTTATAACTTTGTGAAGACTCTCCAGAAGCTTCTAGAAACCCTAACTTTTAAAATTTAAAATATCTCCTTTTCCCTCCAAAAATGGCGTCCCTTTTCCTCAAGATAAATTTGACTTTAATTTAGAAATAATCTCTTCCATGAGATGGGCGTCCTTTTTCAAGCATTGATTTTAGAACCTTAGAAAATATTGAAATATCACCATGAGGCGCCACCCTTCAAAAACCACCTTTTAAAACAACTTTAAGTTCAATCACTAGGCTAAGGGGGGGGTCAACAGCAAAATATAACATTAAAACATGACTTAATTAAAATAATTCGAACTTATCTCTCCAATTGTGCCCCAAAGCCAAAAATGAGTAAGCCCATTAAACAGTCTGGGTAAATGCCCAGGTGCAGAGCCAATAGGATACTTGATAAATTTATAAATAGTAAATTCCGGAAATTCTCACGGATATGAGAGATTACATCTGCGAAGCCAGGAAAGGCAAAGGAATCTGGGTTCAATCACCAGCTTTCGCGGTAATATAGCCTCACACAAGAAACCCCTAATCAAGTAATCCAGGTAGCCTCTGGGGTCTCGAGAATGAGCCAGCAGGTCATCAAAAAAGCAGTCACATGCTTTCGAGAAGGGGCCGTACAGTCCGCCCTCCCCAAGATTGCTTGACCTCAAGCAATCGCAAGCCTGGATGCTGCAGAATCTCCTCATTCTCCCAAGTCGCATCCTCCATAGGCAAGTTCTTCCACTTCACCAAGTACTCTCTGATGGTCATTTTTCTCAAAGAACGCTCTCTAGAATCAAGAATCTCTTCAAGAATCAAAACTAACTAACCTTCCTCATCCAAAGGTGGTAGTTGTGATGAAGCAACAACATTGTGTCCAAGTGCCTTCTTGAGGCGGGACACGTGGAAAACATTGTGCACTTTGCTACTCAAAGGTAGCTCCAACTCATGAGCTACTACTCCCACCTTTCTGATAACCTTGAACGGCCCATAGAAGCGAGGTTTGAGCTTCTCAGCTCCACTCTTCTTGAGAGTAGACTGTCTATAAGGCTGTAGTCGAAGATAAACCATATATCCAACCTCAAAAGAGCGCTCAACACGCCGCTGATCAGCGTACATCTTCTGTTGATTCTGTGCAATCTGAAGATTGTTCTTCAATGATTTCAAGATATCTTGACTCTGCTGTAACAAATCCTTGGCTTGAGGGGCTTTGCTATCACCAAACACCAAATCAGCAAAGCTAGGAGCCTCATAACCATAAAGAGCCATGAAAGGTGACATCCTTATTGACATGTGAAAAGAAGAATTATAACAATACTCGCCTAAGTGAAGCCATTTCCCCATGCTCTTTGCTGTTCTGAAACATAGTTCCTAAAATAACCTTCCAACCACTTGTTCACTATCTCTGTTTGTCCATCAGTTTGAGGGTGATAACTAGTGCTTGGGGTAAGCACTGTACCACTCATCCTAAAGACCTCTTGCCAAAAACTACTTAGGAACTTGTTGTCCCTATCACTCACAATATTTCTTGGCAACTCGTGCAATCTAAACACCTCATGAAAAAACAGATCTGCAACTTGAGCTGCTGAAAAAGAGCTGGTAATAGCAAAGAAATGAGCAAATTTTGTTAATCTATCCACTACAACATAGATATAGTCTTTCCCTTGGACCTTGGGCAACCCAGTGATGAAGTCCATTGATATGCTTTCCCATTTTTTATTGGGAATGGGAAGAGGTTGCAGCAGACCAGCTGGTAGAGTGTGCTCATTCTAGTTCATTTGACATGTGGGACACTCCTAAATGTAGCGTTGAACTTCCCCTTTCAGCCCTTTCCAAAAAAAAATTTCTCGAATCTGCCTATAAGTCTTGGAGAACCCCTAATGATCAGCAAGTGGAATGTCATGAAATGTCAACAAAATTTTCTTCTTGAGCTTGGAATCAACCACCAAAAAGATTCTACCCTTGTAGTGTATCAGCCCTTCAACCACCTTGTACCTTTCATCATGAAAAGTACCCTCAATGATGCTGGTTGCGAACTGACTTTTGCAATAATCAGCAAGCAACAAGTTCTTCCAATCAGCAGTAAGCTCACATAACGAGCTCAAATGAGGTCTTCTGGATAAAGCATCAGCCACTATGTTGTTTTTCCCCTTGACATACTCGATGTCAAAATCGTAACCTTGAAGCTTACTCACCCACTTTTGTTGCCTCTCATTTAAATCTTTCTGATGCATTAAATGCTTGAGACTATTGTGCTCAGTCTTGACCACAAACATGCTCCCCACCAAGTACTGTCTGAACTTGGCTAATGCATGCATGATTGCAAGCATTTTCTTGTCATAGATGGAGTAGGTCCTCTCAACACCTCTTAGTTTTCTGCTCTCAAACACAATGGGATGTTTGTCTTGCATCAACACAGCCCCAACTCCTTCACCGGATGCATCACACTGTAGCTCAAAAGGCTTGGAAAAATCTAGGATGGCTAAAACCGGGCAAGAACTCATGATCCTCTTAAACTTATCAAAAGTAGTTTGAGCCTTTTCTGTCCAACAAAAAGCTCCCTTTTTCGTGAGGTTAGTAAGAGGAGCAGCATTCTGTGAGTAACCCTTCACAAACCTTCTGTAAAATCCACAAAGACCCAAGAACCCTTTCAAATGTGTCAAGTTCTCAGGAGGTGGCCAATCAACAATTGCCTTGATCTTTTCAGGATCAACCTTCACTCCTTCAGCACTGATTATGTGACCAAGGTAAAGTAGCTCCTTCATCCCAAATTCACATTTGGATTCTTTAGCAAACAAGCTCTCAGCTTCAAGCATGCTAACCAATTCCTCCAAGTGCTTGAGATGTTCTTCCCATGTCTTGCTAAAAATCAAAATATCATCAAAAAATATCAATACCAACTTCCTCAACTGCTTCTGAAAGACTCTGTTCATACAAGACTGGAAGGTAGCCAGAGCATTAGTCAACCCAAATGGCATGACTAGGAACTCGAAGTGGCCATAGTGACATCTAAAAGCTGTCTTCTCAACGTCAGATCCTCTCATCCGAATCTAGTAGTAGCCCGACCTCAAATCTATCTTTGAAAAGAACTTGGCTCCATGTAGCTCATCAATGAGCTCATCTATCCTCGAGATAGGGTATCGGTTTTTAATGGTGCTTTGATTCAAAGCACGATAATCCATGCACATGCGGATGGTACCATCCTTCTTCACAAGAACAACTGCTGAAGCGAAAGGACTCTTGCTTAGACGAATGAAGCCCATCTCCAAGAGTTCCTTAATGTTCTTCTCAATCTCATCTTTCTGCTTCTTAGGGTACCGATATGGAGTTGTAATAACTGGTTTAGCTCGTTCCTTGAGCTCAATGACATGCTTCAAATCCCATTCAGGAGGTGGTTCAGAAGGTAAATTAGCAAACACTTTGCTCTTCTTGGTGAGTAGAGACTGAATATCAGGAGGATAGTCTCTCTTTGTTTCAACTGGACTAGCTGGAAGAATCATACATTCCGCAGCCCAATCAACTTGATAATGACGAATCAGCCTTGCCATTCTCTTGAATGACACAACCTGGGGACCACCATTAGACATTCCTCTTAACACCACCTTCTTCCCATTGGATTGAAATTTGAACTCCATAGTTTGCAGATTTAAGGAGATCTCTCCTAGAGAACGCAGCCATTGAATGCCTAAGACAGCATCCGTATCTCCAATGCTAACCACATAGAAGTCATCCTTGACTTCATAATTGCCCAATTGCATAGACATGTTTGAAATTTTCTTGGTGCAGGAAATGTGAAACCCATCAGCAACCATAACCTTGAAGCCTTCAAAATCTTTTGTTTGCAGCCCCCTCTTCGCCACCACAACTTCATCAATGAAGTTATGTGTTGCTCCAGTGTCAGTCAAGGCAACTATTCGCTGCCCCTTAATCATACCTCGAACTTTGAAGGATTCATTCTTTTGAAAGCTCGAAAGTTGAGCGAAAGCACCTCCACTTCCCTTTTCATCTTCGGACTCTTCTAGAGCTCTTTCCACTTCACTATCATCAAAATCAGACTGCTGGTCTGAAAAATCAGAATTACTTTCTTCAGCTGAATAGTATTCGATTTGATGAAATTTGACTCCTTTTGGGCAAGTATGATCTTGGGACCATTTTTCTCTACACCGGAAACATAACCCCTTTCTTCCGAGTTCATTAAGTGTCTCTGGATCCAATCTTGCGACATGAGGTTTATGCTGTTTGAACTCCTTATGATGAAGTCTTTGATGAGGTCTTTTTCCTTTATCCCCTTTATGAAATGATGGCTTGGATTGAAACTTTGCTTTAGTAGCAGCCCACTTCATGTTTCTTGCTTTCTTCATTGCCTCCTGTAGGGAGGGTAGATCAAAAGCTTTAATCCAACCCTTGAGTGGCTCCATCAACCCTTCACTGAATAGGATCACCAATCGTCTCTCCGTGATTCCAGTGACCATTACTGAAAGTCTTTGAAACTCGACTATGTAGGCATCAACTGTGCCATACTGCTTCAACTGTGCCAACTCCCTGAAATGCACTTCTGGATCTTTCTTCTCGAATCTCTCTATTAGTCTATTGGTAAACTCATCATAGGTAGTGATAGACCGATGACCCAAGGTGACTAGGCCATGGTACCACCACTCATGCGCCACCCCATCCAGGTGTAGCGTAGGGAACTTAATCGCCTCCTCTTTTGCCATAGGTCTAAGAGCCAGATAGTTGTCTAACTTCTGTATCCAAGCTCGAGCAGAACTATTGTCACTCCCATCAAAGTGTGGAAGCATAACCTTGTTGATAGCTTGATACAAGTCTGTCACATGTCCCCTTCTCGGTGACGCGTCTCTGGAGGGCAGTTGGCTATCACCACGACCATAGTAGGCGATAGGCTGGGTGAGGGTCACTTGGTGGCTGGAAACCCGGTCGGCCGGAGATTGATGAGTTGTCTTTTTTTTCAGTTGCAGCTCAATGAGGAGACGTATTTGCGAGGTACTATTTTTAGCGAGTTCATGGCGGCTGATGAGACCTTGCTTTAGCAGTATGGCTGTGGCGGCATCAGGAATCACTTCAGAGTTCGTCAGCATCAGACGGATCAGTCATCGGGTTAGAAACGAGGAAGATATTAATATTTGATCGTATTGATTAAATATTAATTAATTAACGTTTATAATATAAAGTTATAATTTAATATTATAACTTAAGTGTTTTCCTTGAAGGGGTGCGCCCAACATCAGAAGGGGCCAAAAAGTGATTATTAAAGTATTTAAAATATTCAGTGAGACTATTGAAATATTAAAATATTAAAACGTGAATATTTTAATGAAACCCTATTTTCAAGCAAATCGCACTTTTCAGCCTATTAGTGGATTTTGCCTTGGGATTTGTGCATTATGAGATTATTGAGTTTTGAGATTGAAAATTGATCTGAGCCTGAGACTTAGGGTTTCGCGTTCAACTGCCTTGGGGAACGAGCCATCTCCAACGGAAAGCAATTCAGAGAGTGTGCAATATCACTTGATCTATTGCCAGCAGAGGTTTTCTTATTCAGAGAAAACTACAGAGCTTTAGAGATTTGTCCATTGTCAGATATTCTTCAGTGTTCTGTATTCATAGTTCATCTATTAGCTTGGACGCACCATTCCAGAGGGTTAGATATAAATTTTGCTAGAGGCCGTACAAGTTACATTTAATACAGCAGCTGGCCGTACTTTTTTGACAAGCCGTACCAGCAAATAAAAGACATGCTTCCTTGTTTGACACATACGCCTATCTTCAGATCACATCCTTTCACCATTGGTGGCGCCCACAGTGCTGGAGTTATATTTGATCATCAGATAGCAGGAGAAGGAGAACATTTATTTCTGCCGTACTGTTTTGTACCTTCAGCCGTACCAGTAAAAACAGGTTCTTTTCACAATAAAAAATCATTATTTCTTATTGCATGCCAGTTGAATCATATTGTCATGAGCTATCATGAATAAAAGTTGAAGCGCCTTCATTCTCTACTATATTTCTTATACGTATTGTTCAACAATCATTTTTATTGAATTTATTATTATTTTCTGTAAAAGCCGTACTATCCATTATTGCATTGAAAACACAAAATTGCAAAAAATCACAAACTTCGTAAAACGCTTAAAACTTAAGATATTAGTCTAATAGCAATGGGAAACCTAGGGTTTCTACAATTCCTCCTCACATTGAGCATCTTTCGAGCATCTTTTATCATAGACTCATTTTGTGTAGTGTTTGAAGCTTATATTTTGATACCTGGTATTGGCCATTTGCCATTATTGACCTTGGAAGTCCTAACTTTTCTCCTAAAAAAGTGAAAATAGACCCACTAGAGTGAAATTGACTTTTTGATGATTCTGACTTAACTAGTGTGATCGTGATGAAGAATTAACCAATCAAAATCATTTTGAGCCATTTCTGAAAAGACCCTATTTTTAGGGTTTTTCTAAAAACAGGGGCTTGAAATCTTAATTTCAAAATTTTCAAAAATTTGCAAGTATCCACTAGACAATAAACCCACAAAAACCCTATGCTTCAATTTTCGTTCAGAAATTTCTAAGAATAGACAATTGCTATTTTCAGAGACTTTGACTTTTGTTGACTTTTGATGACAAATTTACAAGATTTTATCCATTTTTATCAAAATACCTTAATGAAGCAAAATTTTTATTTTGGGTACAATAGTAGGTATTGGGTAAAAGGATGGTAATGTGAGCTTGTTGCTGAGATCTACATTGTGTAATGGATGTATGAGAGGGCCCTTGATGTTGGGATGATATAGAGCCACGACCACTAGAGTGAGAATGGGGATGTTAGGGAGCCTCAACCATGCTAGAACGTAGGAGTGATGTCTCACCGATTTTTTCCCATTCGTAGATGAATCAAATGTGTGCAAAGGGAGCTTAATGCCTCCAACATTGGTGCTAGGATGATTAGGGTAGTGAATGAAAGTGGAGAGGGATCCACCATTATATTTGTATAGATGTTAGTTTTTTAATTCACACCTTTTAGTGCAACACAAAACATAACAAATGTGTGGTAAAATTGCTCTTTGAATTAGAAGCAAAAGCTCGTTGTATATAAAAGGACAATATGCACTTGCAATTTACAATCTTCACAATGATCTTTGGATTGCTCCACATTCATACTAAATAAAATGTAAAGGTTTATCCGTTTATCATTTTGGTTTCGCCTAGGGTCAAAGGTTAAGATGCTCTTTCAACAATAGGCAAAGGATTTTATGTTTTTTGACTTAAAATCAATTCTACAACTATATGTTTACACCATTTAGTTAAAAACAGAGACTGAGCAGGGTAAGTACATAGAGTTTGAATAAGCTAACACATAAACATGAATGCTATGGCTAAATTAAATATAAAGACTTGGCACAAAGCCACGAGCTACACCTCCAAGTTCATTTGCAATACAAAGCTTGAAAATTTGCCAAAGCAATTTAATCCTTAGCACACATAATGAGACATCTTAATAAATATTTATCAGCAAGATAGTCATACTAAATGTCATTGAGTGAATAACAAATTCATGATAATAATAACACTGAATACTCAATGAATAGCAACTCTAGCAATATGTAGGCATGAGAATTACCATTGATTGATGAAACTAAGTGCAGCAAGGCACTTATTTATATTGTTTTCAACATTGCATGAAAATAAATGAATTAAAATAATTGGACTTCAACCCTTACTACAACTGCTTGCATGATGTGCAAGCTTATATTACAAATTAATCCTGTCCACTAGTTCTAATTTGACACATGTGACTATTAGTTGAATTGATGATTAAAAATATTACAATTATTCCTTGAAAGTTCTTGTCTCTTGCATGATAAGATAGATGAACCATGATCTAACAATGGCTGACTTCTGATCAAAATAGAGGATGCTAACATAGCAGAAAGCTATAAATAGCAGGATCCAGCTAAAATAGCTTATGTTGGAGTATACTCTTGTTCTAAAAAATGATTACAAGCTATTTTTAGTGCATGCTAAAACTAGGCCTTTGAACAGGTGGCTCTAGTGGCAAGTCGGATGAAGTTTTCTTCTGTGTGACCGTGATGGAATTTTGAAGACACTAAAACTTCAACCTTTGTTGGTGCCTTGAACCTAAACACCTTTTGTTTTTGTACTTGCTGTTGCAAAGACAAATCCTGCTATTGACTGCAACTAGGCACCTTGCTGCTGTATTTGCTGTCAAAACCTGCTCCAAGGACCCTGCCGGAAAAATGAATAACAAAGACTCTTTTTAAAAATAAATGCTCTCAATTTACAACTGATTTGGCTTTGTTGTATTTTTCTTTTTGACCTTAGCTTGCACCTATAAATAGCTATTCTATTTTCTTTTGAAAAGACATCCTTTCAAAAAGGAACGCCTCTATTAATAGTCTTGGTTGGCCAAACATGATAGATAAAAATAAAAGTAAAAATCTAGATGCCTTCATATTGGTGCATCCTTCACCTTAGATGAGCACCATTACTCTAGACACAAGAAATTTCAATTTTTAATGCTTTCTCTATATTGGTGTGCTTATGGGCATGTGCTAGTACACTAATTTTTTTAATTGACATGCCTTAATACTTGTTTGATGCATGTAACCTCTTGCACCCGATTTCTAAACAACGAGAAAACAACGTTTGAGTGTAGGCATGTGCATTCAACCACTTGCACACCTATGTTGGAAGAATGAAGAAGAACGCTTAGTTGTGTAGACTTTGTGTTGTCATTGATGTCACCATGTTGTTTGGGTCGTTAGTTTGATCTGGTACTTTGAACCGGTATGAAGAACCAGTTTACACCCTCCGGTATTTTGGTCCGCATATACAGTATAGATAAGATTTATCCCTGCAGTTTATATATGGTGCTCTCTACATATATCTACATCTATGTTCTGGATTGCATATGATGCTTATCTTTATATCAAAAGTTATGAGTATCACAATGTTGATTGGAATAGTATTGACTGATTGAAACATAGACTGGTGTTGGTATTTTGGTCTGCAATCCTTTGTTGATGATTGTTGCTGCTTGTGGTTTTGGGAAATGGTTTATGGATGTTGGACACATGTATGTTCAGAATCTTGTGTGCTCAGGTGCTCGTACGACGAGTTAGCAGTATTTTGTTGATTGCATTTTGCTATTAGGTCTATCTCTGGCCAACCTAATAGATAGTCGGTGTTATGGTGAATTAATTTTGTAGTGCGGATATATGTGTGACCTATCTTTGGTCCATGTCGACATGTTGTAGTGTGCTACACGCTTGGATTAATTTTGGAGAAGTTTTATACTAACTTGGAGCCGACAGTTAGTCTTTTTGGTGAATAAAAATTGCATCTAATTAGGCTGACCTAATTGATGCCTGTGGATGTATTAGATATATATATATTGGATAGTTTTGAGATCAAGGAGTGTGAGAGTGTGTGTAGTATGAAGTGAAAGTAGTATTGTGCATGGGATGCGAAGATGAAGTGTGTCAGGTTTGTTTATTGAGCATTACTGGAACTGAATTAACACTTGTTAGGTGTACTCTTACTAGTTCATTTTGGTTGTGAAGCCACTTTAGTATTGTAATCTTTTTGTAGGCAGTGAGCCTCCTTGTTTGGACAATGAGTCCTATCTTGGGTAGTGAGCCCTCTGGTAGTGAGCCCTTTTGTATTCGGTTTTGGAACTATTTTATATTGTGAGCTAATCCTCACTGTGGTTTTTCCCTTATTGGGTTTTCCACGTAAATCTGGTGTTTTCTGTTATTTGTATTTCATGTTCATACTTAATAACAGAATAAAGTGGATTTGAAGTTGATAAGTGTTTAAGGATTGTGATTGAGTTTGGTGACAACTCATTCACCCTTCTCCCACCCCTTTAGTTGTTTGGTGCCTTTCAACAACCTATACATTAGGTGATTAATTTTTAGCTTTGAAGTAATTCTTTACTTTGGTGCATGCCAAAGCTCGGGTGCACCAATTCTTTGGCTTGCAAAACCTTCTAAAAAGAAGAACTACCTCCTTACTATGTCTTTGAACTCATATGCCTTCATGTCTTCAATTTGGTTGATGTGCCTTCAAACTTGTTGACATGCCTTTGAATGAGAAAAAACTCCTTTGTGAGGCATGTGCTTAAAAAATTTGGGAAATAATTTTATTGTCTATGTTTGCCAAATTGAAATGCCTTCATTCCATTTTCCACTCTTTTCACAGACAAGCCTTTTCAAAAAGGATCCTCTTCCTAATAAACTTGGTCTTTTGTATTGGTGTGCTTGAGCTTTTTGGCACATGCCAGTACACTACAATGAAATTTTGTCATTCTTTATTGTGGTGCACACTTTAACATTATCAAACATTTTTCCTTCTTTGAACTGGCATGCCTTGCCTATCTTGTGTTTGTCACTACTCTATAGATGTGCTTTTGCTTATAAGGAAGAATTAATCCTTTGGATTGGCATGCCTAAGCTTTTTGGCGCATGTGGATACTTTGACTTGAGAGTTTTCAAGCATTCATCTTTCTTATAAAAGCGTGTAGCTTCTTCTGGGGTTTGTATTCCATTCCGTACATGCTTTCAAATCTTCCTTTTTGATCTTTCAAGTAATATTTTCTTGTATTGTTTACCATTGCTCTCTTACATGCACTTCTTTAAACTAGCAATATTGGATCCTTTGTAGAGGTGCTTTTTTAGCTCCAGGTGCATGCATTCTTTGTATGAGTGTGCGCCTAAACTCCTGAAAGTGTCTTGCTCCTTTAGTGTGGTGCACTCAATTTTTATGATCCTATGAGGGTTAGGAAAAGAACCAACAAGATTGTGTGAAGTAGACAAGATTCCAAAACATATTAAGAGTACGTAAATGAAGATTTTGGTCTAAAAATTTTACACAATAAGAAAGTTTTGTATGGGTCAATAAACAATAGTACCTCCCATGGATTTCATAGTATATTGGACATTGGAAAATAAAATATTCCTCAAATTCTATTTCTTGAAGAGAATAAAGATGACTTAGTCTTTCAATTTGTAAAATATGGTGGTTTGTCTAAACATGAAGCAAATGGGAACACACCCTCAATTGGCCAAGGGAAATCCTCAAGCTATGAGACCAATGATGCTGAAGATAGGTAGATTGTAATGATCCCATCAACAATCTATAAAAATTGCTTACCATAAAAACAAAATTTATAATCTTGAATCTTGTGCATCAACAGGGTCTATACTTTGAATTATACATAAAAAAATCTGAATCAAAAGGTTCAATTAATCTGTTTTCTATGGTACTAAAAATTAAGAAAATTTCTCTACCATTTATGAATTGTCAATAATTCTCCTTCAGCTATGATGGGATTGAGACAATGATGATACATGAAGATACCTATTGAAGGCTTTGATATTGCTGCTGCATCTAATGGTGTGTTAATTGTGTTCAATACCTATGCCATCTGTGGATATCAACAATGGGAATTCTTGTAGATGTGGGACTTGATCTGTAGGGTAACCTCCGGGATGAAAGGTCAGCTCCTTGTATGATATGCAACCAGCTCTTAATAGCCACTTGCAAGGGAAAAGGGAGAGAGAAATGCATAGAAGAAATCCTATCCTAAAGGGGCAGTGTGCCAATAAAAAGAGGGCTTTCTATGGCATAGGAATTACATACACATCCTATTAGTCAATGGAGAGGGAAGACATGTACAATATGAAAGGCAAGAAGCAAAAGTTTGCACAATCATTTATTGGTAGAAGGTTAGAAACTGTTCACAAGAGATCATCAAGTCCTAGGCACAGAGGCCAAGGCTACCTGAGTGCAGATGGAAAGTAGAAAGAGAAGAAATTCCAGCAAAACAAATAAATGCAACAATATAACATTTTATTTATCACAAATGACACACTGTCAAGCAAATGCAACAAGTAAAAGAAAGTACATAGTTATATGCAGGCTATCAAAGGTTTGAAGTTAACATAAAATGCCTGCTACAGGTTTGAATCTGCACAAATTTGTTACAAAACGGGCAGAGTTTTGCCCAGAAAAATCCCCTTTTCTTTGTTGTTTTAAAATCATCTAATATTTATAAGCAGAGGAGGAGAGGAAAGATGGGAGAAATAGAAGAATACATGTTCCTGCCCAGATTTGAATGCAAGTTTGAATTCGAAAATTTCCTGCTTGCATTCTTGTTACTTCACCTTTGAGCTAATATTATGGCAGCAAAATAATATATTGGCTCACTTACCCTAGGAAAAGATCAAATATTGAAACTTTCATTTTAATATTCACTTTCACTTGCTTTTCACTTCCCTTGAATAATTTTCCATTTCTCACCTTTCATATCAAAGCTTCACTTGAATATTTTCCTTTGACTTCATTATCTACTCTCATTTGTTTTACTTGTGCATGAATATTTTCCCTCACCTTTTACCTTGCAAATCAATTAATTCAAGCTCACACATACTTAAATATTAAAGCCCCTTTAGTATTACCTTGTGTGCACCTTTTCATATGCATTTGAATTCTTAAACAATGGCAATAATTTAATAGGTGGCCCTTTTAAATCTTTTAATACTAAATCCAAGCTTCAAATATTTAAATGCATGCTCTAAAACTTATGTGGACCTTTATTTCAATCGCTTAGATTAAAAATTTAAAATACATTTTGCGGGCTCCTCCACTTGCATGCTGGCAGCTCCCAGCCAATGGTGGGGTTTTACCTCTGACACCCCCTTCCCTACCTCCTCAAAGTCTTGGGAGCTGTTGATTTAAATCCATTGGATGGTGTGGCTACTGTTTTACTAAAACATGCCTTCTCTTTGTATTCATGGGCTTTTTACAAAGGTATGTGCTGCTTATATATTGGTGGGCCTAGCTGCCAACTGAGCCTTCCTTCAGTCAATGTTGGGGGTTTTAATAATTTATCTCTTGCAAGGCTTTAGGATAGTGTGGGCCATCGGATCAAAAAGATCCAACAACCACTGAGAATTTATCTCAAACCAAAGGTTTTCTTAAATCATTTGTGGCCTGTGCAGCCTGCTACATCCATGTAGGCACTTATTTCTCCATGCTAGACCTCTTGGAAACTCCATGCAGGTCTCATTTTGCTGTGCCTTATATTTTGGTGCCATGTTATATTTATCTGTGCAATATTCATTGGCCATGCCATTTGAAACATTTCCTTGTGCTGGTTTCTATATTGCTTATGCACCATTCCTGAATGTTTCAATTAAACTCTTATGCCATGCTGGGCATTCCAAATGCTGTGCTAGCTTTTAAGACAAACACTACCTTTCAGGAGATCATATACAAGGCCTCTAAGCATATGCACAGTCTTTCAACATATGCACAAAGCTTATTCTATTTTTGCACAAACCATGCTGGATTATTTATGCCATCTCTTTTACATACTACACTATTTCAAACTTCATGGCTGTGCTCCTTTTACACTTTGGCCTGTGCCTTTTGGCATTGTGCAGGCCTTGTGCATCATGTTCAATATATCTCTGTGGTTCATTGTTTAATCGCCTCTTCATCTTCTGTTGCTGTGCAGGCTGTTATAAGTTCTCACTAATTCCCACTCCATTCAATCATTACTATGCATTGGTTTTTCATTTGACTTTGCTCAAGGCTGTGGCTTTTAACAATTGCGTGCTATACTCAACATCACACAGCCTTTGGTTTGTATGTGGCAAGCTAATTATGGCTGTGTTGGCCTTCTATACCACACTGGCTTCACATTAAACAGGGAATTGGAACATCCTTGTGCTTTATCTTTTATGTTGCTGTGCCATCTATTGTTTTTTGGCCTGCTCTTATACATGCCATGTATGCATTTGCACCATTGCTGGCTCCCTCTTTAAATTTGCATGGTAGTTTTCAGCATTCTATGACCTCACCATGCTTGTATGTGGGCTACACTTGTTTCTCTGGCACCATTTTCATACTGGCCTGTGCAAGCCTTCAAATTGGCCATGCCAATCTTCTCATGGCCTCCTCCTTGCCTTATTGATCTAGGCTGGTTTCTAAACTCTCTGCCTTGGCATTTAAATGTAACACCCAGCTAATATTATGGCTGTGGGCTTCCATAAATAGGCTGCGGGCTTCAAACCTGGTAAGGTTAGCTGCTTTCCTTGAAACAGCTTCATCTTCAACCCTGGAGGCCTTATATTCCACATGTAGGCCACTTGCTGGGCTGCTCTGTTCCTCTGCATCCTCCCTGTTCCAGCAGACTGAATTTTTTCTTTTGGTTTGCAAAAATACCCTTATGAGGAGGTTGATATTAATGTGAAGAAGAATTAGAAACTAAAGACAATCTTTATCTTATGTGTGTGTATGGATGAAACAATATGTTGTTATTTGGGGATAATTTGGCACACAAAAAGGATCATTCCATTGCTGCTACATGGCAGAACTAAGGTTGTACTTGTTATAGTTATACTAAGAGTAACCAATAAATTAATTATGCTGCTGTGAAGACATTTTTTTAACATTCATTTTGTCTTACTTTTTGTTTTGCTTATGCAACTTTGGAGGAAGTGGAGCTAAAGGCACATTGCTGGAAGCTGGAGTCATTTTGCTCTTCTACAAGTGTTGAAGCGATCATTGAATTCTTTCTTGTGGTTGCTTTTGCACATGTTTGAAGAGTATTGACGTGTACATGTATTTTAAGATTTATATGAGATTATGGTGCATTCTAGGGTATGGTGGTTTCAAATTAGAATATAGTGGTTTATATTTCATTATCTCAATTTTTCTTTGTTCTTAAAACATGTTCTGAAGTATTCCTTTTTGTACTGGATGATTGCATAATAAATATGCAGTGTTCTACACGGATGGATTCTTGAGGGTCTAGGTGATGTCCCTGACATCCTGAGAACTTGGAGGGGATGTCCCCATTTTCAGGACTGGATAGTCTGCACCATTTGGAGGTTACTAGGATGGCCGACCCTCAACCCATGCATAGAGAGGATGAAACTTGATGAAGGCCTTTGAGACCTAATTCTAGATGAGTTGCAGGTTTACAAGGTTGTGGAGGGGAGGTTGTTTTCTTTAGCTATATAAATTTGAAGGAGAGTGACTTAGTAACCAGGTTAAGAAAAATAAATAAGTTAACTAAGTTTAATAAGTGCAATTGTAGTTTAACTTTATAAGTTTACTTAATTACTTACAAAGTTATAATTTGGTTCTTGTATGTTTGTGATGGGAAGACTATGCTTCAAAAACACCAAAGCTTTAGAGCCTTGGCATCCAATTTTGTGCAATCCCTATAATGCTCTTAGTGTGAGTGCAATTAGTGCACATTTGAGGCCGTTTACATGAAGAAGCATAATAGGTCAACTCAAAAGTGCCCAAATGACCTCATATTTGTACGATAGAACCTTTGTCTTTGTGTCAAAAATGTGGAGGGAAAGGAGACGCATGGATCGATTGGATGACATCGGTTTATATTCAAATTATATTGCCAAGGATGTGGAGCCCATGTTTTCTGTGGATGAGATCGCTAGTTTTGAGAGGGAAGCAACATAATGGGCAGTAGATGTAGAAGCGTAGGAAAAGCAGTAGGAGGGGCTTCATTGGATGATCATGATATGCTTGAGGAGGATAGTGTTTCTCAATAGAAATCATTACCATCTAATTTTAGGTCATCCACACAGCCACCAAGAAGCTTTAGCTGGAGAAGTTTGTAAAATATTTATACAAATTTGTAATTTATGGTCATATGAAACTATGATGTGCATTGTACTCCTTTTTGGTCTATAAATGAAGGTAAAGCTACTTATGAGTTCTCTAAATTCAGTTTTTTGCATGCTTTTAAAGTTCTTTTTACAAATTTATGTATTTTTTTTAATTGCCGCTGAGTTTTTGCCAAGTCTCGAGTCCAATTCAAAATTTAGGCTTGCCAAGTTTATTCCAAATCTTGAGATTTTGAACTATGACATTGACTATAAGCTTAGGCAAGATAAACCCAGAATTATAGATGCATTATTGATAGCCATTGTTTTCCAGTTTATCACTATTTAACAAGCATTTCAAATTAGCAACTAACAATTAGACTCCACAAAACTAAGGATATGGAGAACTAGAACATTCATAGAATCATAATCATGTACAAGCAACTGTATTAGGGTATTGCTACAGATGTTTAGGATTTAAAGCTAAAATGGAACATTGTATAAATGCATTCAGTTCATGATGGGTTAACCCACACATTGGTAGGTCCATTCCCAACTTTTGGCTAGACACCTTTCCCAATGCTTATTGTCTTTCTTAGACATAATGTGAGGATAGGATTTCTACATATAATCTTTGATAATAAATTATAGTATTTAACAATTCTACAAGCAATGATTGTGAAAATTTTGGACTTAGAAATATATAGCTATGCGTCCGAGAACCATGAGCAGAGCCAAAATTTGTTTCATCAATCATCTGAGATTCGTGAAAATAAAAATATTATACATAAAATTATCCAAAAGTAGACTTAGAACTGGATGAGCAGAAATCCATTTTGAAAATCTGAATGTTCCCATGGGATGTTGGAACATCCCCCAATGCATTTTGTGACTTCAAGATGTCCCCCAAGATTAAATAAAGCCTATATGTTTTCTTAATTTAATTGACCTATATTGAGCTCCAAGATACCCCCCAGACCCTAATACATCATTCATTTATTGTGAATGGGAGTGGCCATTGGGACTCTGAAAAACATACTCTAGAATTTGTAATCAGTTATTGAATAAAAAACTAATGTTTATTAGTGCTTTTATTGTGTTAATTAATAATTATTTTTAATTAAAAGATAAAATTAATGTATACACTTTTGTAAATTTACTATATTTGTTTTTTAATAGATTTGAGGTGGGCTCCGTGGCACATCTTCTGCCACTCTCTTGACATTTTGAGTATCTTTGACCTTCCTGATACATGCCTGTCCCTCCCATGATCTGCCTTTTGGAAACTTGTGTAACATATCTTTCCAAATATTGTGTGATCTAGAATCACATCACAGCTGATATGGTCTTATTAAAATTCACTCAAAACATAGAATCAATAGGTGGGAGAATCCATAATCTTTCACAAACTTTTTCTGCACATGCTTTTATTTTTTCTTGGTTTGGAATTGCATATCATTTTGCTAAAGATAGCACTGGTTCCTTTTAATGCGGAAAACAATAGCTTGAAAAGTGCAAGACTTGCCACCATTTATTTAATCTGTTGGAATATAAAAGGTTAAATATGAATCCATTTATATGATAGATTCCAGATCAAAACTATTCTCGTAACTTGAATTTCAGCTTTTATCTGTCACCCATGCCCTTGCTCTTTGTTGTAGAGCAGTTTAACTACTTGGTATTTTCCCTCCATATTATGTTTAAATGCAATTATCATGTATTTTGCAAATCACAACACCTGCCTGTATTTACCATTACATGGATGAATAATTAATTTCACTACTGGATATTCTGTGTTTACCATTACATGGATGATTAATTAATTTCACTACTGAATATTCTGATTCTTCTCACTTGTATGTGCTTTACTTCTACCTATATTACCTGTATCAGAATTTACCCTTTATTTGGGTAATTATTAAATGCCATAAAGTTAATGTATAGGATTATTATCATTTTATCATTTTGTAAGTTTCCTTAAAAAGGAAATATAATAAGACGTCATGTAATCTTTTCTCCTAAATGATTTTTTCCTCACTCACAGGACTCATTCTCATAGTTAGGAAATATGTTAGTTATATTAAGTGCATCGCTTTTGGAGATTGAAGAGAATATTGGAGTTTATAACCCTTTTGTACATAGCCATCATACACAGGAACTTGACACCTAGTACGAGAACTCACTTACTCTCCACTTATATTTCTATATGTCTTTTCACTTATACCTTTGTTTGCACTGTTGAGCTTTGATGCATTTCTTGCTTTCTGTACATAAAACCTATAGCTTCACGAGCTACTTCCTTTATATGCCTGTCTAATGCCCAGGAGCTTAGTTTTTATCAATTGAACTTTGTAATGTAGGGGAGTACTTGGCTCTAACTGGGGAGCGATTGAATGGAGCAGAAATGGTTGTTACTGGTCTTGCAACGCACTTCTCCATGAGCACTGTATGTTTCTTTTCTAACTTGATAAAAATTAATAGGTTGCATATTAATTTTTCAATTCTTTCGTAGTCATTTTTTTCTTGTTTCATTTGTTGTTAAGCCAACAGAAAATTGGTTGGATTGAAGAGCGGTTAGGAACACTGGTTACAAATGACCCTTCAGTGGTGGAGACTGCATTGGATGAATATTCTGATGTTGTTAGCCCAGATTCAAATAGTTCTCTTCGAAGGTGTGTGTTGAATGCAATGTATTTACTATTTCCCTTAAGCTTTTTCTTATGCTAGTTTTGTATTTGTTGGACATTTTGATTTTCACCTTTAAATTAAAATGACAAGTAATTTTAATTACTTTTTGAATCTTACACTTGTAGCACTCCATAAGCATTTTGTTTTAACTTAGATGATGAGATTTCAATGTGTTGATTTTACTTTTTAGATATTATTAGTTTTGCCTAATTTAAGGATATCATATCAGAAATTCATCATCGATGAGAAGCATGTTGATATAATCAATCAAATGAAGCAAAAGAAAAGAGCCCTTTTCCAAGTGAAGTTGTAAAAAGGTCGACCATAAATTGTTTGGTAATCCTATCAAGTAAAGTCTGGCATAAGTTCTGTATTATAGTCCATGCCCTTGTGACATGCCTAGATATATGATAAAATTATAATAATTTGATGATTCATAACAGTTAAATTTAATAAATTATGGTAAACAATTACTTAAATAGGTAGAATAAGCTGCTTTAAGTGCTTTGCCTCAATTCACTAATATCAACTCTCAATCTTTATATAGCATGATTGAAGGTTTTGGCCGTTGCTCAAATTATTTGAAGCTTCTGCACAAACTGTGCATTAAATTTGGTCTGATGTCTTTGGTGAGCCATCTCATATATCCTCAACAGATCAGCCTTGGCTAAGTATACTTTTTGTGATTGGTAAATGAGGGAATCTATTGGGTTCCTCACTCATAGAAATTCTTAAAAAGCTTTGATACAACCTTAAAGATTATAGAGTATAGAGCTTACATCATGGCCTTTTATGAGATCCCATCAAAATTGAAAATAGTAGGACTAAAATATTCCTAAACTAATTAAGAAAAAAACATAAACTATTAGAATCCAGCCCAGAAGAGCCTGAAATCAACAATGCCAAGATATCAAAATCACACGTGAGAAAAAGTAGCCTTCTCCCCTTTTGGGCAAGAAGGGCCACCATGGTCCATTATGATCCTTTGTCCACTGAATGCAGGGCTTCAGCATGAAGTTTTTCTGCTTCAGTTTTCCTCCTGCAACGCTCGAGTATAGAACCACTTTCAACTTTAGTCTTCTTATTTACTCGCTAAGTGACTTAACCGATGAATATAGAGTAAACGGAAGTAAACAATAACAATAACAAAACATAGCAATTACATAGGCAATGCATAGAATATTGGATTGGTATTTTCATTCATTAGATAAAAATTCATTACATCATATAACATCCGTGTGTCCCCAACTACAAATGAATTGCCAATATATATAGTGAAAAGGTGAAATTTGGGGTTTTGGGGGATTGATTGTAAAAGGGGGTTCACCAAAATGATAGTAAATAACCCTATTCTCCACTATTTCATTCAGGAAATGAGATCCAAACAATGAAGTGACTATCAACCAAAAGGTTAGTCAAATCAAGGTATGAATCTGTAAATTTCCCTTTTATGCAAGGACGGGGGTCTTGATTAAACAACACTTTGGGGAGAAAGATTAAATATAGCAAAACAACTCCAAATTGACTTCTATAAAGTGCATCTAGAAGATTAAGCTCAATTTTGATGGGACTAGAAGTTAATTTGTAGATCTGAGAATGGTTAAGTGATGTGTACCAATCACCAAAAGTGTTATTTCAAAGAAAACTGAGGACTCATTCATCCTATGGCAAATGGGTCCTGGCTAGGGCTCTTGAAAATCTGTTTCTAAGTTTTGTTCTATTGTGTCTGCACTCCTAGATTTCCGAATCTTGCATTCGGAAATCCAGAAATAAATCCTGTAGGTCAGTTTCCGTGAAATTACAAGAATGATGACAATTTTGACAACTTTGCAATTTTGCTCTTCAAGAGATCTTCCACCTAAAATCTGTAATAACACTTGCCAAATCTGATCCAAAATTTCTGATGTTGCACCTTAGGAATTTCGTCAAACAGTTGACATGTAAAGTCTGACCTTGCTGATATGAGATTTCAGTTTGTTTGTTTTTTTTGGTTTGGAATTCTGCTTAAACTTCAAGATAAAAAACCGAGATATGACTAGATTGCACATCTACAACCGAGAGACATTTTCACAAACACTTGGCATGAAAACTAATTCAAAGTAATGCAATTACATGAAAGAGACATTTTTTCAAATAGATGTCCAGCAAACTCCTTATACCTCCAATTGATATTGAAATGATATGAAATGTAATTACAAGCTGGAAATGATTTATAATCAGACTTCTACATGAAGTATCTCAGCCTTGTCTGAAAACTAAGATGCAGTAGGACTGATCTAATGTTGTGCAAATGCCAAGACTCTTGGCTTACATTAATTTCCAAAATATATGACTAATCTGATTGGAATTATGCAACTATAGAAATGATATAAAATCTGATAAAAACCTGGAAATGCACTTGCCGCCACTATGTAGTAGGTCAATTCTCCTTGGGGAAGATGTAATTATGCCTCCAAGTGGTGCGCCCTTCCTCCTTGATGCCCAATGATCCCTTATGAATTTTATGAGAATTTTTGAAGGCCTCTAAATCAAAATCGCCCCTAGTCAAGAGGGCCGCCCTTGCTGCTTGAAGAAGATAATAATCAAAAATAATTTTCAGCTCCTAAGTCCTCCAAAATGCTATGAAAATGATTGTTGTCACCAAATCGATCGATCCCCCAAATTCTCACAAAAATTTGATCCTTCAATGATGAGCTACGAATGAAAATGCAAGTTCTTTCATGGCTGACCTGCAAATTGAAACAAAATTGCAGACCTCTTTTCTTCACACAAAACTCTCCAAAATGTCTCAATTAATCTCTATGATGAATATTGATTGTATCCACCTCTCAATTTGGGAATGGGGCCATCACCAAACCCTACTAACCAAGGGACCATCACCTTGATCAAGGTGTCTGTTAGTTCCAGCCAAGAGAAAATTCTCAATAAGCAAATATAATTTCCAACATAAGATGATAAATGCCAAGCCCAAGCTTCTATTTATATTTTTCCAAAGGGAGCCCACTCACTTTTCTTATCAATGTGGGATAAAAGATATATTTTAAACTTAAGTGACTATGATATATTTTATTTCAGTCACTTTAATAAATTAATTAAATATAACTCCACATTGCCAAATAATTAAATATTAATTCCCTCCCTTATTGGCAAAAATCATCAAAATAATATTTTCTTAGCCAAAAATACATTCCCTCACCAAAAGACTAGCTCACGAGAATGGTGAATGAGCTAGCACACAACTCCAACTGTCAGTGCTAAAGTGAGGACATTACAGTCCTCCCTTCCTGGGATTGCTTTCCCTCAAGCAATCACAAACTAGGATGCTGAAGTATTTGCTCTCCTTCCCATGTAGCATCCTCCAATGGCAAGTCTCTCCATTTTATTGAATATTCTCTGATTGTCTTGTTATGCAACTTGCGCTCCCTCATATCAACAATGGACTCAGGCTCAAGTATCAATACTCCCTCCTCATCAAGCGGTGGAAGGACAAGAGAAGCAACCACATGTTGTCTCAAGGCCTTTTTGAGGCAAGATACATGGAAAACATTGTGAATCCTACTGCCTGCTGGTAAGTCAAGCTCATATGCCACCTCTCCAATTCTCCTCACAATCCCATAAGACCCGTAAAACTGCAGCTTGAGGTTTTTTGTACCATTTCTTTTCAATGAACTCTGTCTGTATGACTGGAGGCACAAGAAAACCAAATCATCCACCTTAAATGTCCTCTCCACACGATGCTTCTGCTAATTTTGTGCCTGTTGAATGTTATCCTTAAGTACCTTAAGGATATCCTTAGTATCCTGCATCAACTCCTTGGCTTGAGGAGCTCTACTGTCATCAAAGGCTAGGTCCACGAAAGATAACGCATCATACCCATACAATGCCCTGAATGGAGACATGCCAATCGACATATGATAAGTAGTATTGTAACAATACTCTCCCAAAAATAACCACTTAATCCAAGCATGCTGATGGCTCGCAATATAGTTACGAAGGTAACCCTCAACCCATTTGTTAACAATCTCCGTCTGCCCATCTGTTTGAGGGTGATAAATAGTGCTTGGTGTTAATTCTGTACCTACCAATCAAAAAAGCTCCTACCAAAATGCATTGAGGAACCTGCTGTCCCGATCATTGACTATGGTTTTAGGAAGACCATGTAGATGAAACGCCTCTTGAAAGAACAACTCCGCCACCTGCAAAGCTGAATACTCTGATGGTATAGCATAGAAGTGTGCATATTTGGTCAACCTGTCAACTACTACAAATATACAATCCCATCCCTGAACCTTCGAAAGACCATTAATAAAATCCATTGATATACTTTCCCACTTCTACTCAGGAATAGGCACTGGATGCAAAAGACCTGCCGGAAAGGTATGCTCAGACTTGTTCTGCTGACAAGTCAAACACTCTCTGACATGCTGCATGACATCATCCTTGAGACCTTTCCATGAGAATCTCTCTCTAATCATCCTGTAGGTTTTGAAGAAACCTTGATGCCCTACAGTAGGTGTGTCATGTATGGCTCGTAATATCTGTTGTTTCAATTTGGATTTAGGTACCAAGAATATCCTGTTCTTATAGTATATCACATCATCAACAACACTATATCGATCATCGTGAATTTGTCCATCCATGATCTCGCAAGCAAAAGTGGATTTGGAATACTCAACTAGAAGTTGGGACCTCCAATCCGTTGATATCTCACTCAAAGAGCAAAGGGTAGGTCTCCTAGACAATGCATCAACGATAACATTCTTCTTGCCCTTAACGTACTCGATGTCAAAGTCATATGCTTGTATTTTACTGACCCACTTCTGTTGCCGCTCATTAAGATCCTTTTGCTCTAAGAAGTATCTCAAACTGTTGTGGTCCGTCCTAACCACAAACTTACTACCCACTAAGTATTGTCTGAACTTGGCCAATGCATGCATAATGGCCAACATCTCTTTGTCGTAGGTGGAGTAAAGTCTCTCTACATCTTGTAACTTCCTGCTCTCAAATGCAATGAGATGCCGATCCTGCATCAATATGGCTCCAATGCCCTCACCTGAAGCATCACACTCAAGTACAAAAGGTCGTGTGAAATCCGGTAATGCTAAGACAGGACAAGAGCTCATGACCTCCTTGAGCTGATCAAATGCTGCCTGTGCCTCATTTGTCCAACTAAATGCCCCCTTTTTGGTGAGATCTGTAAGAGGTGTTGCCAACTATGAAAACCCCTTTACAAACCTCCTATAGTAACTGCATAGTCCCAAGAAACCTCTCAAATCAGAAACGTTCCTTGGAGGTGGCCAATCTAGTATAGCACGAATCTTCTCCTGATGCACCTAAACATTGTCAGCTTCAATCACATGGCCCAAGTAGAGGACCTCCCAAAGTCCAAATTCGCATTTGGATGCCTTAGCAAATAATGACTGTGCCTCCATGATACCAAGTACCTCATCTAGATGTCTAAGATGATCCTCCCATGATTTGCTGTATATCAATATGTCATCAAAGAAGACCAAGACGAACTTACGCAACTGCTTATTAAATATGTGATTCATGCAAGACTAGAATGTAGCAGGCGTGTTAGTTAGTCCGAAGGGCATAACAAGGAACTCATAGTGACCAAAATGGCATCTGAACGTTGTCTTGTGCACATCCTCTGCTCGTACCCGAATCTGGTGATATCCTGATCTGAGATCAATCTTGCAGAAGTACACGGCCTCATGTAATTCATCTAATAACTCATCAATCTTGGGTATAGGGTACTTGTTTTTGATAGTTTTTTTGTTTAAGGCCCTATAATCAATACATATCCGCAGAGTCCCATCCTTCTTCTTCACCAGAACGACTGAAGAAGCAAAAGGACTAGATGAAGGTCGAATATGTCCCATCTCAAGCAACTCCTTAATTGTTTTCTCTATCTCCTCCTTGAAGTGCCTGGGATATCTATATGGTGTAGTTATGACGGGCTTAGAGTCCTCTTCCAACTCTATAACATGCTCAAATCCACGATTAGGGGGTAAACCAGTAGGTAAGTCACTAAACACCAAACTGTGCTTATCCAAAACCCTCTGAATATCCACATGATGATGAGGTGTATCACTAGAAGTAGATTTAGATGAAATAAAGCGTTGGGCTGCCCAGCTACATCTCCATGTCTGAATAATGACTCCATCCTCCTAGTAGAAACCACTCTAGGCTTCCCATCCGACAAGGCCTTCAATACAATTTTCTTCCCTTGTGATACAAACTCCAACTCCATCCTTTGGAGCTCCTGACTATACCTCCCAAGAGACTGGAGCCATTGGATGCCTAGCACCACATCTATCTCACCCAAGCCAAGCACATAAAAATCATCTGTCAATGTGTAGTCCCCCATCTGAATGCTCAGCCGTGAAACCTTCCTAGTGCAACTCATGCCCAACCCATCAACCACTGTCACCTAGAACCCGGTAAACTCCTCTGCGTGAAGTCCCTTCCTAGCCACCAAGCCCTCATCAATGAAATTATGCGTAGCTCCACTGTCAACTAGACATACAATCCGTTGTCCATTAATAACCCCTTTCACACGAAAGGAATGATATCGTGGAACCCTAGAGAGTGAAGCCATAGTAACCTGTTGGGTATCCTCTTGTTCCTAATGTTCACTATGAGATTGTTCCTCATGATCTCCACCCTCTGAATCTGTATCAGGGATCCCCTTGTCATCAGATATGACCTCAATAAGATGAGCCTTGTCTTTCCCAAGACATCTATGCCCAGGCTCCCATAGTTGTTTACAAGTGAAGCATAACTTCTTTCTTCTAAGCTCATTTCTTTCATCACTGATTGCTGAAGAAGAAGTGTTCTTGGAGCGATTGAATGTTTTCTATTTGGTATTTGAAAAGCTTTTCTTTTGACTTTGGCTAGGAACATGGAAGGTATCTAAGTCAAGTGCGAGCTCAATGGCATCATCCAAGGTCTTAGGCTTGTGAGCCTTAACCAATCCATGCAACCTATCACTCAATCCCTCAACAAATAACATCACCACTTTGTTTTCTGGCATCTCAAGAACCATGACAACAATCTTTTGGAATTCATTAATGTAGGCATCCACTCTACCATCCTGTTTTAACTGAGCCAAATCCTGTAATAGACCTCTATATCTTTCCTATCAAATCTGGTAATGAGTTTGCGTGTGAACTCATCATAAGAGGTGATCATATTATGCTTTTGCGACACTAGTCCATGGTGCCACCAATCATAAGCCACACCCTCCAAATGCATCGTGGCAAACTGGATAGCCTTTTCTTCACTCATGGGTTTGATTGTAAGAAAAGTGTATGTACCTATGCTCGTGTTGTCATTTTACCGCTGCCATCAAAGTTGGGAAGTGGAACCTTGTTCATTGCATCCTTGTATTCTTTGTGGTCTTTCTTGCTCTTCTTGTCCTTTTGTTTCTTGAGCTTTTCCCTCTTTTGATTGCTGTACTGGTTCAAGTTGATTGCTGTTTTAACTTCATTAGGAAGCAAGTGGTACTCATCATAGGCTACCATGATGTCATTTGATACTTCTGTAGCTTCCTCTTCCTCTTCTGAAGGTGTATCCTCTCTCTCAGGTATGAATGTAGGTCTAAGTGCTCTAGCTATACTGCTATGACCACCACTACTAACACTCCTTGATCTTCTAGACCTGGAATGGTCCATCCTCAATCGTCCCATAGCTGCAATCATATTATCTTGAAACTGTTGTAGCATTTGTGTTTGTTGAGCAAACATTTGTTGCTGCATTTGTTGTTGCTGCTGGAAGAATTGTGTTTTTTGTTCTGCAAATGTACGGAGGTCATTTTCCACACCATTTTTTTGAGGATTATTTCCTTCTTCACTCATCTTGCTCGCTGTACCAACCTCAAAATTATTTTGTCTTGCTGCTATAGCTGCTGAAAGTGTGTCTTGTTCAGGATAAGGTTGTAACCAATGTTTTCTTTTATGTTCTCGTGCTATGTACCTTTTGTATCTATTGCTATGTTGCATCAAAGAAAGCTGAAATGTAACCCAAAGGCTGGCAGAATCTTAGGTCTGATACCATTGTAATAACACTTGCCAAATCTGATCCAAAATTTCTGATGTTGCACCTTAGGAATTTCGTCAAACAGTTGACATGTAAAGTCTGACCTTGCTGATATGAGATTTCAGTTTGTTTGTTTGTTTTTGGTTTGATGCCAATGATATTCAAATGCTTGGAAATGCTTGCAAAGATAACTAATCAAGTATCTAAAATGAAATGCAGCTCTTTTTGTATTTACATGTGTTTCTAGATGTAAATGCACATCTACAACCGAGAGACATTTTCACAAACACTTGGCATGAAAACTAATTCAAAGTAATGCAATTACATGTAAGAGACATTTTTTCAAATAGATGTCCAGCAAACTCCTTATACCTCCAATTGATATTGAAATGATATGAAATGTAATTACAAACTGGAAATGATTTATAATCAGACTTCTACATGAAGTATCTCAGCCTTGTCTGAAAACTAAGATGCAATAGGACTGATCTAATGTTGTGCAAATGCCAAGACTCTTGGCTTACATTAATTTCTAAAATATATGACTAATCTGATTGGTATTATGCAACTATAGAAATGATATAAAATCTGATAAAAACCTGGAAATGCACTTGCAGCCACTATGTAGTAGGTTGATTCTCCTTGGGGAAGATGTAATTATGCCTCCAAGTGGTGCGCCCTTCCTCCTTGATGCCCAATGATCCCTTATGAATTTTATGAGAATTTTTGAAGGCCTCTAAATCAAAATCGCCCCTAGTCAAGAGGGCCGCCCCTACTGCTTGAAGAAGATAATAATCAAAAATAATTTTCAATTCTTAAGTCCTCCAAAATGCTATGAAAATGATTGTTGTCACCACAGCAATTGATCCCCCAAATGACCACAAAAATTTGATCCTTCAATGATGAGCTACGAATGAAAATGCAAGTTCTTTCATGGCTGACGTGCAAACTGAAACAAAATTGCAGACCTTTTTTCTTCACACAAAACTCTCCAAAATGTCTCAATTAATCTCTATGATGAATATTGATTGTATCCACCTCTCAATTTGGGAATGGGGCCATCACCAAACCCTACTAACCAAGGGACCATCACCTTGATCAAGGTGTCTGTTAGTTCCAGCCAAGAGAAAATTCTCAATAAGCAAATATAATTTCCAACATAAGATGATAAATGCCAAGCCCAAGCTTCTATTTATATTTTTCCAAAGGGAGCCCACTCACTTTTCTTGTCAATGTGGGATAAAAGATATATTTTAAACTTAAGTGACTTTATGATATATTTTATTTTAGTCACTTTAATAAATTAATTAAATATAATTCCACATTGCCAAATAATTAAATATTAATTCGCTCCCTTCCTTATTGGAAAAAATCATAAAACTAATATTCTCTTGGCCAAAAATACATTCCCTCACCAAAAGACTAGCTCACGGGAATGGTGAATGAGCTAGCACACAACTCCAACTGTCAGTGCTAAAGTGAGGACATTACAAAATCTGCACACACACATCAAGAGGAAGAAATGTTGTTTTGTTGGTGAATGGGGGTTTACCTTGGTCAAACCCAGTTTTGGTAATTAAACCTTGTAATGAAATGAAATAGCATGAAGGAATGATGAATGAACAAATGCAATGTCACAACTCACCAAACCCTTGTTTGAACCTTGGAATATAGATCTGCAATTTGCATGAAATGGCTTCAATGGATGTGGATTTTGATCATGAAACTTGACTTGAAACAATGCCTTTGAATGCTTGAATGGATCTTGAACATTACATCAACATATTAGCTCAAATAACATGCATGATGCAAGAAGACTTTGATATGATAATGGATCTTGATTGTTGCAATAATTCTTCAATAATTCTACCCTTGAATGCCTTGAAATGCTCTTGAACTTGCTCTAGCTTGATCTCATGAAGTCGCATAAAAATTCTAGGATGCTTGAAAGTCTTAGGAGAAAACATAGTGAAATGACCTTATATTTATAAGTATGTTAATATTAATTCCCGAAATTCAAATAACACAAGTCGACATGTGAATACACATTTGAAATCATTGAAATACTATCAAAAACATATTTGAAATTTAGGTCCTAGGCCTAAGTGAGGACCCATTTGCCCTTGGGTGAATGGGTCCTAGGTCACTTACCTAGGACACACATTCTCCAAATGTTAAGTGTTATGTTATAGCATTAATGAATGTCGGTTTTTACCCTTCGGAAATTGCAATTAATTAGGCTTGGATTTGAATTGAAGGGGCCAATTGAGGCATAATTAACCTCAATTAATTAATAAATCCCTAGATTAGTGTGAAAGTGTAAAGGACACCTTACAACACCATAAATAAGGCACCATTAAGTCCATTTTAATTAAAATGCCCTAAACTTAATGTGAATATATATTATAACACTAAATTAAAGCATAATTTAGCTCTTTTTTATTAATATTTATTCCCAAATTAAGTGTGAAAAGGGATACTTTTTCCTACACTACATATAGTTGGCCAATGTTGGTTGAGGACACCAACGGTTGGCAACTACCCAGCCAAACTAATCATCCCAATTATAATATTAACAAGTTTTATTTATTTATCCATTTATTTATTTACTGACGACACTTCTTACTTATTGTTTGGCATATGGTTTAAATATCATTGGAAATGAGATGCTCATCTTGACATTCCTCTGCAGCCTCATCCTTAAAGTCATCCATTATCTGCCCTTCTTTGACAACATTCTACCCCAGCACTACCTGGTCATCAGAAAATCTTGGGTCCAACTGTTGTAATGAGCTCCCATAGGGATTATTATCCTGCTTAAAATTTTGGATTGGAGAGGAGAGTGGTTGATCTAAAAGAAGCTGCCATCGTTCTACAAAATGACGTCTGCATCAGGGGTACCTGTTTTCTTAACCCATTTCTGAAGACAAAATAGAGGAAAACTACAGTGCTGTGGAGAATTGCATTCTGAGATTTTGTGCCCCATCTAGTTGCATCTAAAACATCTGAAGGGCCTTGAAAATTGAAGTCTTAGCCGATCTGCTTCACTTTCATGATAGCAAGGCCTTACAAATTGAACTTAACCCTAATAAGTTTTACAGAGAGAGTGCCTCCACTTTGTGTCAAACTTAGAAACCTATAATAAATAAACGTCTTGAGCTCAATTGATTTGAGCTTTTAATTAATTAACTCTTCCTTAAGTCAACATAATTTTTTAATTTTTCAAGAAATTACTTAGTAAACTTCTGAAAATATCTAATTATTTATTATATATTTGATGAATATAAACAATAAAATACTTGATAACCTGTATTTTCTTAACTTCCTAGCAACAGTCAATTTCACAGTTCTATTTAATTAAATGTTCTACTTATCCCAACCTAAAATGTTCTATTCCTTTTTTCTTTCATTATATCTAACCCAATGCGAGATCTACTATATTAATTTTTCCCTAGCCAAATTGTATGACATAAATAACAAAATTCTTCTAATAAATATATTTAAAATAAATAAAACATGTATAATTATTCAGTCAACCGTGTTTCATGAGAGATGACATGAACAACTTGAAACTTAAATACAAAATCTTCCAGTGCAGCCTATTTCGAAGCTTCCAACAAGTCATTTTTTTCAGTAATTGCTATTATTCCATGCAATGTTTCACATAATTTTTCCTGATTCTGATGATGGATCATAGAGTGTGATCCAAAATGTTGATGCAAAAATTCACAGTTTTTTGCCAAAAGCTCTCTAAAACACTCTAATGTATTGTGGAAATATCATGTCTTCAATTATTCCATACATTTTTTTATTGGTGTGTGCTGCTAGTCATACTTTGTTCAACTATGTTTCTTCTTCATTTTCCTCTCTCATGCCATTTACACCTTTTCAGGTCTTCATTTTATTTCATCATTCTCTAGTGTTAGTTCATGTTGAGTCCATTGTCTTCACTTAGAGTTCTTCGTCCATTGTTAGTTCACAATAAACCATCTCACATGAACTTGCATAAGTTTGAAAGGCATTGTTGTGCAAAGTCTCCAAACTTAATTGAAATTATTTAGAGATGTCATCTTCCTATTGACTCTCTTATCAACTATATGACAATGTTAAGACTATATTTATTAATGTTAATTGTATTGGCTTTCTATATTTGTAGTTTTGTTCATACTCCATTGACTCCTTTCTGGCTCACACACCAACTCACTTGACATGCTACATGATAAACTCTAGTCTGGCTCAGCACTAAATAACATTTCCATGCTGAATTTTCCATATGTACACCCCGCTTTGTACACCATGCCTCTTGCCATGATGGCCTTGTCCAACATCTGCCAGGTTTCTCTTCCCCTTACTGTCAGAAAACAATGCCAACATGGAATCCACCTTACACTACACTACAAACCACTTACTGCCCTTCCTATTGGCCAACAAAGTGGGCCTTTGAATACTTCGTATGCTGTATCTCCAACTTCAAACACTTTGCGCTCTAAGGTGTCTAGAAGATTGAATGTAAATATTTCTTCTGCCAACATCAAGACACTTTCTTTTCCTCTCCTTAACACCCAATACACATTCATTAGAGAAGCAAGAATGAAGTCACCAGTATCATAGCCACGGCAATTGTTGGTTCTCCTCCTTTAGTTTAACAGAGCACCATTCTGAGTGATGTTCAAATCAGCAAACAATCTCTCATGGAAAATGATGGTTCAATGCCTCAGTCTATTCAGGTAAAGAATACTCTTCATCCCCCACCTTGTCTCTTTTAAAAACTGTAGGAGATAGTCGTGCTAAATCAACATTCCCTGCTTGGAATTCTACCAGCCTTACAATGCTTCCCTTGCCAATACATGTTATGTGAGTTGTAGACTTATTTAAGTGGACCCACAAATCTCATTTTTCCCTTTTCCCACCCTCTATGACTAGTGTTAATGCCTCACTTTTTTAAACTTCTAACCAAAATTTTTGTACGTTTAATGTATCTCTTATCATCATTTGGCCTCAAAAGTGGTTGGAGACCTAGTCACTAGTCCTAATGAGACTCTTATTCATTTGCCCTCCATTAGAGCAAGTACTCAGCCTTCAAAGAATCGGTATTCTTCTTTGCACATTGCGTTGTAAAGTTCTAATGGTTCCCTCCAAGGGCCTAGCAAGTACTCAACCTTTAAAGAATTGATACTCTTCTTTACACGTTGCTTTGGATAATTTTGATGGTTCCCTTAAGGGCCTAGAGCAAGTACTCAGCCTTCAAAGGATTGATGCTCTTCTTTGCACATTGCTTTGGAAGTTTTAAATGATTCCTTTTGGGGCTCTTGGCTCCTATGCAGTTCAAAGAAATTGATTGCTTTTCTTCATATACTTGTCTCTCTCTTGGTTGCTTACATTCAAGAACAAAAGTCCCATCAACAACTGTTGCAAGATTGCCTCTTTTAGGTAATTTGTACCAAACTTTCCTAAAATGAGTGGATTTCAAATATCAATTTGTTGCTTGCAATTTTTGGCTAGCCCATATAATTGGAACTAAGAGGAGGGCTGCAAATCCACTTAAATAATTTCAGTAGAAACCTTCAAAATAAAAATGCAATATAAATTTAATTTTTGGATTGTGAGGGAATCATCACTTGCTCTCAAGTAAAGTGTGAGGAAAGTGTTTTTGTTACTCTTTAGCCTTGAAAGAATATAGGAAACCTCAGAATGATTAAATAACTCTCCAACTTGACTTAAAATCCTTGGGAAAATTCAAGATTTACCTAGAACTGCTGAAATGCATTTTCCTCAAGTTCAATAATGATGGGAGCCACATCATTGGAGAGGATTGATTTTCTTTAAGTTTGCATTAAGATTGTGAAATGTTGAACATGAAGATGTGGCATCCAGGATTTTCCCTCACTTTTGAAGATATGGTTTAGTGGGAACTTTGGTTTGTGCTATTCACCTGCAGAGAGTTCTTAAGTGAGAGAATGTTTGGGACTTACTCATTCTTGTTAACAAGTTTGATCACAGGCCGGTAAAATAGTGTTGGAAGTTTGTGCAATAGAATACAGTGGGAGGTAGGCTTTGTGGTTTGGCATGGGAGTGTATTGTAGCCTAGTGTTGCCATGGTAACAACCACACGAGGTCTAGTTAAGAATTGGTTACCACATCTTGAACATGTTGTTGGAGTATGTATGGTAGTGCAGGTGCACATGTAACATTGTTGGAGTGCATGCAGTGATAGCCAAGAACAAGTAGATGTTCTAAGCGATACTTGAGAGTCTAGATTACCATAGGTTAGCAAAAGAGTTTGGTCTTGATGGTACTGCAAGAAGACATGTTCACTATCAGGTGTGTTTGGTCAACATACAATATAACTAAGTCATTGTGGGGCTATCTGTGATGTCCCCATCACAAAGATAAGTATATTTGATATATTTATATCTTAATGGATATACTTATTCAAATGGAGTAATCATTATAGAACATTCTCAACTAAAAGCGTGACTAACTTGTGTGCCGTCAGTGACAGATTAGAAGAAGAGATCCTAGGAGAAACTAATGTGTTTGCTTGAGGACAAGCAAAGTCAAGCGGGGGAGACTTGTGATGTCCCCATCACAAAGGGGCATCTAAGATAAGTATACGCTTAACATATTTATATTTTTAGATATACAATAACATGTTAGTAATATGCACATTAGATAGAATACTCGTTTAGAAGAAGGCAATTTAAAATATCATTATAATTATAATTATCATTGATAACATTACAATTATAATATTCAGAGATGAATATAATATTATTATTATTATAATAATATATTTAAGTCAATTAATCAAATAATAATAATATATTGGTAAATTATTGTTATTATATTCTAAGTATTAGAATACAAATAACTTAAAAATAATAATAATAAATAAAGTAATTATAATTAAAAGACAAACTGAAATATTATTATTCTAATTATAATTGTTAAGTATCATTTTCAAAATAGGAATAAATAATATAAAAATAAATATCCTCACAAATTAAATTTATAAATATAATGGATAAATAACAAACATATAATATATTAATAGAAATATATGAACATAAGATGATTCATGTTAGGAAAAGCAGCAACGATTAATTTAAGGAGCAGGCATTCATTAGGAGATAAACATAACTAATCCAAAGTGAAGCGATGCCTATGAAAAGGTATAGATGGTAGTTAACAAAAGAATATGACCTTTCCTAAGAAATCGCAACCTTCTCCAAGTGGGGGGATATAAAATCAGATTCTATGGAAAGAAGGAAGGATCGATGAAGAAGTATTGGAATTACAAGGGGAAGCTTTTTAGGAAAAGAATTCACCAGCAGAGTATATCCGTTGCAGATATAAATCTGAAAATGAAGATAAATAAAATAAAGAGAAGTATCTATCATGGTTGGCATATTTGTCATTCTTGCCTTCAATAGTAAATAAGTAATAAGTATAAATAATGTGTAGATGAGTATATAAATATAGATAGTATAATATATATATATATATATATTTTAGACTACAGTTTATTAGTGCAAGATAACATGACCAACCTCAAGTAAATATAATAAGATAGTATAATATAATTCCATTTTTATGAAGATAACATGCAATAAGTAAATATAATAAGCAATAAGTATATAGTTACAGAAGATATTAAAATAGAAGCACAATAAGTAACGAATATGTAAATATAGATAGTATGTTATTATTTATGGGTTTATATAGGTAACATTTTAGTGTTACCATTCATGGACATTTAATTGTAATACTAGATATGTATATGTATATATATATATATGTATGTGTATATGTATATGTATATGTATGTATGGGTAGATGTGTGAATTAGATATATACAATAATGATGCTTGCAGCAATTATTAAGCATTATGAGTAACTATGATAATTTAAAATTGGTACAGATGATAGATTTCTTAAATGATTGATTTACACTAATGGTATCTTCTAAGTGTGAAGACCAGATTGATTGGGAATGAAGGACTTCAATCAAGGTTTCAATTAGTTGAAAAGTACTTGCTAACTCATTTATCAATTGGAACATAAGGATTTCATGAAAATTTAGGGCATTCCCAAATGGGGACATTACACTATCTAAGATGATGAGGTAATTGTCTGTTTGGAGAAGACTTGTTGGAGTGACATGGTAGGTTCACGTCATGATACGGTCATGGTATGGTTGTGATGGTTGGTATTCCATAAGTGTTTAGAGTGTTGAGTTGGTTGGGATTCCAAACAAATGACTCAAGGTGACATATAGTCCATGGTGCAGATGGATATAGGTTGATGCAAAGGTTGTGCCTGATGATGTGATGATGTTCTGAAGCATATTATGAGGTTTTTAACTGGTCTATAAATCAGGGAAAGGTGTAAGGAGATTTCTTGTATTTGGATTCTATATACACAAATTACTAGAATTGTTAACTCTCTTTTGCTGGTGGGTTTTTGCTAGACAGGGTTTCCCACATAAATCCTTGTGTCTCATGTATGTGAATTGTTTATGAATTCATGTTTTCCATCATCTTTGCTAATTGAATTGTAACAACACGAATCACATAGTCTCGACTCTCGAGGTTCTAGACAATTACTTATTAGTTGTATTGGGATGAAAATTCCCAACAGGTTTATTATTAGTTTTTGCATCTAGCTGAACATTTTTTAGTGAGCTCTCAAAACTATGTTAATCTCACAATATGGTGATGCTACTGATCCCATCATCTTTTTTCATCAATTAAGCCTGGTTAAAAGAGAAAATTCAAAATACTGATCAAGTCTGCAATCAGAATTCAAGATTTCAAAGGTAATACCATAGTTGAATAGAATCTAGTACATAGGAGGTCCTTAACATGCTTGATCCTTTTACTTCATATCTTCATCCTTGAGCTTTACTCTTACAAGTTGCCACTATAAATATCCCTCATTTGGCTTTTAATAATGCAGGTAATGCTGGCAATGCTAATAACCCTTCAGCTTGGCTTATAGAGGCTGTTATATCTATCCATTGAGAAAATTAAGGAATATGTATAATTTAGAAATACCGAAAAGTTCAATCATGATGGAAGCCGTGTTGTCAGAGAGCATGACTTATTTTAAGTTTGTGGTAAGAACTTAAGATCGTTAAATGTTACACATGAAGATGTGGCATGCAGGCTTTTTCCTTTAAGTTTTGAAGGCATGGTTTATGATTGGTTTTTCCATCTAGTTAAACATTCTGTACTGAGCTTGAATGCCTTAAAATCTATGTTCATCTCAAACATATGATGATGCTACTGATCCTAGCTTCTGTTTTCAGCAATTAAGCCTGGTTAAGTGAGAAAATAATGATCAAGTCTGCAGCATAATTCAACATTTTGAAGGTCATTAAATAGAATACTAGTAGATAGGAAGCCCACACCATAATTACAATTGGACATGCAGATTTGACATTACTAATTTGACTGTAGCTTATATCGAGGTGATTGTGGAAGAGAAACAATTACTTGCTGTTTAACTACATGTACCATATGTACTTTATACTTTATTGTGCACATACATTACACACGTATGAATACTAACTCCTTAGTGTATTTAGATGTAAATTTTAATTTCCTATTGAACACTGCAAGCAGCAATCTTTACTGCATGGTCTTTTATAGAGATTTTTATTTTTTATTTTTAAATTTTTTTTGTTTGTGTCAATTTTGTTCTTTTGCCAATGACAGTCTAATTGTGATTTTATTATATTTGGTTTCTCTGCCATGTTTAATTTGCAGAATGGATTCTATTGATCGTTGTTTCTCAAAGGAGACTGTTGAGGAGATTGTATGTGCTTTGGTAAGTTTCATTTAAAGAGTCATACCTAATCACTGATCAATTGTGCTTTGTGTACTAATATTTTTGCGAAAGGTTTTCATTATTTTTAATTTCTTGGCATTTTCTGGCATTTCAAATTTGTGTTTATACTGGAAATTTTCAATCACTTCGTGTTTATATGTTGAGCAAAATGATCATGCAGAATGCTCAACATGTACCGTATTTTCTATTAATTGTGATATGTATCTTTTACTTAACCCACTCACTAGATTCTTGTACTGTGTAACTCTGAAGTATAGCTGTGTAATTTCTCTAGGAAACTGAGGCAGCTGGACGAAATGATGAATGGTATGGAAAAACCATTGGGAAACTGAAAGAAGCTTCTCCACTAAGTTTGAAAATTGCTTTAAGATCTGTACGTCCATTCTGATAAATTTAAGTTGGTTATGTTTTGTTAAAGTTTCACACATTTAATAAGTTGTCAGAGGACTTGTTGGACAGATACGTGAAGGCAGGTCACAGACGTTTCATCAATGTTTGGTTCGTGAATATAGAACAACTTGTCATTGTCTTTCGAAAAGAGTTTCTGGTGATTTCTTTGAGGTATGCCCCTCTAGTTAGAGAAAATTCGGTACTATTTTAGGAGGTGTTTTCCAATTAGAGGTTGAAACTTGTTGCATTTGGTTGTGTAGGGTATTAGAGCACGTCTGATAGATAAAGACTTTTCTCCTAAGGTATGAAAAGGATTTCATTTTCATTTTTCATTCATATGCAACTTATAAACAAGATTGAATTGATTTCTGTATTATCAAATGAATTATTCTTATAGAAATGTGAAAATTATTATTTCTAATTAGTGACATCAAATGACATAGAACTATTGTCCTAAACCCTCTTTTGAAGACTGATTGATATGGGTTATGCTCTTAACAAATAGTTAAAATGTACAATGAAATGTCTGGTATGCAAAATGCAGTGGGATCCACCATGTTTGGAGCAAGTGTCGAGAGAAATTGTGAACCAGTATTTTTTGCCACTGGGGGGGGACGGCCAGGAACTAGAACTGCCGATCAAACAACGGGAGGCATATATTTAGTGCAGTCCTGTGTATCTAGTGTGAAGTTGTATACTGTCAAGGGAGTTGCAAATGCTGCTAATGATTTTACTATTTCCGACTCTTTTGGGTATGATGTTCTATCATTCTATGTTTTGTTTGTCAATTTAAGGTTGGGCTTAACAATTATTTGCAATGAATTCAAACCCTTCAATTGGCCTTTTAAAATCTATTGCATTTGTAGTCCATTGGATCTTGTAATCTTTGTATATTCAATAAAAAGGGCCTGAGCAGCTATCTGTATAAATGTTTTTATACATCAACATACTCTATTTTTTTTTTGACGAATATCATACAAATTCTTTTCATTATGTCATCTTTGAACGCTATTATATTTTTCTTCATTTTCATTGTATGTTTTAATTTATATGCTTGCATTGAATTAAATACGGGTTTGTGTGGGAAAGAAATAGTTTTCAATTCAATATGAGTTTTGTTTTTATGGCATGTCAAATATGCAATCTAATCTCATGCTTCGTATGTTCCTCAAGTTCCTTTAATTCTTTTGAAATTGCACTGTATATCGTATACCAAATGATTAACAAGTTTTTTGTGTTTTCCCTAGGGTTGAAGTGACTCCTATCCATCAATCCATTGTTTTATTTCAAATATATGAACATAAATTTCTGAATAACACACTAGAAGTACTTGTCACACATAGCAAATAAATTGCAGTGCAATTGAAGGGCTTTTTCCAATTGTAAAAAAATGGACCTACTTTTGAGAAGCATCATTAAAGTGTAAAACTAATGCTAGTACCAAAAAGAAACTGTTCTAGAAGTTGATAGCTTGGCCCCAACTAAATTCATTAGAGGTAGAATCTCAAATCCCCAAAAGATGAAGCACAAGCTTTCAATTCCCAGCTCTTCAAATCACAGGAGGAAACTATTGCAGACGTGAAACAAAATAAAACCAAAGGTGAAACACAATTTACGAAACTATATACCTATCTTCTATGATCAGAACAATCAAGCAATCCACACACCAAGATTGGATCCATTCAAAGCTGTGATGGAAAGGTTAGACGAATTGGCTATTTCCTTGGAAAGTTAACTCAAAAACAAGTCATTAGTATGTAAATATATTGCAGGAAAAGAGCTTTGAAAAACAGCCCATTGAGCTACATGCAACTTAGCTTGTATCCTTCGTACTAGCTTTTTTCAGGAACTTGAAAATACTGAAATTTGTAATTACCCATCTTGAAATCTGTTTGATCAGAGTGACGACTATGATGTTTAAGAATTGGCTGTTGTCCCGAAATTGCAAAATAGAATATTGCATCCCTCAAAACAGTACATTATAAAAGCAGCAAACAGTACATTATAAATTATAGGAGAAGAACAGACAGGGTTTGTTCCGGGAAGATCCATCTTTGATGGAGTGATAATTGCTCAAGAAGCAATTCATTCTATTCAAAAAAATAAGCAGCCAAGTATGATCATAAAACTAGACATCAAAAAGGCATATGATAAAGTAGACTGGAGATTTTTATCCAAATGCATGGAAGGGTTTGGGTTTTGCAAATCATGGATAAACTTGTTATTTTACTGCATTTCTACCCCAAAATTCTCTATCCTGATCAATGGGAATCCATGTGGTTTTTTTGAAAGTTCAAAAGGTATCAGACAAGGAGACCCACTCTCTCCCTTCCTTTTCATCATCATGGCTGAAGCTCTTGGTAGGAAGTTATGCAGCCTTCAAAGATCTAGTTCTATTAGAGGTGTGGAGGTGACATCTTTGGTTCAGCCAATCACACATCAACAGTTTGCAGATGATACAATTCTCTTTGGGAAAGGTTGTAGAGGAGAGGCCTTACGGATGAAAAGGCTGCTATCAATATATGCTAAGGCCTCGGGACAAGTAGTCAATAAAGAGAAGTCACAGATTTTATTTTTTCATGTCAAAACAAGAGTCCAAAATCAAATACTAAGTTTATTAGGTTTTAAGGAAGGTAGACTTCCATGCACGCACTTAGGGATTCCAGTTGATAAATCCTTGAGATCTTCCTCAGCCTGGAAACCAATTGGCAAAAAGATTGATAGGAGAATGGAGTGATGGAAATCAAAGTGGTTATCATGGGCAGGGAGAATTATAATGTTGAAAGCAACTCTATCAGCCATGCCCATTTATCTAATGTCCTGCATTTCAATGCCAAGTGGAGTGTACATGGCCCTGATGAAGAAGTTGAGAAAATTCTTTTGGCAAGGCACAGACACAAAAAAGAAGTTTGCTCTGATTGCATGGGATAAGGTCTGCAACCCAATTGAGCTTGGAGGCACGGGTATCAAAAATCAGTTATGGCAGAATAAGGCTCTTGGGGCTAAGCTATTCTGGAAAATACACAAGGAACCACACCTCAAATGGGTTAGGACCATTAGAAGCAAATACCTCACTAACTTAAATAGTGAAGAGGCATTAAGAGTCACAAATTTGCCTAGGGGGGTCCTGTATTTGGAACTTTATTGCTAAATCTAGTGATATTATTCTTAATCATATATCATGGAATGTAAAGGATGGGAAGAAAGCACTATTTTGGAATGACTCACGGGGAGGTTACCCTATTATTAGTAATTTGATGGATGAGGACAGAATTAGCCAAACTTGTTCAGAAAAATGGGGTATTCATGTAAGTGACTACATTATTTTATCAGACAATAACCAAGCTTGCAAATGGGAGTGGAAACAATTTGAAGACCTTGACATTCCATTGGTGGAGATTAATAACCTTAGACAAGTATTAAACGACATATTTATTTTGTTTAAGCAGGGAGGGGATGAGATTATCTGGAATGGATCAAAATCAGGCTGGTATAATGTAAGGGATGGCTATAAAATAGCATCTGGGCAGCAAGAAAGAACCAAAACCCAGTTACCTATTCAATTATGTTGGAACAAAGAGTGCATGCCAAAGGCTGGCATTTTCACATGGGCGGCTTTGCAAGGTAGAATTTTGGCAGCAGATTGGTTTAAAAGAATTGGATATCAGGGACCTTCAAGATGCTCACTATGTTACAATAGTGAGGAAAATGTCAACCATTTACTTCTAACATGCCCCTTTTCCCTTGAATGTTGGCAGTGGCTTTGTGCTAAACTTGGTTGGATAACAGCATTGCCAAATGATATATTCACACTATTCAAATCTTGGCCAATTCTTTTTAGGGACAACTTGTGTGGAAATTTTTGGATCATTTCTCCTTCAATTTTGTTATGGGAACTATGGAAGGAGAGAAATAGGAGAGTATTCCAAGGGAAATCCATGGAGATATAAATGCTTATGATTAAGATTGAAGCTGTCATTGTGGAAACAATGAACTCAAGAATTCATGCCCAAAGCAAAAAAACAAAATCTTATACAGGCTGGGATGGCAGTATGTTCAAAAACTGGTTTGGTCTAAAAACTCCTCAAGTTATTGGGAAAGGGTGTCAAGTCAGCAAACAAAACAGAGCAAATTGTAAATGGAGACCTCCAAATATTGGATGGTTCAAACTGAATTTTGATGGAGCGTCCAGAGGGAATCCAGGTCCATCAGGAGCAGGTGGTGTGATTCACTCTTGGCAGGGAAAAACTATTGCAAGATATTCAAAACCATTGGAGATTGATACAAACAACATGGCAGAATTTAAGGCTCTAGTATTAGGGCTATCCCTCTGCATAGAATTGAACTTGGCAAAGGTAGAAATTGAAGGGGATTTGGCTTTTGTGGTAAATGCGATAAGAGCTAAGAAAGTGTTGAGCTGAAAATTACAATCTTTACTAGATTCAGCAATAAACCTGATGGATAAGTTTGAAAATATAACGATTAACCATATTAATAGAGAAGGCAATACAATGGCAGATGCATTGGCAAATATGGGAGCTGATGGGACGACACTTAAACAGATAACTCCATGAGGAGCAAGGCTTTTTGTGGATAAGGCTTCTAAGAACATCTGTGAGGAAGAGGAGAGTGACATTTATGATTCTAAGAGTGGAGAGTCAAGTAAGAAGGCAGCGAAGGAAACAATGGCTTCTACAAACACCATTTGCAAAGAGGTCCACATTGCAGTATTGGTTTCACTCTGTATGTATTATTTCAATGAAAAATGTATTGCTCACGTGGTGCACTCATTTGGCTTTATAATGGTGACCACCCCATACATGTACTGAGAAACAGTTTGCATTGAAGGAAAGGCAAAAGTGTATTGAGGAATAACTTTATTTCTTGTCAAGCTGCTTTACAAATGCCTTCCCTGCTGCCATCTTGCGGATTCAAATGGTCCATGGTCCCTGTATACAATGTTAGTTGATTATTCCCAGCATCGTGATGCTTTCTCTAATGCATGATGGCTTCAATGGTCAATGGCGAGGCAGAGGATGAGGTGATGCACCATCATCACAAGAGCAGGTCACCTGTTGTGATTCAACATTAACTATACTTGTGCTGTTCCTCCTCTTCTTCTTTTCAGGATCCATGCTTGCTTAGTTGATTTTCCATGTTGAAGACAGTTTGGTCACACTTCAAATGAAATTGAGGCTTGAAGAATTCTCATTTGTGAGTTACTAAGAGCAGGAGAAGTTTAAGTCATGATTCTGTTTGTTTCATCTTCTGTTGAGGCTTCAAGTCTTGTAAACTCTTATACTTTTAATTTTAATACAATCTTCTTGGCTTCGGCCCCTTATTTATCAAAAAAAAAAAAAAGGGAAATACATCAAACAATTGAATTGGTGTACGCTCTACACACCTGCTGGTAGATGTTATGCATTATGTAAGATGGGTGCAACATTTTTAGATAAATTTTCTATATTTGATGATGTTGCTAGTTGTTGGGTTTGCTTTTCCAAATGGATTGTTTATATAAAGTTGGTTTGCTTTGGTGATGTCATAGTAAGTCTCAGGGACGGTCATGTATCTAAAGAAAAAAAAATCAAATTTTGTTAGCGAATGTGGTACGTATTTGAAGTCGCGAATTCTGCATTTCTAAATATAAATCGCTGTCTATCCAATGTGGTCATGGTTAAATGTAACTAGTAAACAAATTTGATATGTTTTAGGGCTTCAATGTCTTTGAGACAACAAACATGAGTAAATATGCTTGAATCTAACCTAAAATTTTCTCGACTGGGGGACAACTTTGTCGGATTTTAGCATAATACAGGACGGTCTACTTTGTCTAAAATGATGGTTTGCACGAAGCCCCTCCTGTCACTTGCTGTGACAAAAATGCCGGTAATTTATAATTTGCTACAATGTATCTTGTACCTTGCTTGTAGTGAGCTTGGCACTATAAAATCATGTTGAGCTGTGCCGGGTGTTTCATCATTCAGTGCATAATTTCTCATTTTCGATCCATGAGAAAAATAACACACTAGGTAGTCCAACCATTGGGCACAACTTAGAAGTGATTTTGCAATGGATAGTTTTATATATGTATGTGAAAACAATTTGAGTATATGGATTTTGGCATTTTTGTTTTTATATAAGGGATTACATTATAATGAGAAAGCATGCATCTAAATCAGAAGTTGTCTTTTGGTTAAGCTGTTGTAAGCAGGGGGATTCAATATGTGAAAGTTATTCAGGTGTCTAATAAGCTGGCTCAATCACACCTTTAGGGGACTTGAACCTTGGTGGATGGTATAATCAAGGAACATACAATCATCCTCACCAATTGAAGTTAGCCAATTAGATTACAATCCTTAGGTTTCACATACAAGTTTGATATGATGAAAATGCATTAAAAATTTGCCAATTTAATTTTTTCAATCAAGATGCTGATCTTGTATTAATGGATGATTGTTACTAACAAAAGAAGCAAGCAACAAATCAAAGGATAATTATTTAACATGTAGTACAATGCTATTGATTTGTATGTTGATTGTGGATAAAGGTGACATAAAAATAAAAATATAATTAATAACATTAATAATTATTATATTTGAATGTTAAAATTATAATGAAATAAACATTGGAATTACATTAAATTTGCCAATTTAGCTTTTTCAACCAACATGTCGAGCTTCCAATCATGGACGATTGTCAATAACAAGAAAAACAAACACCAAATCAAAGGATATTTAGTTAATATGTAATATAATGCTAACTTGTGTTGCTTGTGGATAAAATTGACATAATTACATTAATATAGTTGATAACATTAAAATGAATATTTTTGTTTAGAAAATACAATTATGTTCAAGTATTAAAAATTATAATGAAATAAAATTAATAAGAGTTGCTATATAAATAAACTTATTTCTATAGCTAATGAAATAAACGCTAAAATTAATAATAAGAATATTGCTAATGAAATTAACTTATAATGTGATATTTTTTAAGTTGTGCATATAAAATAGTCAACAAGTATATACTACAAATGTAGTTAAGACTGATTTTGTTAATAATTTAAAATGTTTTCATTCTTTGATGAGCCCCAAGGTACTTGACATGGTCCTTGTGGACCCTAAGCTTGCTCTAACACAACATGATATGATAAAGGAATCCAAAAGGCATAGACCATGGCTAGTTCTCTAAGCTTGGTTTCCTCGAACCTTTCTAGGTGTACACTAAGTTGTAAGGCCTATGCTTTGACCTAAATGATACATATATCAGGAACTTTATAGTGGCATATGGTGCTATAGGAATGAGTGCCTTATGGTTTATGTTAGGTGCTACTATAGCTTAGTGTCAAGCCTAGCTCTACAATGTCATGATTTCCATAAGGTTGCAACAAGATTTCCATTAAGATAAATCATAAAAGCTATAGATTATTTAGGCTTGGAAGCTAGTTGTTTGAGCCTTGAGGACAAGCTAGGAATACGTAAAGAACCTTACGTTGATCCTCCTAAAGAATTCAATGAACCTAAAGAACCTAATGAGCCTAATAAGCTTAATAACTTGAAGCATTAAATTCAATGAACTTGAAGGGACAAGAAAATTGAACTCTTAATGTGAGTGAGCTAACTTGATTACTTGTAATTAGTGTTGGGCTAATGAATAGTTCCTTGACCAATTCAAAATTTGTTAATGGATGGGGAAAATATGGTTTTGTTCACCTGGCTAGGTTCACTATATGCCATTGTTCTTGGAAACACTCAATGGACTTGTGGACTAGGGAATTACAAAACTATTATTCATAGCTATAATTCAAAAACAATTATAATTGACATGAAACATTTATTCATCAAGTCTAACCATTAGTAAACAATTGTCACTATGAGTTTACTTGACTCACCCAATGGGCAACAACAAAAAATATACCAACAAGTGGAGAAATCATTATAAGTTCAACAATTCTTTGTTTATTGCTCTTCTTGATAAATCAAATACATTAATTAATAATGGAGATGTCAATGCATACTAGATACATTTATAAAATATATCTTTATTCGCACATGAATTTATTATAGAAGAAGACTAGAGATGGTCAACGAAGGATTAGAGTCGATCTGACTAGATCATACTACCATCCTTGATGATACACAATGTACTTAAAGGACTCGACAATTTCGAAGAACATAATTGTTAACCAACTGACGCTTATAACTACTCGAAGCTAACAATCAATTAATACAAACAATTAATGTAGTCAGATAAACAATATTACTAAAGGGTTACGCATATTGGTCGATTTAAATGTTTCAAAAGGGTTACCTGCTGAGATCTTACTCAAATCTTCTAAAGGCTCTTAGATCCAATCTTTGGATTATGAAGGAATTCCTTTCCGGTGTAGGAGATGCTTCAAAACCGGACACGCTGCTGCACATTGTGGTTTTGAAAAAAATACTAAGACATCAACTTGGTGGAAAGGGGCTTCTCAACAACATTATACTGTTGAGAAGAATGTTGATCATAATAAGAGTTTTTCTAAGGTGGTTGTTTCAGAACCACCGGACCTTGGAACCCCCCCTCCGGTCGTCTCTTTTGGTGAGGTTGTTAAGGCAACCCCTATTGAGCCATTGGCTGCCCCTCCGGATGATAGTGCCTTGGCTGTTCATCTCGGCAACTTTTCTGATAAGTCTCAATCTTTACAAAGTAGTCATGAGGAAAATCCCAAGTGTAAGGTTGCTGGTTTTCATCATCATGAAAATATTAAGGTGTGGCATAGTATGGCTACGCAGGTGGAAGAAGGATGGATTACCGTCAAGGGTAAAAAAGATAAATCTTCATGGCTTTCTTTCGATATGACTCTTCGCTCCCACAAGAAAAGTGCTAATTGTAATTCTTGATGGGTTTTGTTTGGGTGCTAGTTTTTTGTTGGCTGCAGGCTGTCCTTTCTGCAGCCCGACTTTTCTTGTTGTAAAGGGTTACAGATCCCTTCAAAATCTGCTTTTCCCTAATATAAAAAACAATATTACTAAAGCATAATAATAGACATTGTACATTGACTACATCCACCCCAAAAGAAAAAGTCATCTTCCAGATGACAAGTAGACATCGATTAACATTAGGGAAGACTTGCCAAACTAATGATGATATTGTGGATAAGGATCAGTAACCAAACTTGGAAGTGTACTTTGCAAACTTGGACTTGGAGTGTAATTGGCAATTCAAATGAGTGCGATGGAGATTTTGGGGCAACGCCCCCAATGGGGTCGAGAGGTAGCGCCCCTTGTGGGGTTTGGGGGTAGTGGCCCCAGTAGGGTTGAGGGGCACCTTAGAACAACACTGACATAACCTCATGTCACACCTTGTTTTCATGATTTTTTAAGAGGTAAAAAATAATGTTGATAGAGCTAAAAAATAGAGATTTTGCACTGTTTAACTGATGTATGATGTCAACTAGGTGTTACACCCCATCCCTTAGTTATTAGGTTGCTTTTACATTGTAAGTAAATATGATGATAATTGTTTATCAGGACTTTAATATGTTCAATAGGAGAATGAAATATTGAAATGTGCATTAAGATGTTATTGCTTTTGAAGGAATAATTATTTTATATATTGATGGAAATTGTGATGAATGTATATGTATTGCAATATGATTACTTTAATGCTTGGATGATGCAAATGATTTATGATGCTAATGGATTTTATGTGAACGACTAACTGCCTATGTGATGTACTAAGTTGAATGTAGGAACATGTACTATTCAAACCTCTGAAAGTGAGTGGGAGTATCACTTAGGAGAAGAACTTGGTCTAGTAACCTTTAATTCAGCCTAACTGAGCATTCACACTCATGCCCTAGTCGGTCTCAGTTAAGTCAAGAAAGTTAGGATTTGGTGAGTAAAACCCTTAGTCGAAGTCTTGGATATATCAGTAAGATTGTTGGTCATCTTTGATTCAGTGATTGTTTCTTTGGTCAAGTCACGTGTTTGAATCTTTGTATTGAGTTTGAGTTTTCCTTCGTGTGTGTATATATATATATATATATATCGACTCATAAATGTGATAGTTATATTTAGATAATAAAATATGAGTATGAATGTATGTATTAATATAGATGTATATGTGCGTATTTTATTATACATATATACATATATATTTAATGTAAATATATGCGTATATATGGATATTAAGATAATGATATATATATATGGTATATATTAATATGTGTATATATATGTATATATATACACACACATACATACATACATACTAATTAGCATTAGTAAATAAGGATTAAATAAATGAATATATATATATATATATATATATATATATAACAATGGACGTTATATTACATATATATATGATACATTTAAATGTATATATATTGTTTTATGTTTGGAAACATTTTGAAATGTTTAAAAGTAAGTTTAGGCGCATGAGTAGCACAACCTTATATTAGTAATGAGATGGTATGAAGGCCAACATTAAAGCAATACGTATCCAACGCATAACATAGGAACAAGTCAGTGCTGCCATGTGAAGTATTAGCCAAAATAAATGTTGCTTGTATATACCCAAAGGAAACACATTGTATTTGGCGCGTGATGTGTTACATAGCACATTGTATTGAATATAGCTTGGCACATACGTTAGTACATGGCATGACCTTTGAAGCATGGTAAACTAGCACATAAAGCAATATAAGACCAAGTCAACCAAAGTAAGAGGCACGTATGGAGTGTAACTGCTATGTATGCATTGCAAAGAGAAGTTAATATAGTTTTAAAACATTAAGGAAATAGTCTAACTACGCTAATATCATGGGACACTAACTTATGCCAATCTAGAAGTGTTTGGAATGCAAAAGAAGTATGCAAATTACACATAAGTCTGATAATAGCCTTTAGACTCAGTCAAAAGTAAACTTGGCAGCATTATGTGAAGGAATTCAATTTAGGAAACTTGCTATTGATCTCAATTAATTATTCATTTGACTCAGTAAAATAGTCTTGCTACCTCTTGTAACAAGTTGACCTAGTCATTTAAATGGAGAGGAATATTATGTGTTGCAAACTTGTAAGTTAGTTTGATGAGTTGTTGCATGTGGTTAGAAAGGTGGCAGAAGTATATGCTTGTTTCTAGCCTTTGGTTGCTCACATTTTAGTATATATAGAGGTGCTCATTCTACCATTTGCTATACTTCTCATTCTGATTACTTTGTTGTTATTTTGCTGTAGTGAGTTTGTGAGTTGCTTTGCTATTTTGCATTTATGATCATTGAGAGAATTGGTGAGAGGTTAGAGTGGGAATTAAGTTGATCTTGGAGGGAGTATCAAGTGGGCTTGAAGAATTGAGCTAAGAAGGGAGCTTAATCAATCAGAGCTTTTATACCTGGGTATGCCAGTTTCCACACCTTTGTCATTTATGTTGGAAAGGTTTTAAATAGTTTTGATTACTATATTAGAAAGGTTAAATAGTTATGATTACTACGTTGGAAAGAAATGGTTTGGATTATGTTGAGATGTTTGTTTATGTTTGCATTTTTTTTGGTTGGATATTATGTTGATGAAACCTTTTGTTTTGGCATATATTTATATAGAGATGTATGCACCCTATATAAGGGAATTTGTATGAATGAGAAGTATTGATACTATACGTAGTCGTCAACACTATAAGTAGTTTGTCTATACTAGACACACTGTCATCGATAGGAAGTGACATCATGAAAACTGTATTGATAATCTATATTTGATTGATCACTTGATCGTTACTTTACTTTGATTTAAACCCTAGGTTGAGAATAACCTACTTGGTTGGGATGTTTACTTGATTATTGATTAAAGCACATAGGTTGGGATTAACCTATAGGGCATGTGCAAGATCATGGGGATCCAAAGTGGCAATGAGGAAAAAAACACATTTTTAACTTGTGGAAATCACAAAAAAAAATGTTGACTTTTTGTATGGATTGGGTACATATCCGTTTTGGTTTGGTATACCAAACTGAAACAGATATTTGTTTCAAAATGGATATCCATTTTGGAAAGTGGGAAACCATTTTTTTGAAAAACAAAACAGATATCCATTTGAAACAGATATCTGTTTTGAAAGTCAAAATGGATATTCATTTTGAAAGTCAAAACAGATATTCGTTTTGAAGACCTAAAAAACCCTCTTTAATAAAATGGGCATAACTTTTGCATTTCTTATCAAAATTTTGACTTTTTATAGGTGTTGGAAAGGTGATTGAGAGCTCTACACAATGGAATAGGTTGTGTTTCTATATTGTACACACAAAAAAATATAATCATTTGAACTTCATATTTCATTTTTGAAACATCAAATGCTCACTGCTTTCACATGCAAAGTCTTTTTTTCATGATTTTTTTGTAACACCCATCTCAAAATACTTGAAACATTAGAAAAAGTAATGAATAATGAAATATTTATATATTTTTGTAGTAAGGAGATGAACAAATATTCATAAATCATCATATCTCTTTGTCCCTTTCTCTACCTCTGTATATATCACTATGTCTCCCCTTAAGCTCTAGACCTATCTGTCCCTCCTTTATTCTCTCTTTGTCCCTCTTTATACCTATCTTTCTCACACTCTCTCCTTGAGCTCTAGACCTATCTCTCTAACTCTCTCTCCATCCTTCCTTCTCTCTCTCTCTCTCCCAATCCCTTTGTCTCTCTTAGGTCCCTCCCACTCCCTGTTCCTCTGTCTCTCTTCCTCTCCATCTCCCTCTCACTTTCCATCTCCCCCCCCTTCTCTCTCTCTCTCCCTTCCTCCCTCCCTTTGAAGTATGTCTTCCTCTTAATTCTCTCTCCCTCTTAGGTCTCTCTCTTAAGTCTCTCCCATTCCCTCTCTCCCTCTTAGGTCTCTCTCACTCCCTCTCTCTCAATGTATCACACTCACACTCTCTCCCTCTCTCCCTCTCTCTCCCTCTCTCCCTCTCAAGTCTCTCTCCCTCTCCCTCCCTCCATATCCATTTCTCCCTCTCAAGTATATATCTCTCTCTCCCTCCCTATCTCTCTCACTCTCCATCTCCCTCTCATGTCTCTCTCTTTGGTCCCTACCACTCCCTCTCCATCTCTAGGTCTCACTCACCATCTCCCTCTCTCCCTCTCCATCTCCAGGTCTCACTCACCATCTCCCTCTCTCTCTCTCTCCATCCCTTCTAAGTCTCTCTCTCTCTCTCATGCACACTCTCTCCATCTCCATCTTGACTCTCTCTCTCTCTCTCTCTCTCTTCTCTCTCCTCTCTCTCTCTCTCTCTCTCTCTCTCTCTCTCTCCTCCTCTCCTCTCCCTCTCCCTCTCTCTCCATCTCCCTCTCCCCCTCTCTTTGAAGTCTCTATCTCTCTTAGGTCTCTCCCACTCCCTCCCTCTCTCTCCCCCTCTCTCTCAGGTCTCTCCCACTTCCTCTCTCTTCTTTCATTCTCTCTCTCCCACTCTCTCTCTCACACTCTATCTATCTCTCTCTCTCTCTCTCTCCCACTCTCTCTCCCTCTCTCCTTCCCTCTATCTCAAGTCACTCTCCCTCTCTCTCTCCCCCCATCTCAAGTTACTTCTAAGGGAGAGAGAGAGATAGAGGGAGGGATGGAGAGAGAGACTTGAGAGGGAGAGAGGGAGACAAAACTTAGAGGGAGGGATGGAGAGAGGGGAGAGAGAGGGAGAAAGGGGGGAGGGAGAGTTATCTAGTTAGGGTGGGAAGGAGACACTTGAGAGAGAGAGGGAGTGGGAGAGAGAGACTTGAGAGGGAGGTGGAAAGTGAGTGAGTGAGAGAGAGAGAGAGGGGCAGTGGAAGACCTAAGATGGAGAGAGAGGGAGAGAGGGAGATGGAGACTGAGAGTGAGAGGGAGAGGGAGAGGGAGAGATAGAGGGAGAGGGAGAGGGAGAGGGAGAGGGAGAGGGAGAGATAGAGGGAGAGGGAGTGGGAGGGACCAGAGAGAGATACTTGAGAGGGTGATGAAGAGAGATAGATTTGAGAGAGTGGGAGAGAGGGAGACCTAAGAGGGATATGGAGAGTGTAAGTAAGAGAGAGTGAGAGAGACATGAGAGAAGAGAGAGAGGGAGTGGGAGAGACTTGAGAGAGAGAGTGTGTTCAAAGGGAGGGGGAGAGAGAGAGGGAGCGAGGGAGATGGAGAGGGGGAGAGAGAGAGAGAGAGAGGGGGGGGGTGTAATGTCCCTTACTTGGTTTGTCCTATAATTTGCTTGTTTTCCCTAAAGTTCGCTTGTTTGATTAGGGTTAGGGTTTCTTCTCTCCAAATTAATGTTCTGATTTAATAAGCATAGATTCGAATCTTGTATTCACCATATTAACAACATATCTGTTAGCATTAATATCTAGATATCCAAATATACAAACATAATCACAAAAGTAATAATGAAGACATAGAAGGAGTGATATGGGTAGGTCCATCCAAAGCTATCCATCTAAGCCCAAGGGCACAAGTGTCTGATCAAGATCACCCACCCCTTGGGGGGGAGTGTAATGTCCCTTACTTGGCTTGTCCTATAATTTGCTTGTTTGCCCTAAAGTTCGCTTGTTTGATTAGGGTTAGGGTTTCTTCTCTCCAAATTAATGTTCTGATTTAATAAGCATAGATTTGAATCTTGTATTCACCATATTAACAACATATCTATTAGCATTAATATCTAGATATCCAAATATACAAACATAATCACAAAAGTAATAATGAAGACATATGAGGAGTGATATGGGTAGATCCATCCAAAGCTATCCATCTAAGCCCAAGGGCACAAGTGTCTGATCAAGATCACCCACCCCTTGGCCCTAAGTGACAGGAATGCCCAACTCAAGACTATTCCACCCTCAGAGTGGCGTGCTTAGGGAAACGCTTGTACCTGCCTTCTCTACCCATGTCATCATCCCAGAAGACACTTAACCTACTAGGGAAGGTCAACAAAGCTTACAAGTGGCCTAATTCTACCACTCCTCCATGGCCATAAGGGATTGTTAAGTGGGGTTTTTAGGAACCACTTACCTCAAGCCTACCTCGTATTAAGTTTAGAGACACAGAGAAGACAATCTTTGAGCTATTGAATACATTGGCACTTTTATCATTGATTCTAAGTAAGTATCAAATCTACTGTTATAATGATCATAGTCATGAACATACTATAGGCGTATAATAATTAGATCTTCTAGTTCTTATATTCAATTCTGGATGAAGAGAAGTCATTTATCTACCATTAACATCCCTATCAACATGATTTGCTACTAATATAGAAACAACCTCATGAGCATATATTTGAAAAAAACCAAACAAGGCATTTCTGAATTCAGAAAGCAGAATTGATGCAGAAATTAAAATTACACTGTCAGGAAAGCAGCAATCCTAACTATCAGGTTAGATTTCCTTGACTAGAACATTCAAGGATTAGATCTAATCTATAAAAAATCTGATCGGGTCACATACTAATCCAATGTACAGATTCAATAAGTCCCAGGGTACAATTTCTAGTGCATAGTATCTAATTTTGAATATTTGGAAGTGTCAAGTATTAGTGCTAAGTGATTGCCATCAACTGAATGCTGTGTCTACTGTATGTTGTACTCTCCCACTTTATCTCCCTCCTAGTCATTTTCTTCTTGTTTCCATCCTCCAAGATTGCTCTTGGGGATCCCCTATTTCTAAGGCACCAGGGGGTCGTGTCTCTTTGTTTGATGTTAATTGTTGCCCTTTAGAAATGAATAATAATTGTTGTCTTAGACTAATTATATTTATATTTGAAACCCCATCACCTTTTAATAAATCGCGGATATAGAATGCAACGGTGACTGAATTCAACCTTCTACATGATTTGGGGAGCCGACGCTTTATTAGCTCTTAGTAAAAAACTCGTTACTTGTCTCTATCATGGTATACAATATAGAAACCTACTAGCGTTCATGCTGGTCGAGGCTTCAAGAAGTGTATATGCCTTAACATTCTTAAGGCCTTTATACATATATATTCCTGGTGGAAAAAAGGAAGGTGACGATTTAATTATATTCATCGACTAGTGCATTGATAGAGAATGGTCATGATGGTGTCATCTTAGGACCTCAGGACCATGCGTCCCTTTTGGTATGAGTTTTGGCAGGGGTAAGAGGAATCGGTGAAGGCAACAAAACTCCTATTTTATTTATTCATTGCCACATCATATGTGCCCGATAGTTGAAGACAAATATAGCGGTGGTGAGGAGCTTCAGATCAAATCCTGATAAGATTCATACGCAGTAGGAGGATAACTGCTATACCATAGAAGTCAATCCCTTCGATAGTAGGATGAATGCGAATCAATCAGGGAGTATATGCGATGACTATATTTAAATGGTTTAGTATTTACACTTAATAGTTATATACTTTTAATGTTCAAAGTAGTATATATTATTATGCTAATATTTATTTTTATTATCTATTGCATCATATTTCATATTTAAAATATTATATCTCTTTTATCCAACGTACTGATTTGTATTTTATATCAAATTTAAATGTCTACTATAGTTATGATATCAAATTGTCTTTATATTGTAATATTATTAATTATGGCAATATTGACATTGTCTATATTCAATATTTGTTTGATCTTATTATTGGTATTTCAAGATATTTTAATTTAGGGGACATGATAGAGAGAGGGAGGGAGAGAGGGAGAGAGAGACCTAAGAGGGAGATGGTGAGAGTGAGAGAGAGACTTTAGGGGGCTCAGAGAGGGAGAGAGAGTTATCTAGTTATGGTGGGAAGGAGACAATTGAGAGAGAGGGAGTGGGAGAGAGATACCTAAGAGGGAGGTGGAAAGTGAGAGAGAGAGAGTGACTTGAGAGGGAGAGAAGGAATGAGAGAGGGAGATGAAGAGAGAGAGAGATAGAGTGTAAAAGAGAGAGAGAGAGAGAGAGAGAGAGAGAGAGAGAGAGAGAGAGAGAGAGAGAGAGAGAGAGAGAGAGAGAGAGAGAGGAGATGAGAGAGATAGGAGACAGAGAGAGATAGAGAGTGTGAGAGAGAGAGAGAGAGGAGAGAGATGAGAGAAGAGAGAGAGGAGGGAGAGTCTGAGAGAGAGAGAGAGAGAGAGAGCAGAGAGTGTGAGAGAGGAGAGATAGAGAGGGAGAGAGACCTGGAGGGAGTGGAGAGACCTAAGAGAGAGGGAGAGAGTAATGGGAGAGAGAGAGAGGGAGGGAGTGGGAGGGATCTAAGAGAGAGAGGGGAGGGAGAGAGACCGAGAGAGAGAGAGAGAGAGAGAGAGAGAGAGAGAGAGAGAGAGAGATGGAGATAAAGGTAGAAAGATAGGTCTAGATCTCAAGGAGAGAGAGTGAGAAAGATAGGTATAAAGAGGGACAAAGAGAGAAGAAAGGAGGGAGGGATAGGTCTAGAGCTTAAGGGGAGACATAGTGATATATAGAGAGGTAGAGAAAGGGATAGAGAGATATGATGATTATGAAGATTTTTTCATCTCCTTACTACAAAATATAAATATTTCATTATTCATTACTTTTTCTAATGTTTCAAGTATTTTGAGATGAGTGTTACAAAAAAATCATGAAAATGAGACTTTGCATGCAAAAGTAGTGAGCATTTGATGTTTCAAAAATGAAATATGAAGTTCAAATGATTATAATTATTTTTGGTTTAGAATATAGAAACACCACCTAGTCCATTGTGTAGGGCTCTCATTCACCTTTCCAACGCCTATAAAAAGTCAAAATTTTGATAAGAAATGAAAAAGTTATGCCCATTTTACTAAAGAGGGTTTTTTAGGCCTTCAAAACGGATATCCGTGATATCTGTTTTGTTTTTCAAAAAAGTGGTTTCCCACTTTCCAAAATGGATATCTGTTTTGAAACGAATATCTGCTTTGTCTGAAAAAATTTGCAGCCTTGGGATTTCCCTCGAGTTTGCCTTGGTTTTTGGCTTGGGATTTCCTAACCTGGAAAGTCAATTAAAAAAATGTGCTTTCAAAATTTCCTTAGTTTTCTAAAGTTCACCTTTGTGATTGACAACTTTTTTTTATTTGAACTTCATGAAATGGAAAGGGTTTATAGAAAAAATTGTCAACTTTCCAGGTCAATATAAGTTTTGATTATATGGGAAAAATAGGTTTTGAATGGACCTGAAACCATTTACAACAGGTTTTAAATGGACCCGAAACCATTAACAATTAGGTTTTGATGGGTACCCAAAACCCACACAAAGAAGACCAAATTGCACACAAATACAACAAAGGCAAACAACAACTAACCAACGACAGATCAAAAAATCAACATGACAACTTAGATCTACACCACAGATAACCCAAAGCAGCAAAATAGACTACTGAAAATGGAACCAGGTATTTCAAAGGACCTTAACCCCAAAGGTTTTGAAGGGACCTCCAACCCTTTACAACCAGGTTTTGGCAGGGACTGTGAACCCTTAGAAACTACCTGTAATAGCCAGACAACAACATACCAGTCGCTCAGGAGGAACACCACAAAGGTAAGAACATCACCCAAAATAAAAACCATGATGTCAAAAATCCACATCATCCACAACAGGATCCCTGGAAAACACCAAGGTAACTGAAACCACCTTGAAACTTCAAACAACCTGATAGACCAACTCACATTCCACCTCAAGAGGAAAGAGCTCCCCTCCATTAGAGATGATGAAGTGAAAACTGGTTCCACCAAAGCCACAAATCTCTAGCAAACTCGGGTTCCACCTTAATAGGAACAACATCCATCTTAATAGAACCACCACCAGAGGAGACCAAAAAAGAGGGCACCCCAACTCGTTCAAAGCCACCACCTTCACCTCAATAAAGGGCACTCCTCCATATGAATATTCTTCACCTCAATAGAAGACACAACCAAAGAAACACGAAAGAGAGCCAACACTTCAGAAGAATGGGCATACACACCATCCTTTAGTAGACTAGGCCAATGGAACATAAGTTATGCCTTATTTTGAATTTAATAAATAATTATTATTGATTTTCTACATTACAACTAAAGTCCTGATTGATAGGTTGATTGAAAAAATTCTATGACTTTCAAACTACTTAACATTTTTTGAACCTACAAGATGCGTCACATTCTATGCTTTGTATACTATAGGATAATACAAAGAAATTGAATTTCATAAATTTTTGACCAAGTTATGGTGGTCAAACATAGATGTTTTAATAATTTTGAAAAGTTGTAATAAAAAATCATAACTAATTATTTACATGGAAAAAAATTACAAAAAAAATCCGGCACATTCGAGCATGTGTCTTCTACTTATATTGAAAGATTCAGAAAAGAATATTTTTTTTTCCTTGTACTTTGGGTGGTCAAACATACACCTACTTCTTATATTTTTCCTAAAAATTTAGTGCCATTGCATTGAAATTTCAAATTTTTGCAAAAAAGATTTACTTTTTTCCAAAAAGGACTAGCAGCCTAGAAACTAAATTCAATTTGCTACAACTTTTGTTCTTACATATTTTTCAAATTATGTTAATAACCTATTCAAATTTTTATGTCAAGCTGCCTAACTCTGATTTTCTAAATTTTCATCGCCATTTAGAGGCCTAGTTTGGAGCCTTATGATCTTACACTGACCCTCTATAATTGGATTGATCATTTGATTGTTGATTTTATCCTTGATTGAAGTCATTTATTGTTGAAGATTATACTTTTGATTGAGGTCATTTATTGGTGAGATTATACTTTTGATGGGAGTCATTTATTGTTGAGATTATGCTCTTGAATGGAGACTTTTATTGTTGAGATTGTATTATTGAAATAAAGTCATTTAATGTTATGATGCTATGTTTATCCATGTGGTTAATTGGTAAGATATAGTTGTATTTAGATACTTAGTAGCAATGCCATTTAGATATAAGTTAATGGGAAGGTTATTCCTAGGGTTAGGATAATCCACAAGAATGGGTAGTCTTTGAATAGATTACTAATGGTCAATACAAATCAAGCAATTAAATGTGGTGAAAAAATGATCTCACTTGAAGTTATTGGGTGATGAATCTTTTTCCAAAGTAGTGTAGGTAGCCACTGTCTGCACTGTCAGTTCATTGTGTGATCCAATTTACGTTCTAGGCTGAGGTAATCATACATGAGGTAGTAGACATTATGGTAGCTTTAGATATGTAGGACATATTACTATGCTTAGAAAAGGCTATTTGAAGGATGAGCTTACCAAACCAATCTCTTTTTCAAAAGGAGGGACATCTTACCAAGTTTGGTAGATGTGCGAGGGACCGCAATAAATCCATGGTTGGCGGAAAAGTGCTTGAGTGATGCTTCTTCTCATGCAGTTGGCAGCCAAGATTTGGGAGGACATTCTAGACCATTTGTATCTTTAGTTCATGTAAGCTTGATGAAGCAATGCATGTAATCATGTGTCCATCTATATGTAAATTGTAAATGTGAAATGTTATCTTGAATATATTTATGTAAAATTAAATCATACTTATATTATTGGAATGATTCTTTGATTATGCAATGGAAAATCTTGGATAAAGTTATGTTTCAAATGATGCATTTATTATTGAATAAAAAAGAAATTTTTTATTGCTTATTATATTAGATGCATAGGAAATTTACATGTGGGTAAAACTTAGTAAAATTACTAGGTAGAATAATGAGCATGTTACACTAGGGAAGGAATATTTTATACGGTGGTTGATGGATGTATGATGTGGATGTTGGGTTTGGGCCATACAATGCAAGATTTGATTCTAGCAATGGACCCTGATTGTATATTGAGAAGAATGGACAATTTCCTTTGTGGAGGTCATACCATGCAAAATGAATGTATAAATTGACTAGAAATTGGTGGAGCCCATCTCACACATCATATTATAATCTGTCCAAGGTACCGTATGTTGAACAAACCATTCTTTTGTACATTTGGCTAGATCCCCTTAGTTGTACAACCGATGTAGATGAAGGTCATATGATAGAAGCTTTTCTTTGTTTGATCCATACATTGCAACCTCCTCTATGTCATAAACTGTAATCCTATACAATGTAATGATCCCTTCTATTTTGTCATCTTATGATTGCAATTCCACTTTTGTATGTTGTACTATGGACATTGTGCCATGTATACTTCGTTTCTTTGTTGTTATCATACCCGCTTAGGTCATACAATGTCAAGGTTTTTGTTTTGTTGTTTCCATATGGTAACTAACCCCCAAGACCATACGTTGACTTCTTGTTTGCGTCATATGGTGATTACACACCCTTCCTATTGTCATACAATTTACTATCATACAAGCCATACATTGTAGACCAAGTCTTGCCTTTGCACAAAACATCTCCTCCAAGGGTGTTTTATATCGTATCATTTACCTTTATTCTGCTCCGTATCGTGTAGGGGTGAAATTTTATTGTGTGTGATTTTACTTGGCTTTGTACGAAAAGTTCTATTGTTTGCTTGATTACAGGCCGTATGGGTGTGTTTAATGCCGATCATATGATATGAAAAAATTTCCATCTTTCTCTTTGTCATATGGTAAGATGTTGGTCATATTATATGGTTAGGCCTTTTAATGTACTTGGACTTTGTAGTCAAGCCTTTTATGTAATCGGGCATGTAGTCAGACATTTTCATATTTTCTCCTTTAATTGCCGAATAATATTTTTGCCTCAGTCTTTCCACTGTTTCTAATTTCTTTTTCTTTTTCTATAATTTTTTTGTGAAGTTGATATGTCTTGATCAATATTTGTGTATTCCAAGTTGAATATTTTTTTTTTCATATTCTAAGGAGTACTATCCATTATTTTTCTTTCTTCTACAAAGTCAAATACCTCAATTGCAATTATCGTCTTTTTCCAACCATGGATTGCATCCTGCATACATAAATTATCCAACTTTCAAAAATTATTTTTTATTGGTTGCTCTTCACTGAGACTTGTAGCTTAGAGAGAATTACAAATCAATGGAAATACCTTATAGTCCTCCATTTGATAGTGAAATAGGCTAGATGAGAATTTGTTTCATCATCCGAACATGACTGTAACTCCAAAATTCCTTCGTTGTTTGGTTCTGTCAAACTTTGACTTTCCATCCATTCTTCTCTAGACTTTGAATATGATGAATCCAAGGAGGCTGCTTCCTCACCAACTGCTTGGTTTTTCAAATCAATTATATATTTTCAACCCTTATTCTTAATGGAGATCGTATTCTTTTTCTAATTGTGATTGGCTTTGGATGCCACTAGCCAACCCCGACCTAACAATGCATTGTACACTTTCTTCCTTAATGAAATGACCATAAAGTTTAATAAAAATGTTTGAGTTCTAATAATTACCTTTTGTCCCATTAAAAATTCAAATACCTTAATACCTTGTTGATCTACATCCACTAGTTGAAAAGTTGTTGGCCAAATGGTTGTCTTGCCAAGATTTCTCCAAGTGTCTTCTGGAAGTACATTTACGCCAAACCCACCATCGAAAATTGTATTGGTGAGATTCCTTCCAAGGATCTCCATATTCACCACCATTGGTTTCTTTGCCATGTTAACTATTAGTAACATTGGATCAATCACTTGATCGCTTGAGAGCAAAGTTTCAGTTATTGTTTCTTCATTCTTACCAAATTATAATTGGGCCATAACATGCATCATCTCATTCTCTCCCAATACAATAACATTTCAAATTTCAAGAATACTTTGTAATAAATCCATTACTTTAACTGGTATAGTTTCTTGAAGTACTTGTGCAATATTTTTCTCGGATTGTAATTGGTTTTTTACCATATTGGCATTTGCATTTGAGTTATATCGTTCGTTGTCCATAGCATTCTCCACTTCGGTCCTTGCTTCACGAAACCTTTCTTTTTTTGTATGTAGATCTAGATATGCAACCTTCTTCACTTGGGCATGAGTAATGATCAATACTTCATTATGCCTTACATCAATAATATTGACACTAGCCTTTTGCTTTAGACATCCAGTGTCTTTGTGGTTTCCAAGTCCACACCATTTTCACAATAATTACACTTTTTCTTGCTTGTTATGGTAGTCTCTTGCAAAGAGTCCCCATTCGCTACATTCTTGGCATTGCATGATAGGGCGCCCTTTGGAGCCATATTGTTTTTGGATTTGTCCTCTTTGATTTCGATAACCACTTGTAGATGCATTCTGTGACATCGATGGAGTGGAATCCTCTCCTTACGTAAAGAGTAAATGTGTACTCCTTGTCTTCAAATTGTATGGGTACTCCTTTATTGAATGACCCATAACCTAGAAAAATCCATGCAAAAACATCTTTTTAGGAAAATTATCTTTCGTGTGCCCCTCAATGTTGCACTCAGTACACCATAGTTCATTAGTTTCTTTCTTTTCCTTCAATTCCTTAATCATTCAAAGAATGTCCCTTCAAAGTGCTTTTACCATTCTTGATTCATCATCGCTATTGTCATCTGAACATCCATCTTCCTCCATTTTCTTTTACTATATGAGGAAATTTTATCTTCATTTTCTATGTCTGTTGCCCAATTGTAGGCTTCGACGTATGATGGAGGCACTATTTTCATTTTCTTCTTCAATGAAAGAATTGATCCTTCGATGAACCATCTTTTCTTTAGTCCATTGACCGATTGATTCTCTAATTTCACTGGTAATTCCTTGAGCCTATGATTATAATCTCACACATTCTTGAACTTCCCTTGTTAGGTATTATAGATCTCTGCCACAATTTCATTGTCGTCTCTCAGGAGTTTGAATTCCTCTTGGAATGCTCTTTTCAATGCATCCCATGTATTTTTGTGTGTTGCTTCCAATTTTGTGTACCAGTCTATGGCTATGCCTTTGAGAGTTGCTAGAAATGTTGTCAACCAATATGATTTTTCATCATAACCATTCACTTCTTAGATTGTCTCACATGTCTTGCAATGGCTCATAGGTGTAACATGCCCATTGTTGTACTCAAAAGTTTTACTATATTTTTAACCTCAAGTAAATAAACTATGATGCCAACACTTAGCAATAATTTTTTTCTCTTCATAAAAAAGAATAATATGCACATTTGAAATAAACATCATTCCAAACTTTTCCATTGCATTGTAACAAAGTATCACAACTTTCCAATGTATTGATTTCATATGACATAATTTCATGCTAACATTTCTCTTTTACAATTTTCCATAGAAATGGATACAACATACATAAATGGATCCTATGAGCTGATTGGCAATAGAAATATGAATATGGTCCAAGTGCTCTCCATCAAATCTTGGTCGGCTACTGATGATGAGAAGCATCACTCAAGCGCTTTTTTGCCAACCATGGACTTATTGTGATCCCCCACACATCTACCTAACTAGTAAGATGGCCCTCCCTTCGATGAAAAGATTGGATTGATATCCTCATAATAATATTGACCTTCCTTGAGCTTGGTGTTGTGTCCTAATATCTAGATCTTTCACACAGTGGCTACAACCTACACATATGACATTCCTTGCCTAGTATGTAAACCCGGATCACAGTGAACTGATAGTGTAAACAATGGCAACTTACACTACTTTGGCCAAAGTATTCATCACCCCCAATTTAGGATGGACATCACACACTCACCCACCTTCCTATCTTTATTTGTATTGATCATTCATATCCTATGCATAGGCTATCCCCTTTTTCCATGGATTATCTAACCCTAGGAATAACCTATTAACCTCTACGTTTACTATGCCACTTCTACTTAAGTAACTCAAAGTAACTCCATAACTCAACTTCACAAATAATGCATTATCTATATTAGCTTAACTTAATATAGTACATATTATTAATACAAAAACCATTCCATAATATGGAGTATATACACACATTCAAACAATAGCATTCCCAAGACTAGCCTTATCAAGAATCTTTAATACCTATCTAAGAAGATAACCAATTCATAATAAAATAATTGAACATACTTTTCCAAACAAGACAAATAAGTCATACAATCCTTTTAATACATAAAATGCATAATGGAGTAGAAATCAACATGCCTGTATTTGCAAGGCTCCAAATGATTAAACTGGATTCCTAGCTTAGACTTCACCAAATCAACTTACAACTCTCAACTTTTTCTCTATTACTCCAAAAGTTCTCTCAATAACTCTCTCAAACACTAAAAACTCATAAATGTAGCAGAATAACAACTCAAAAAATTAGCAATAAGAATGCATAATACGTCCCATATGATGAGGATTGCTCCTCGATTTATACAAAAACTTGAGCAACTCTTGGCTAAAAACAAGCTCACAAATATGCCACTTCTCAAGCAAAAGGATTGACTCAACAAGTAGAAAGAAAGGTTGCAGATTCTCAAACAATGACTTCGAAAAAATGCACAACTAGCCACCTCCTCCACTAGACAATAGGTTATTTACTAAAAATGAAAGGTTAAAAATCTCCAAAAATCGACTTATCTTAGCCAACATTACTCTTGAATTATTCCTTCATTTCATCTTTGCCTTATATGCTAGAGAATAAACTCAAAATAGACTTCTAAATGCAAGCAAGGTTCATATTTTGACACCACATATTATTACGCGCCCCTATTCTGGTGTTTTGCAGTTTGAAGACCAAGTCAAAATATGATTTACTTGTTTATATTCCTCTTTGCATTCACAACATTGACTAAGTCTTAAGTTTGCAACTCATAAACTTGGCTCTCTCTCTTTTCTGACACGCTTGATCTTATTCGCTGCCCATATCTTATACACAAAACTTTAAATTAATATGCAAGGTTATTTAAATCTATTCGCTACCTTCTAAATGTTGCACATATATTATCTCATGTATATTGTGCTTTAAGTTATATGATATACATTGCGCTATAATAAACATTTCCAATGCTTATCAAAATGATATTTATATTGAATATATATTATATATATACGTATATATATACATATGCAACATACTATATATATTATATATATCAACTTATATGATTATAAAATGCATTATTCAATATTCAAATACATACTCATATTTATACATTCCACACAATAATAATGCATGCATATACATATATATACATATATGTATAAATATATTATTATGCTCGTATGTATGTTTCCTTTACGCAATTTCATATGCACATATTAATATTTTTATATATATACATATTATATATATTATTGCCTTTAATATTTATACACACACATTCACAATCCCATCAATTGACATATATACACAAAGTGTATATATATGTCACTTTCGTTGAATTGATATTCTCATGCATATGGGTAATCCGTCCATGAGCATGCATAGATACGTCTATCTGCTTATACTCATGCATGTATTTAGTCGTGTATGAGTTTATCATAAACACATACATATATACACATATATATATTTTATGTATATATCTCATCGATTAAATATAAACACATAAGGAAGAATTTACACATGAAAAAGAGACTCAACACTTTATCCCAAATCAAGAAGGTTCATAAATAAAACCATAACCTATTCTAATCAAGCACAAACATAACTAAAGGAAGCTTACCATTTCCAAAAATATTAACCCAACTTGACCAAACTAGAAGTGAGTGTGTGAAAGGTCAGTTAGGCTTATTAAGGGTTACCAGGCCAAGTTCTTCTCTTAAGTGATACCTCCCCTTTCTTTCAAAGGCTTGAATTTGTTCCTGCATCTAGCTTAGTACATTGCAATAGTAGTTAGTTGAAAATAATACATTCATTTGCATCATATATATTTCATAGTTAGAATCATTATAAAAACATCAAATTGAATCAAACATTTATTCATTAGATTTTCAAAATACATAAAGCATAAATACATTTATTTAAAAAAATTTCGTCTAATTGGGTAAAAGTAAATAGGTAATAAAACAATGATCGAGGTGTAACATATCCTCCCCCCCCTTGTGAATCATTGCCCCCAATGATTTTAAGTAGCAACCATATACATATTCTATAAACATAGACACAAGAGAACTATTTATCAAAAAATCTCAAAAGCATGGAAGAAATGAGGAAACTTATGCTTTATCTCAACATAGTCTTTCCAAGTGGCAGAATTTTCTGCATACTAGTCCTACTGGAATTTGCATTACATAACCTCTCTATTATGTAAGTGAAGTTTGTGTGTTCCAAGCACCTTGAGAGGCTTGATTGTTACCACTATGGGGTCCTATACTTGTAAAGCATTCCAATCAATTACATGGTTATCCCCTAGTATATACTTCTTAAGGTATGAGACACGAAACACATTGTGCATCTTGGAAAGAGTTGGTGGCAAGGAAATTCAATACACAACAAGGTTTACTTCCTCGAGAACCTCGAAAGGACCTATATAGCACAAAGCTAGTTTGGATGACTTTCCAAACTTGATGGAACTTTTATGAGGTTTAACTCTCAACAACACCTTTTTCCCTACTGCATAATTTCTCTAAGTACTCGCTTAGAATCTGCATAGCTTTTTTGCCTATTATTGGCTTTTGCTAGCCTTTGCTTAATAATTCCAACTTGCTCCTCCATCTTTGATAACATCTCTGGCCCAAGGCTCTACCTATACTATAGCTTATCCCAACTTATAGGAGTTTGAAATTTCCTACCATACAATGCTTTGAATGGAGCCATCTTGATTGTAGAATGATAAAAATTGTTATATACAAACTCAACCAACAATAGGTAATCTTCCCATTTGTATTGCTGATCCATGCAATACATCCTCAGTAGATCTTCAAGCACTTGGTCGACCCTTTTAGTTTTTCAATCCATTTTTGGATGATACTGTGTACCTTGGAATTTTACCCTACTCTAATGTGCAAAATAACTAAAAATGCAAGTGAAAAAATACTAAGAACACTTCAATGATTACCCTAAAGAGTGATAAAACAAGGAAAATAGATTAAATACAAACATAAATCGATTATACCTTCCTTGCTCTTGGAGACTCCTTGGCCTTGGATTTAGATGAATTAGTGTGCTCCTTGGATGACTTTTGATGTAGCTAAATGCAAGATTGAATGTGCAAGATGATCAAAGTGGATGGATAAATGATAGTAAATACTTGAGAATGCAAATTAACAGTATGAGGTTACTCTCATCAAAAAGTGTTGTAAATGCCCTTGAGGAGGGGGTATTTATAGAAGAATTTGAATTTTCTAGAGAATTCAACGGTCAAGATTCATCCAACAAGGTCAAGATGAAGGGCTATGGTGAGTTGAGAACTCACAAGCCCTCACATCTTGACATGTGGATGGTGAAGTGGCTAAGGGGAGATGAGGTGTAAGTGAGATGGCCAAGAGGTACATGAGGTGGAGGAAGGACAAGTACCTTCCAAGCACCTTGGGGAGTGAGAAGATTTCCTCAAAAAGGGATTCCTTGTCTCCAAGTAAGAGTGAAAGGGACATTTGAGGAATTTTATAATTCCTCAAAAATCTCCATGGGAAAATGAGAGGTGGTTGAAAATATAAATGTGAATTAAAAATTCACATTTTTAAGAGAATCTAAAGGATAAAAGGTGAGCTCCAAAAAGGTGGTACTTGGTCACATGTGGATGATATGACAAGTCCAAGGTTCTAAAAGCCTTAGGATCTAGGATAAATAAATATGAATTAAAAATTCACATAGAAAAGAGGGTCAATGCTAAAAAGAGGTAAATGCAAAGGTTGACTAAAAAGGTGGTGCTAAATATGGCTAATGACCTTGGTTAAGGTTGTGCAAATATTGGATTAGAATAATTAATAGAAGATTAGAGGCAAGTGGCAAGTGGCAAATGTAGGAGGATGTGACATAATCTTTGATTAAGAGGATGCATATTATAATCATGAATTAATTAAATTAATTTAGATTAGAGCAAGATCATGGAGGATGTGACAAGGAGAAAGAAAATGAAGAATTTTAAATTGATTTTAAATCAAAAGGGTAAAAATGACTAAATTAAATAAATTGGTGTATTTATTTAATTTAGAGAGGAAGAAGGTGAAAGATAAAACATTTAATTATTAAATTAAATACTTTACAGATATGAGATAAAAGGTGTAATATTAATTTAATAAATTAATATTTAATATGATAGACGAAAAGGGAGTAAATTTAATCATATGAGAGTGATTAAATTTAGATGTCTACATTTTGCCCCTCTTCGAAATATTGTTAGAATAATAGTGTTTAGAAGAAAAATAAAATGTAAATGAGGGAGGAAATGATAGATGGTGATGCCCCTAGCATGGAAAAGGTTAATGATGCCCCAATGACCAAGTTGGAGGAATGGAGGAATGGTAGGAGGGTATGCCCCCTCGAGATGGCAGTTGGGGGAGGAAAAAGGGGGTCCTCAGACGACGTCTCGATAGGAAGAAAAGGAGGACACCATTGAATAGAGCTCAAAAAATCAAACAATTTTGGTTTTTGAACGGAGGTGATCCGACGCACGGTTTGCAAATGGCAGCCTCGGGAAGTTAGGGATTAGTTGGAGGAAAAAAAAGTTAAATAAAAGGTAAAAAATACCTTTTTTGAGGAAGGGGGTTAAAAAGGTAATTTTAAAAATTACCTTAGTCATTTTCACTGTAGCAGTTGAGAGGAGGAGAGTAGAGGAGAGAAAGTGAACAAGGAGGAACGATGCCGACAGACAATGACACAGAAATTGTGCACCAAGCGGATGAGGTGCGTGGATTATACAGTGGGCGCGTGGGCGGACAGCATGTGAGTGATAACAAAACCCGTTAATTTAATTTACGCATTTTCACATGTTATTTGATAGATTTTGGAAAGTTGAAAACATGGGTTTTGTTAAGTAGCAAAATTAAAAAATTGGGTCGGGGTTAGATTGTTTAAAAAAAGGCCAAAAATAGTGGAAAATCGGGGGGAGGAAAATAAGAATTTTGCTTGCTTGGCCAGCGGCAGTGCAACTTACCAGTAGAGGCCAGACGCCAGTGTGGCGGCCGGGTGATGCGCCGAGGCCTGGGCTGTCCCCGCTGGGAGAAGCAGACCAGCGCTGGCAGCCGGGGGAAACGCCCGCGGTGGTGAGCATGAGAGGCGAGCACTTCGGTGTGTGAATGGAAACTGCCAGGTGAGTCCGCGGGGTAGGAGCGCCCGGGAGAGGAGCTGCCCCGTCATCGGAGCTAACCAACTGGGGGGGCAAGGAAAGAAGAATACAAGGGGGAAGAGAAAGGGAAAAGATAGGAAAAAAAGAAATAGAAAGAAAAGAAAAATAAGAAATGAAATAATGAGAAAGTTTTTGTGCGTGTAGAGTTTCGAGTGGATACGAGCACATGAGTGACGATCAGAGGTGATGGCCGTGTCGATAGCAACGATGAACGGGGAGGATTAGGTAGCATTGGATCACGCGGGTTTAAGTCACTGTATTTAGTTTCTAGTGGTCAGAGCGCATCCGGTGATGCTGACAGCGTTGATAGAGAGATGAAACTTAGAGACATCCACATTTCATCTCCCTACAGGAGATATGACCGTGACGTTGGAGGATGTGTGGCACATCTTGAGGCTGCTGATAGCCGGCCGGTTAGTGAGCGAGGTGGTGTCTACAGGGGCAGAGTTACAGGGGACCATGAGAGTATTTTTTGGTCACGAGGAGCTGCCTCTGGTGAAGGGGCAGTTGGATTTGGACTAGTGTTTGTTAGTGGGGGTGCCAGCCTTACCATTGTTCCTGTGTGGCCTGATTAGTGGGATACTGTTGCCAGATCAGAGCAGACGTATATGTAGCCTTCGTTATATGGAGGTGATCTGACACATTGTCAAGTGGCGAGAGGGGCCGTTTTCATGGGGGTTATGTGTATTGGCTCATCTATACAAAGATATGCACGAGATCTGTTACTGGAGGATATTGAGCTTGACACATATGACACTGCTATAGATTTGGGCTTGGGAGCATATTGCAGTGACGAGGCCGAGAGTGGTGAGGGCGGGGACAGTGGATGATCACGAGCCCGTGGCGTGGGAGTATGGGGAGGCGAGAGGTTGGATTTTGTGCTATGAGATGCAGGGAGAGATGGAGGGGTGGAGGAGAGCATTTGATGATCTGCATCCGAAGGACATAGGGTGGCGGCCATATAGGTCACGTCAGTTTAGGGGATGGACTGATACGAGGAGACAGGAGGGTTACTTTCTGAGCAGGTTTTTTATTATTGGGACTTTGTTGCACATAGTAGAGTCGCATCGACCAGACAGAGTGTTGAGGCAGTTTGGAGTGATACAGGATATTCCGACGACGCCTATCATGTTCCGGCGATATAGTAGAGAGATACCAAGGGGAGGCCGCATAGCACCAGGTACAGCTAGGGCATCATGGAGGGCAACAGGATAGGTGCCTTATCCAGGGAGAGTTGGAGGAGAGCAGGTGCCGGTGGTGACCAAGCGATACCAGAGGTGGTTAAAGAATAGGTTATGGGAGAGGATTACTCCTGTTCAGCCTATTTTGAGGGTAGTGGGTGTTGGACTAGAGGATGAGCAGAGACTACGGAGAGAGAGGAGAGGAGGGGGTAGCAGCGATGAGAGGCTGTGGCAGTGGTAGATCAGGGGGGATATAAGGAGCCTGAGGGGGATGTGACAGAGCAGGCAGGGAAACCAGGGAGGAGGAGGAGACATCAGAGGCGAGGTCGGAGAGAGGGTTAGCAGTGGGAGAGGGGGCAGCCACAGAGAGCCCAAGGGGGGTAGAGGGTGGAGGAGGTGATGGATGTGGATGATGTGGAGGATGAGGAGCATAAGGATGATGTGGAGGATGTGGAGGTGGTAGGTGCGAGGGATGCATTAGAGGAGGGGAGGAAACAGTTTGTGGTAGAACGACATGGTTAGCCACGATGGTTGTGGGTTCGGCCGACTGTAGAGAGTCACGAGGCTCAACAAGAGCAGGAGGGCAGAGAGGATGAGGATGTTAGAGCAGCACCAGAGGAGGAGAGGAGGTCGACACGACGTCGATTCGTGGTTGAAAGACAAGGACTGGCGAGATGATTCCGGGTTCGTCGTATTGTGGATGACTATGAGGGGCGACAGGAGCAGGGGGTAGGGAGGAGTAGGCGGGTGGGGAGGATGAGATGAAGCAGGTGGATGAGATAGAGCAGGTGGTTGGGGAGGATGATGCGATGGATGTAGACAGGGATGTGGCAGAGGGGGATGTTATGGCAGCAGAGTCATTAGCATTGGTTCCTTATGTGGTACCGGAGGATTCCATTGTACAGGCGAGAGGAGTAGAGGTGAGATTATAGATTGCGGAGTGGAGAGTGAGGGCTCTTGAGGCCAAGCTAGCCAGAGTACAACGAGAGGCATTTAGGGATTATGATGCCATTGCTTTCGAGCTAGGGGGAGCGGTGAGGGAGAGAGATAGGGCACAGTCAGAGCTGCAGAGGATGCAGGGTGAAATGATCAGTGTGACTTGGGACCGTGACAGATTGCATGCAGAGGTCATGGTTTTACAGGCCAGGGGGGAGCCAGAGGGGAGGACAGAGTAGGGGGCAGATCAGGGGACAAGATGTACTGGTCAATAGTCAAGAGATCTCCAGCGAGACTGGGATGAGCTTCAGGACAGAGTACATTGCCTTGAGCAGGCAGTTGGAGAGATGGGGCTAATGCAAGAGAGGGAGGAGGAGGCCAGGGAGCAGACACAGATTATGCAGGCCGAGAGGGATGTAGCACAGGTGTAGGTGTGGGTGATGGAGGCAGAGAGGGATGTGGCACAGGCGTGCATTCAGAGTGAGAGAGCATTGGTAGAGGTGGAAATATAGTCACTACAGAGAGGGAGAGATGAGGCAATAGCAGAGGTAGCGACTCTTTGGAGAGAGCGAGATTCAACAGAGCTGAGAGCACAGGCTCTTCAGAGGGATAGGGATGCAGCAGTGACTCGGGCACAGGCAGCTCAGAGGGAGAGAGATGCAGCAGAGATATAGATACAGATTCTATAGGCGGAGAGGGATTCCGCGATGGCTCGTGCAGTGGCAGGTCAGGGTGAGGGTGGGATGCCAGGAGCAGATATATAGGTTGTGGAGAGAGAGAGATGCAGCGGTGGCATAGGCAACGGCTGCAAAGGAGATGAGTGGCCGATTATAGGCAGAGCTGGCACAGAGCCGGTTGGCTTAGGAGGCATGGGAGCAGGAGAGGAGAGTCATTACCAGGGACTGAGACAGGTATCGTCAGGAGTGGAATTCCGCTCGGGTCCAGTTGCGGAGCAAGAGGAGAACATGAGAGAGGCAGGATTTTGGATGGTTGCATATTATCATGTAGTTCCTGATCTGGCATAGCGGACATTCCATTACACCCAACATACACCTTAGAGGCCAGCGCCGTCCCAATCATTGGGGACACGGACCCGAGGTTACAGTGATTCACTAGGGGTTTCACTAGGCAGGGGAGCAGTACCTGATTCTTCGCAGAGATCAGATGTGGGGAGTTCATTTGGTAGATGATAGGATACTATATTTTTGATAGGTGTAGGGTAGATGGATAGTGCAGAGGTGCAGTGGATATTTGCAGGACCTTGTACTGGTATTTTGATTGGATGATTTTTGTATACGATGGTCACAGATTGTGATGACATCGACGACATTATTATATGTTAGTCTTGACTATGAGATGTACCTTGACTTGTGGTATATTTATATATATGATAGCTCTTATTGACCTCATGTTTTTTGTGTGTGATGCATATGTGGATGGTCATATAATGGCAGTTATCTATGATGACTTTTGTGGATGTTACATATATGGATGTTTTTTTATATATGATGGTGATGCAAGATGTAGTGTATGGTGATTTTTGCTTTCATGGATGATGAATGCACATGTTTGAGATAGATGTGGATATGCTTATGATGACATGAAAAATGCTTATGTTTTATATGCTTATGATGGTTATGTGCATGTGCGACTAATATGCAGGGTGTAATGGATGGTGATTTTTGTTCTCATGTATGATAAATGCCTATGTTATATGATGTACATGTGTAAGATAGATGGGGATATGCTTATGATGACACGACAAATGTTTATGTATGACGAATGCCTATGTTGTATGATGTATATGTGTAAGATAGATGTATATGTGATGTAACAAATGTTTATGTTTTATATGCTTATGATGGTTATGTGCATGTTCGACTAATATGTGTGATGCAGGATGTAATGGATGTATTATGACGGTATTGATGGTGGACCTAACACTTGACATTGCAAGTGGCGATATTATGGATGAACCTAAGATAGTGTGTAAATGTATGGATCTAAAATGTAATTATTTCATTATAAGTGTCCATAGGGTCATAGGTGATAGTGGAAGATGCATGTGGATATGGTGTGAGTGTGCACCTGTCAAAACCTTTTATTATCTTGAGAAGAATAGGGGATGGAGGAGAAATATTTGCACAACCAAAATCATAGGATGAATGTAATGCAATGGTCATGATTATGAAATGTAATCCTAATACGATTTTCCATCTTTGGAGCACTGATTTTTGCTGTAGCATGAGACACCCAGTGCCAGGGTATGTGGAACCAAGGCGCATTAGTGCCTAATGCATGAAACAAACACCACAGTTAAGAAGGCTATCCCAACACCCCAAAGTCACAAAGAAAGGCTTTAGTCAGACCAGGTATTGAGATAACGACAAGCACAAAATGATGTCCCAACATAACACAAGACCTCAGGGATTTTGGTGGGTACTATGTGGGACAACCAAGAAAACACAATCAAAGAAAAGATCAAGATATGCCCCTATGTGGATCAATCAAAATGTGCCATAATATGATGGATTATGGCAGCCTTGACAAGTGATGATAGGAAGCTCAAATGATAAACAAAAACCAAAAGTATCAAAAGATCACAATCAATTTCAAATGTCCATTGCCATAGGATCAAGGTAATAGATAGGATTGATGAGGTCTGTTAGGAAGGAAGCATCCTGTTGAGACCTATGATGAATACTAAGCGAAAAGATCAATATGATGTAGGATATTCAAAACTGATTGGATTAGTTGATACAAGTGGATCTTGTTTGTTAAGAACCAGCTAGATAAGGGCATAGCTTGATGACACGACACAAGGGAGACAAGACACAACCTAAAGACCTAGGGGCTCGGGGGCCGATCAAAGATTAGCCTTGCCTGCATGAAAGCGCAGAGCCCTCGTAGTTCATGGAAAAATACCATGGATAAAGCAGAAAGAAGACAATGGTGATCGATGATGGACACAAAACATGACAGACAAATGCCCTGGGGGAGGATCAAATGACCAACCTTGCCTACGTGAAAGCGCAGGGGCAACGTAGTTCGATGAAGGACCATGGATAAAGCAGAAAGAGGACTAGTGAAGGCCAAATGATGGAGGATCAAAACAAGTTGATCCAAAATGCTTCAGGGGCAGATCGAATGATCAGCCTTGCCTATGTGACAGTGCAGGGGCAACGTAATTCGACGAAGGATGAAAGTGACGCGGGAGGATGAGATCTAGGTGGAGATCGACATGATGTATGATCCTACATGACGACACAGACTGACCGACAAAGGGAATGAAAGACATAAGCTCAAAGTGGGATATAAAAATGCTTAGGATGAGGGATAGGCAAGATGGGTCGTCCAATGCTCAATCAATAAATACCAAGCCGCCTAGGCTGAGGTGGGTGAGGATGATAGTGCAGATGAAAGCATAAAATAACTAGGATGCCAGGTAGATAATGATTAAGCCCTCTACGGATGATGCATGTTAACATGTTTTCACCATCCATACTTATCCAAGGCGCCACCAAGAGGTGGTTTTCGTGCAATAGGACGGATTTATTTTTCTTTACTATTTTTTTGGATTTTTTGTTACTTTTTTATTTTTTTGATTTTTTGATTTGTTGAATTTTTGAGTGGAGTTACTAAGCGGACTTAGGCGTAGAACTTCTTCAGATGGATGATATTGATGGGTTCGTCAAGGGGATCTCCTTCAAGAGTAGTCAATCTGTAGGCCCCAGATCCATATTTGGCAGCTATGATATAAGGCCCTAACTAGTTTGCCTCAAATTTTCCCTTTTTATTACGATCCTATTGAGTATGCTGGTTCTCTTTAAGGACAAGCTCACCAACCTGGAATTGTTAAGGACAGACCTTTTTATTGTAATTACGTTTGAGGCGGTTTTGGTATGCTTGCAGGTGATCATAGGCTTTTATTCTTCGTTCGTCTAGTAATTCTAGCTGTGCAAGTCGTGCAACACGAGCATCTTCTTTGCTAATAAGATTCTTTAGAGAAACCCTCAGTGATGGGAGCTCAACTTCAATTGACAAGACGGCTTAAGCACCATATACTAAAGAATAGGGGGTGGCGCCTGTTGGGGTGCGGATGGATGTACGATATGCCTAGAGGGCAGGATGAATATGGAGGTGCCAATCTCATCTAGTGTTATTGACAACCTTTTTGAGGATGTGGATGAGGGTCTTGTTGGTTGCTTCTACCTGACCATTTCCCTGAGGGTAATAAGGCATTGACCAACAATGTTGGATATGGAAGGTGTCACAGAGGTGTTTCATGGCTTGGTTTTTAAAAGGTTTTCTGTTATCAAAGAGGATGGTGGATGGGATACCATATCTGCAGAGAATATGGTAGAGGATAAATTCGGAAATCTAAGTACTGATGATCTGTGAAAGGGGCATTGCTTCCACCCACTTAGTGAAGTATTCAGTGGCAGTAATTATGAATGTATGGCCGTTGGATGATGGTGGGTAAATCTTGCCAATCAAGTCGAAACCCCATTGAGAAAAGGGCCATAGTGCTAGGAGGGGCTGAAGATCTTGTGCTGGGGCGTGAATCAAATCTGCATGCTATTGGCATGGAAGACACTTCTTCACAAATTCACAAGCATCATGTTCCAATGTAGGCCAATAATATCTAGCCTGTAGGATCCTTTTGGCCAGAGCCATACCATTTGAGTGAGCTCCACAAATACCACCATGTACTTCCGTTAGTGCCGCGCAGGCCTCAATCTCATTCAGACATCTAAGGAGGATTCCATCATACCTGTGATGATAAAGTGTATCACCAACAATGATGTATCAGGAAGAGCGATGGATAAAGGATTTGCGTTGGTTGTGTGTAAGTTCTGGGGGTATGATATTATCACGGAGATAAGTGTATATGTTTTGATACCAAGGGGAGGCTGGACCTACAATATCGCACACCATATCAGTCTCAGGAACATCATATGCAAGGATTAAAAGCTGTTCAACAAGAAACTCACACTTTGTTCGGTCTTTAGGCATGTCAATCAGGGAACCAATAGTGGCCATTGCGTCTGCCGCTTTATTCTATACTCGAGGGATTTGGTCAAACTGTATGAACGTGAAATATTTCTTGAAATCATCCACCATGCGTTTATAGGGTAACAGTTTATCATCTTTCGTGAGGAATTCATCATTAACTTGTCTAATGACTAGCAAAGAATCACCAAAGACTTTCAAATGAGTTATGTGCCACTATTTTGCAATTCTGAGGCCGGTGAGGAGAGCTTCGTACTCTGCCATATTGTTGGTACATGGGAATGCTATCCTGAATGATTTTGGGATGTAGTCACCTTGAGGGGTGACTAATAGAATTCCTACCCCAGATCCACTATGAGTGTATGAGCCATTGAAATATAGCGTCCAAACTGGTGCTTCTGTAACTGTGTAGATTTCTTCATCTGGGAATTCAGTGTCTAGGGGGTAAGCATCTACTAATGGTGCTTCAGCCAATTGATCAGTGATGACCTGTCCTTTTATGGCTTTTCCCTCTACATATTCTATGTCAAATTCACTTAGGAGCATGACCCATTTGGCCATGCGGCCAGTTAAAGTGGTTCTAGATAGCAAATACTTTAGGAGATCAATTTTAGCGATTAATTTGACTGGATGGCTGAGCATGTAATGACAGAGTTTCTGTGTGTTGAAGACTAGCGCAAGGCAAGCTTTTTCCATGGGGGAGTAATTTAACTCATAGCCAACTAGTGTTCGACTGATGTAGTAGATTGCCCTCTCTTTGAATGACTCATCATGTTGTGCCAACAATGCCCCCAATGGGACTGAAGTAGCAGAGATGTAAAGCAAGAGGGGTTTTCCTGGAATAGGCAGCATCAAGATCGGTGGATGAGCTAAATATTCCTTAATTCTATTGAAACCCATTTGATTGAAACCCATTTGACACTGCGGGGTCCATCGGAAGGTGGAATCTTTCTTCAAAAGATGGGTGAATGGTTGACATTTATCAGCTAGCTGGGCTATGAACCGACGGATGGACTGGATCTTCCCCTGGAGGCTTCTTAATTGCTTCAGATTGCGTGGAGGTGGCATGTCTAGAATAGCCTTTACCTTGGCGGGATCAACTTCAATACCCCTTCGGGAGACTATAAAACCCAACAATTTTCCTGATGTAACCCCAAAGACGCACTTTTTTGGATTTAGCCACAACTTGTAATGTTCTAACCGTTCAAAGATCTGCTTTAGGACAGTAGGATGTTCTGCTCGTGTTTTTGATTTTCCTAGCAAGTCATCAACATAATCCTCCATGATAATATGGATGAGGTCGTGGAAGATGACCATCATCGCTCTCTGATATGTTGCCCCCTCATTTTTGAGACCAAAGGGAATAACATTGTAACAAAAAGTACCTCAAGGTGTTGTGAAGGCGGTCTTATGTTGGTCTTCAGGTGCGATTCAAATTTGATTATAACCAGAGAATCCATCCATAAGTGATAACATCTCATGTCCTGCTGTGAGGTCAACCAACATGTCAATGTTAGGCAGAGGGAAGTCATCTTTTGGGCAGGCCTTGTTAAGGTCCCTGAAGTTTGTGTAGACCCGAATGTCTCCACTTGGTTTGGAAACTGGTACTATATTGGAGATCCACTCAGAGTAGTCAATTGGTCTAATAAAGCCTGCCTCTAGTAACTTTTCCAATTCCTTTTTGACTAGCAATGTGACCTGCGGATGCATCTTGCAGAGTTTTTGTTTGACAGGCTTGGCATCTGGGCAAACGTCTAGATGATGAACTACTAAGGCAGGGTCTAAACCTGGCATGTCTAAATATGACCAAGCAAAGTTGATGATTCCTTCTCGGAGTAGCTGCATGATGACTGGATACTCCTGTTCTGAGAGTGACTTAGCCACATAGGTGATTTTAAGATTTTCAGCAGTACCCAGATTAACTTCTTGAGTCTCTTCTATTAGAATGGATGATCGGGCAGATAACTGAGTTCCTACAAGGGGAAGATGAACATGTTCATCTTCCAGCGCCTCTTCGAGGTTTTTTCCATCAAATGCGTCCTTTATTTTTACTTTTTCAAGGTCAGGAAGCGCCTCAGGGAGGTTTTCACTAGATGACCATTTTTTACTTTTCTTATTCTTATTTTTGCGACTGGAGTGTTCATCCTCCCCCAATCCCATAAGGTTGACATATGTATCCGCAGACATATTGACAGGTGTGGTATTACGTAGGTCCCAATCAATAAGCTCAGGGTGACAAAGGGATAGGCTAATGGTGCAGACAGATAGGCATTTGAACATGGATGATAAGTCGGTGTGATCAACGTCATCGTACGCACGTATGATGGATTCCTCCTCGGGTATGTCTGCCAATGAGCCATCATCCATGGCGATGCTATTGGAAGTATTAGATGATGTTGCATGGCTTTTCTATTTCTTGTCATACCCAATGCCTATTTTTTTTGGTAGCTTTGGTTTATCAATAGGTTGCAACCACCCTTGTTCTTCTTTACCTAGGCCCCTGCCTTGATAATTATGTTTTTCCATGAACTTTGTTGGCCAGGGGTACTTTTCCTGAAAATACTCCTTTAGAGGAGTTTCCGGCTAGGGTTCTTCCCGGTAGACCCATTGGCTTATGTCCTCTTCTAGTGCATCTATCTTGACACTTGGGGATCTGAAAGTGGTGGTAGGGATGTTTTTACCACTGAAGGTGATAGTCTTGTCTTCCTTTGGAGTAGCATGCGAAGGTTGACCATACTCGTGTGGTGATGGTGGCATGGTTGCTACATTAAGAGTAGTATGCATTTTGTATTCACCACACCCTTTGTCAATGATTTGGACTTTGGTGACTGTAGGATCAGTGGCGGAAGATGGAGGGGTTATCGCGATGGAGGGTGGATTAGCGGATGATGACTGGGATGCCCCCATTTCAACCCCAGGACAATAATGTAAATGGGGAAATGACGCTTCTAAAGCGCGACAATATTCAAATGGTTGGGGGTCAGCATAAATGGTGACTTCCTGTACATTGACTGGGAATTTTAGGCACTGATGGTATGTGGAGGGGACGGCTTGCATAGCATGGAGCCACGGGCGGCCCAGGAGGAGATTATATGGTAAGTCCAGATCAAGGACATGACAGGTAGTATATTGAAGCATAGGTCCCACTTGGATAGGAAGACTGATAATTCCCTCTGAATTTATTTATGCATTATCATAGGCTTTGATTGTGATGATCTGGTTACTTAAGTCCGCTTGAGTATACCCCACCTGTTTTATGAATTTCAAAGTACACAAATTGAGGGCAAAGCCATTATCTACCAAGACTCTTTTTATTTTATGGCGAGCAACCACGACTTCAATATGTAAGGGGCGATTATGATTGAAATCAATGTTTGGCATATCATTTTGGCTGAAGTGCAAGTGATGAGACAAAGCCAAGTCTCCCACCAAAGCTTGGAATTGCATGGGGTCGATGTCATTTGGCACATGGGTTTCTTGCAGGGCTCTATTGAGGATTTCTTGATGTATCGGGGAAGACTTAAGCAAATCGAGAATGGATATATGAGCAGGGGTCTTTCTTAAGTGATCAAAGATGTTGTATTGAGAGCTTATAGGAGTTGATTGGGTGGGTGCAGAGGCTGCAGGGACAGTGATGTGGGCTCGTCATGTAGTAACAGCACATTGAGGGTCTTTGGCTTTAACATGTATCATGGATACCTAGGGTTCCACCTGCTCAATGTAATGAATAACACCCTCGTAATTGAAAGGAACATTCTTGTAGCTCACATTATTTGTGCTGTTTCCTTGGGGATTACTGTTAGATGTGCTTGAGCCTTGATTATGGTTCGGAAAGGCATTTTGATATATCTGTAATTGAGCATTGGATGATGAAGCTTGACTGGGGTCAACCTTGATATCACCTCGATCAATGAGATCTTGAACGTAGTTTTTCAGACCCTGACACTTGTTTAAAGAGTGTCCTTTGATTTTATGAAACTCACAATATTCATTTTCCTTAAACCATGCGGGCTTGGGTTTAGACTCATCAAATGGCTTGGTGACAGGGTATGTGATGGGATAGTTGATTTGTAACAACTTATTAAAGACAACACTTAGAGGTTCTTCTAATTGAGCATACTGATGTTTGGTGTTCCCTTGATTGTTCTGGTTCGACTGTTGAGGAGGATGAGGTGTCCCCTATGGCATAGAGATGGCATTAGGTACAGACGGTTGTTGTTTTTGGGATGCATTAGCCACTTGGACTTGTTTAGTGTCTGTCACGCTGTCATTCACCGCATTCTTGTTCTTGTTCCAGAATCGTGGTTTATCTCCAAATGACCTCTCTTTATCATGACTGTGTATTTTGATGTGTCCTTTGGCAATAAGGGCACGTTCAAGGATGGGTCCCTTTTCTACTATCTCCGCGAAGGTGGTGACACAATGTAACCTAAAATTATGGGCCATGTCAGGATGAGAGTTTTCCACGAAAAGAGTGACCGTGTCTTTTTCTTTCAGAGGGGTCTTCATTTGACTTGCTAATGCACACCACCGTTGTAGGTAGCTAGTAAAGCTTTCCCCCTCACGTTGTTTCTCTTTGAGGAGATCTAAGGTGTCCGTATCCTTCTCCAAATTGAAAGAGAAGTAGGATACAAACTTTTCTGACAGGTTTGCAAAAATTTTTATGGACCCCTTTTCGAGAGTCATGAACCAATCTAGGGCGTGGCTTGCCAGGTTTCATGGGAAGAAGCGCAAGAGATAGTTGTCATTGTACATGACTTCTTGACACTGGGAATAAAACTCCTGCAAGTGAGCCTTAGGGTCTTTGTTTCCCTTGTATTTGTCAAACTTTGGTATCTCAAAATGTTTAGGAAATGGGATTAATGAGATGGAGGGATCAAATGGATATGGACATATGTCTTCAAATTTGAATGATTGTTTGGTAGCCCCGACTTGAAGGTCCTTCAGAGCGGCTTTGATTTCCAACAGATCCGAGTTAGCCGGTGGTGGGTTGGGGGGATATTGATGATAGGATGATAAAGGATCCTACTGAAAGGGCGTCAGATTGTTGAAATATGGATTTGGATGATTGGATGATGATATGCCTTGCTGGTAAGACGAGGGATTTTGTTGATATGGGGGCTGTTGTTGTGGGGTATAGTACGGATTTGTTTGATAAAAGTGTGGGGTAGGTTGTTGAGGAGCTTGGATGGGATGTTGCATATTGGTTTGTTAGTGTTGAAGGTATTGTTGTAATTGTTGGGAGGTCACATAAGGTGGTTGTTGGTGCAGTTGCTGTTGATTGTGATAGTAGTAGTATTGGGGGGGTTGTTGTTGTGATGTCAACTGTTGTATGGGCCGTGATGGGATATTGTGTTGTGGTTGAGCCTGCGGGCACAAAATGGATGCGAGAAAAGGGGATATGGTTTGAGCAATAGGTCGAGATGGATTGCCTTGTGGTTGGTAGGGTGGTTGTTGTGAAGAGACCAAAGCATTATGTATAGGTGGTTGCTGATGAGATGGCTGAGGTAGCGTAGAAGCGTTTTGTAAAGGGGGTTGTTGGGTACTACCCGAAACGTTCAGCTGGGGTGCGCCTTGTGGAGGTAATTGAGATGGAATGTTGGATTGGTGAAGCTATTGAGATGTATATGAAGATGATGGTAGATTTGTGATCCCAGGAGGTGGAAGCGATGTGGTAAAGGTGGTGCCCCCAGTGTTGACTGTAGGTTGAATCGAAAGAGGGGGTGCTATTAGTGTTAATGGAGGGGGTTGTGAAACATTTTGTGGCATACCATAGGAAAAATGATTATTGGGATCAGGCACTTGAGGACCTCCCATGACTAAAGTTGAAGCGTGTGGGGGATGGTTAACATGATAGAGAACAACATTGCCAAATTCAGGTTGATGCCAACCCTCAACTGGAAGAACATTGGGGAAGTATGAACCTTTTGATGCATTTTGTGAACCTTGGAGTACGTTAGATGGGGCACCCCTATATTTGGATAAGTCAACACTTGAGGGGGGTTTGACACCCTTCTCAATTAGGTGGGCCAAGATTTCTTCCCCATGTTTTTCAAGTAGACGGTCAGTCATTTGCACATTGGCGGGATTACTAAAATGTTCCTCAAGTGTGAGTTCAGGTTGATTAGCCATATTCTCTTCACCATGTGGCGAGTTATTCTGATTCTTGGTGTTGGAGTGTGATGAAGTACCATTATGAGGATCTTGTGGGACGTTCTTAAGATCTTGGGCAATATTTGCACCATTGGTGGGATTTGTATTGTTATTAAGGTCTTGAGACATGTTTGCTTGGGAATTTTGACCTTGTTGTTGTTCCATTTGTCTCTTAACTTGTGACCTAGTTCGAACAGGCATGCAAATGTGCTATGGGTGAATTACAAAGATGTTTTTGAATGACTTGATTGTAGTTGGATGAGGTGTGATTTTGATAGGATTTGGATTTTGATCAGATTTTGTTTGGATATATTGGATTGGATCGAATTTTGATGGGATCAAATTTTGATTAGCTAGATTGGATTTTGATTGGCCAGATTGGATTTTGATTGGCTAGATTGGATTTTGATTGATTGGGTAATTTGATCGAATGATTGGTTTTGAGAGATTCAAATTATTGGATGGGAATGATTGGATGATGAAAGATGTGAGAGAGACCTTAAGTTTGATCAAAGGAAGTTACCCTTAGTGACCTAGAGCTTTGATTGATTAAGAGGATGATTACAACACCGAATCCACCTTAAGGTAAGAATGGATTGATTGGGCCGAGGATGATAACTTACGACACCGAATTCACCTTGGGATGGAAGTGAATTGATTGGGGTCAAAGTTAAAGACTAATAATCAAATTCAAGTGCTATGGTCAATTTGGGTAACCACTTTGTAATACAAGTTTAAGTTCGTTTGGTTATGAGTGGTGTTTGGTGATGTAAATGGTAAAATGATGATGTTTGGTAAGTGATGGTGTGGACCTTTGAATGGAATATGAGGAAATTAGAATGAACGGGTGGATTGAAGATGATTGTGGAGAATGAGTAGGGATTTAGAATGGTTAACAAAGATTTGGAGTGATAGGATGGAGGTTTAAACGAATCGAATGGAGGTTTTGGGAGACTTAAAGTGACGAAATAGAGGCTTGGGATGATGAGATAATGGTTGGAGAATGGTTAAATGATGGTTTAGAGGCTAAACAGATTCAAATGGGGCGATTTCGGGTGTTTAGAAGGGCAAATCTGCCCCTCTGCAGCAAAAATTAGGGGCGTTGACAATTTTCTGCAATAAATCAGGGGCGCTTCCACCTTTCTGCAGCAAAACAGGGGGCGCTTCTGCCTTTGTATAGCAAAACAAGGGGCGCTTCTGCCTTTCTGCGGTAAAACATGGGTGCTTCCACCTTTCTGCAGTAAAACAGAGGGTGTTTCCGCCTTTCTGTAGAAAAAAGGGGCGCTTCCACCTTTCTGCAGTAAGACAGAGCTTGGTTTTAATGGCAATAGCTATGGCAAAGACTCAAAATGATAAAATAAGGCCAAAGTATCAAAGATTTCACGGGTTTTTCATAAGAAAACACTTCAAACAAGCATAATCCTATGATTAATGTTAAGGGTATGGCCAGGCAAGGTCTTAATCTAGGATGCATAAGGCTTCTAGGGAGTCCTCGATATACTCTTGGTATGTGAGGCACAACCATGAACACCAACCCGTCACAAGCGTGAGTCGGGAACCCCAGCGAGATACTAAAAGGCTCGGACCAACTCTTCATGTCTATCTAGGTATCACCCTAGCTTCGACGCTTTGCCAATTACGACGTGACTGGATTGGGGTACAACTTTTGTTCTCCCCCCTTTATATACCCCACCGGTATGCGTGGTTGGAATCGTTCTTTGGGGTGATGAAATCCCCAAGCAGGTCCCACTAAAAAGAAGACACTAACTGTTTCCAACTACTCTCCAGGCTCACACAAAGTGCAAGGGGAAAGTGAAAACAAATTAATGCCCCCTTGGGTGACACAATAGTAGACAAGCACAACAATCAATAAAGGTTACTTCCCCCTAATTAGACTATGTGCAAACAACAAGGATAATTTTTTAGAAATTTGATCAAATAGATGGCCCTGCAAGCAAACGTTAGCTATCTTATCTTTCATTCTTGGTCAATTACGCCATAATATGCTGCAAAACGTTAGCAAAAAAAAAATCAATATCCTTGCCAAAACAATGTTAGAGGGTTATTACTTAAAAATAGCTAAAAATAAGAGCAAAAACGAAGCTAAAATGACTGTTTTACCTTCCAAACTGTGCTATTTTGGGGTGCTTCTGCCTTTCTGCAGCAAAACAGGGGTGCTTCCGCCTTTCTGCAGTAAAACAGAGGGAGCTTCTACCTTTCTATAGCAAAACAGAGGTGCTTCTGCCTTTCTGTAGCAAAATAGAGGGTGCTTTCACCTTTCTGCAGCAAAATGAGGGCGCTTCCACTTTTCTGCAGCAAAACAAAGGGTGCTTCCGCCTTTCTGCAGCGAAATGGGGGTGCTTCCACCTTTCTGCAGCAAAATGTTAGAGGAAAAGAGCCTTTCAAAAATAAAAGGGCATATCCGCCCCACTACAGGAAATTTTATCAGATTTTGAAAAAGAAAAGTTGTATGCCCTACTGCAAGAAAGTGTTAGAAAAGATCTTCTAAGCAAAATAGTGTATACACCTAACTGCAACAAACTATTAGCCAAAATCAACTTTTCAAATATAGGGCGTGACCGCCTTTTTGCAGCAGACAAGAGGGCGCTTCCACCTTTCTGCAGTAAAAGAGAGGGCGCTTATGCTTTTCTGCAGCAAAAACAGGGGTGTTTCCACCCTTCTGCAGCAAAAAAGAGGGCGCTTCCGCCTTTCTGCAGTAAAACAGAGGGTGCTTCCGCCTTTCTGCAACAAAAAAGAGGGCGCTTCCACCTTTCTGTAGAAAAATGGGGGTGCTTCCGCCTTTCTGCGGTAAAAAAGAGGTGCTTCTGCCCTTCTGCGACCTTTTTCTGCAAAATACTTATCACAAATGAAGGTTAAATGCAAGAACCCATTTGTGGGTTCCACCGGGCGTGCTAGAAATGTGTACCTTGAAATTTTACTCTACTCTAATGTGCAAAATAACTAAAAATGCAAGTGAAAAAATACTAAGAACACTTCAATGATTAGCCTAAAGAGTGATAAAACAAGGAAAAGAGATGAAATACAAACGTAAATCGATTATACCTTCCTTGCTCTTGGAGACTCCTTGGTTGGCCCTAGATTTAGATGAATTTGTGTGCTCCTTGGATGACTTTTGATGTAGTTGAATGCAAGATTGAATGTGCAAGATGATCAAAGTGGATGGATAAATGATAGTAAATACTTGAGAATGCAAATTGACAACATGAGGTTACTCCCATCAAAAAGTGTTGTAAATGCCCTTGAGGAGGAGGTATTTATAGAAGAATTTGAATTCTCTAGAGAATTCAACGGTCAAGATTCATCCAACAAGGTCAAGATAAAGGGCTATGGTGAGTTGAGAACTCACAAGCCCTCACATCTTGACATGTGGATGGTGAAGTGGCTAAGGGGAGATGAGGTGTAAGTGAGGTGGCCAAAAGGTACATGAGGTGGAGGAAGGACAAGTACCTTCCAAGCACCTTGGGGAGTGAGAAGATTTCCTCAAAAGGGATTCCTTGTCCCCAAGTGAGAGTGAAAGGGACATTTGAGGAATTTTGGAATTCCTCAAAAATCTCCATGGGAAAAGGAGAGGTGGTTGAAAATATAAATGTGAATTAAAAATTCACATTCTTAAGAGAATCTAAAGGATAAAAGGTGAGCTCCAAAAAGGTGGGACTTGGTCACATGTGGATGATGTGACAAGTCCAAGGTTCTAGAAGCCTTAGGATCTAGGATAAATAAATGTGAATTAAAAATTCACATGGGAAAGAGGGTCAATGCTAAAAAGAGGTAAATGCAAAGGTTGACTAAAAAGGTGGTGCTAAATATGGCTAATGACCTTGGTTAAGGTTGTGCAAATATTGGATTAGAATAATTAATGGAAGATTAGAGGCAAGTGGCAAATGTAGGAGGATGTGACATAATCTTTGATTAAGAGGATGCACATCATAATCATGAATTAATTAAATTAATTCAAATTAGAGCAAGATCATGGAGGATGTGACAAGGAGAGAGAAAATGAAGAATTTTAAATTAATTTTAAATCAAAAGGGTAAAAATGACTAAATTAAATAATTGGTGTATTTATTTAATTTAAAGAGGAAGAAGGTGAAAGATAAAGTATTTAATTATTAAATTAAATACTTTACAGATATGAGATAAAAGGTGTAATATTAATTTAATAAATTAATATTTAATATGATAGACGAAAAGGGAGTAAATTTAATCATATGCGAGTGATTAAATTTAGATGTCTATAGATACATTGAAGTTATGTTCAACTGAGTCCCAAGTGAGGAGAACAAGGTTTTCCAAAACCTAGGTGTCACACAAGCATCCCTATCTGAGATATTCTTCTCAGGAATCCCATGCAACCTAAAAACCTCTTGAATTAATTTCTAAGCTATGATAGGAGCTCCATTAGTTAAATTCCATAGAATAAAATGGCATTGTTCTTATTTCTTGACATAGGAAGACTTTGCACAAAGCCCATGCTAATGACTTGCCACTTACTTTTGAGAACATCATGAGGATACAAAAGACCTCCAAGGTGATGATGTTCTACTTTTACCCTTTGACACTCTAAGCATCTTGCAAAAAATCTTGTAGCATCCCCCTTCATTTCCTTATAGAAATACAATGGCTTCACATTAGCCAACATCTTAGTCACACCAGGATGTCTTGAATATGGTGCATTGTAAACTTCTTTCCACACCAGGTTCCTTAACTCCTCTAAATTAGGTATGTAAAATCTCCCCTTAAGCCTTAGTAATCCATTAGGTTCAAAGTGAATTCCTTCATACCTTGAATCTCGTGGATTATCCGAGAGTTCTTGCTTGACTTGCTCATAATATTCCTCACCCTTGGATTTTGCAACACCTAGCCCTTAATTTTGAATTGATACCATTGAGGTGATATACCTCCTACAACTTAGGGCATCGATAGTTACTCGATTCTCTTTTTCCTTGATGTAGTTGATGTTGAAGTCATAATTAGATATCAGCTCCAACCGCCCCCTTTCACATGCATTCAAATGAGGTTGGGTAAATAAATACTTCAGACTATGATGATTAGTCTCTAGTTCAAAAGGCTTTCCCAACATATAGTGTCCTCACACCTGTAATGCAGGGACAACTATTGCTAACTCGAAATCATGCGATGCACAATTTTGTTCATAGGGCTTCAAATTCTTTGATTCATGCTAATTTCCCTTCCTACATCATAACTCCTCCTAAACCTTCACCCAATGCATCCATGATGATAGTAGTTGCCCTCTGGATTAGGTACCTTCAATATTGGTGTGGTAGTCAACTTCTCCTTGAGTAGGTCAAATGCTACCTAAATTTTTTCTGACCACTCAAACTTCTTCCCTTTCCTTTGTAATGAAGTAATAGGAAAAGCTATCCTAGAAAAGTTTGCAACAAACTTTCGATAGTAACCAACCAAACTCATAAAACTTCTAACCTTTGGTACATTCTTGGGTATTGGCCACTCAAACACTACTTTTATTAAATAGCTGGATCAACTAAAATCCCATTAGTTGAAATTACGTGACCTAGGTACTACACTTCCTTCTAAAAGAAGGTACACTTAGAGAGTTTTCCATATAGCTTGTACTCTCTTAACTGTTGGAGAAAAATATCTAAATGTTTACAATGCTCCTCTTCATTCTTGAAATAGATTAAGATATCATCCAAGAAAACTAATACAAACCTATCCAAGCAGTCCTTAAATACATTGTTCATTAGGTTCATGAATACTGTAGGTTCATTCGTAAGTCCAATGGGTAGGACCATGAACTCTTAATGACCGTATCTAGTCCTAAAAGCAATTTTGAAACTGTCTTTATCTTTGATCCTCAGTTGATGATAACCTGATCGCAAATCAATCTTTGAATACATTGCCACTCCTTGCATCTGATCGAAAAGATCATTGATATATGGAAACAAGTACTTATTATTTATCATAGCTTTGTTAAGCATCCGATAATCTATACATAAGAACAGTGTACCATCCTTCTTCTTCACAAAGATCATTGGTGCTCACGAAGGTGAAACACTGGGTCTTATTAGTCCCTTGAACAACAAATCCTCCAATTGTGCTTTAAGCTCCATTAATTCCATTGTGGTCATCCTATAAGGAACTTCATATATAGGTTCTGACCCTGGCACTAGGTTGATGGAGAAATCGAACACTCCTTGGGAGAAAATCTAGGTAGTTCTAGAAATACATCTGCAAATTTTTGTAAGATGGGATATTTCTCCATTTCCATTTCTCCAGATTCCACCAATTCACCTTCTTCAATATATTGGGAATCTTGTGGTCCATAGTATACATCACCTTGAGAAATGAAATCTTTACATTCCTCAAGTTTCTCCATTTTAACTGCAAAGAGTTGACAACCTTTCTTCTTCGCTCTATGCATTTGTATGACATAAATATTCTACAACTTGATTTATCTAGGTGTTCCTTGCAATATCACCCAATTACCTAGATCATCCAAACACTTTGTTGTTTTAGCATGACAATCTACTTTGGCTCTATGCTTCCACAACCAATTCATTCCTGAGACGACATCATAAGAATCTAAAGGAGCTACGTACAAGTTTACTTCCATAGAGAAACTTGAAAGTTCAACCCTTGCCTCAAATAAACATTGATCCATTGTTGCTCTTGTCTAGTTTTCATACTCTACAACCCAAGAGTTTTCCATAAAACTATCCTTCCTAGGAATTTGATTAGCTATTCTAGGTGAAACAAAAATTTTTGTGGCTCCAATATCAATAAGAATGGAAATAGGTATACCAAGCAAAGTACCTACAGTTTCCACTGGAGTGATTTGGTAATCTAGTTGCTGATTGTCCAATGTTGCATGGATTCTTTGTTGAAATGTAACCCATTGAGGAGGAATTAAGTTACCATGTGGTTGTGACCTGATGGTCTGTTTGGACATTTGTTAGCAAAATGATCCCCACCACATTGGTACATACCTTAGGAGATGAGTGAAATTCTCCTAGTATCCATTCATCATAGAATCTCCTTGTTTCAGATTCTAGAAATCAATGATCTTTTGATCAAAGAAGAGTTGGGGTAGCCACCTCTTTAGAAAAATCTCAACAAACTCATTCTAGGTCAGATTTAAAGAACTGATACCAAGTTCCATATTATTTATCCACCAATTAGAGGCTTTTCCTGCTAGTTGGAAGGCTCCCCAAATAGCTTTAGTGACCTTAGAATAGTTCCTTATTTTAAAGTACTTCTCCATTTGAATTAACCAAGCCTCAACCTCATCTTTGTTGGTGCTTCCTTTGAATTTCAGAGGGATAATCTTTCTCATGTCCCTAGATAACTCAGTTTCTAAATGCTTCCTTTTGGTTCCTTCATAATATGATTGTGTCCTATCACTTTCTTGATCACTAGTTTGAATGTGATCATGTGAATTCTCCCCTTCTTCATTGTTGGGAACTTCTTCTTCATTGTTTGGGATTTATTTTCCCCTTACTTCTTGGTCAAGGTTTCCTATCCTTGCTCTTGTTTCATCCATGATTTCCAGAATGCGATCCAACTTAGCCTCAACATTATTTGGACCTTGTCCAACTTCTTGACTTCCTCCAAGATTAGTTCATGTCCTAACCATTGTTTCAAGTAAAAGTTATACCTGAATGTTCATCTTTAATTAGATCCTATCATGGTTTACGTACACAAAACATTCCAAAAGAGAAAATATTCACACAAGAAATTTTTCTTAAAGATCTTGTTCACAAGTTTTGATTAAAAAATGACTTTTCATTTATTCGTAAGAATTTCATTATCCTTCCATGTACATTGAATGAATATTTAGATAGTCAAGAGAGTATCCATTGGATTCATTCTCCAATACATAACTAAGTGGGGTGTATTCCTAATATTTTTGCTCAAATATATCATAAAAAGGGTAGTAACCCTTAGATTTATCCTTTGATACATAGTCTTGGGGGACATATTCCTCTGAGTCATCATTTGAGGCTATAACAATAATTTTAGTCATAGGTATAACACAAGACAAGGCTCCCTAAATATCGATGTTGGACTATCACTACATTCTGAGGGCATATCCTTGGAAAGTGATAAAGAGTCTAACTTGGCCGAAGAGACAGATGGTAGATGGTTGAAGTTGGTAGCCTCTCATCCTTATTTCCTCTTGAATAATTCACAAAAGGGCATGATTGATAGTCTTAGTATTACTCAACCAAATGGCGTTGTCATGATTGGTTCCCTCAATGGTTTGAACAAGGGCTTCCTTTTCCTTCTTGGCCCTCAGGTAGGACTCATTTTTGATCACCGAATTCCTTGCAATCATCTTGAGACACACCATACTGGCACAAGAATTCCAATACATTAGAATCATATAATGTTAGAGGGGAAAACATAGCAAGCACATAGGTTCCAAAGATGAACCTGGTAGCTATGATACCACATGTAACATTCCCATTGTTCGACTAAATTTTTTTACTATGTTTTTAACCTTAAGTAAATAAACTATGATGCTAATACTTAGCAATATATGTTTTATCTTCATAAATAAGAATAATAGGCACATTTGAAATAAACATTAATCCAAACTTTCCCATTGCATTATAACAAAGTATCACAACTTTCCAATGTATTGATTTCATATTACATAATTTCATGATAACATTCTCTTTTATAATTTTCCATAAAAATGAATACAAAATACATACATGGCTCCTATGAGCTTATTGGAAATAGAAATACGAATGGTCTAGGTGCCCTCCATCAAATCTTGGTCATCTACTAATGAGGAGAAGCATCACTCAAGAACTTTTCCATCAACCATGGACTTACTACGACCCCTTGCACATCTACCTAATTGGTAAGATGACCCTCCCTTTGATGAAGAGATTGGTTTGGTAACCTCATAATAATATTGACCTTCCCCAAGCTTAGTGTTGTGTCCTACATATCTAGATTTGTCACATAGTGGCTACAACCTACACATATGATATTCCTTCCCTAGTATGTAAACTCGGATCATAGTGAACTGATAGTGTAAATAGTGGAAATTAACACTACTTTGGCCAAAGTGTTCATCACCCCCAATTTAGAATGGATGTCACATGCTCAACCACCTTCCTAGCTCAATTTGTATTGACCATTCATATCCTATGCATAGGATATCCCCTTTTGCCATGGATTATTCTAACACCATAGATAGCCTATTAACCTCTATGTTTACTCTAACACTTCTACTTAAGTAACTCAAAGTAACTCCATAAATAAACTTCACAAATAAAGCATTATCTATAGAAGCTTAACTTAATAGAGTACATATTATTAATACAACAACTATTCCAAAATATGGAGTATATACATGCATTCAAACAATAGCATTTGGGAAATACTAGCCTTATCAAGAATCTTTCATACTTATCTAAGAAGATAACCAATTCATAATAAAACAACTAAAGATACTTTTCCAAACAAGACAAATAGGTCATACAATATTTTTAAAACATAAAATACATAATGGAGTAGAAATTAACATGCATTTATTTGTAAGGATCCAAATTTTCAAACTGGATTCCTAGCTTAGACTTCACCAAATCAGCTTGCAACTTCTCAACTCTTTCTATCTTACTCTCTCCAAAATTTTTCTCAAATACTAAAAACTCAGAAATGCAACAAAATAACAACTCAAAAAATTAGTAGCAAGAATGCACAATGTGGCCCATATGATGGCGATTGCTCCTTGATTTATACAAAAACTTGAGCAACTCTTGGCTAAAAGAAAGCTCACAAATATGCCAATTCTCAAGCAAAAGGATTGACTCATCAAGTAGAAAGAAAGGTGGAAGATTCTCAAACAATGAATTAGAACAAATGCATAACCAACTTCCTCCTCCATTGGAAAATAGGTTATATACTAAAAAATGCAAGGTTAAAAAGCTCCACAAATCTACTTATTTCAGCCAACATTGCTCTTGACTTATTCCTTCATTTCATCTCTGCCTTATATGTTGGAGAATGAACTCAAAATAGACTTCTAAATGCAAGAAAGGTTCATATTTTGATGCCACATATTATCACGTGCCCCTATTTTGGGGTTTTGCAGTTTGAAGACCAAGTCAAAATATGTTTTACACATTTATACCCGTCTTTGCATTCAGAAAATTGACTAAGTCTTAAGTTTGCAACTCATAAACTTGGTTCTCTCTTTTCCTATGCACTTTATCTTATTCACTGCCCATATCTTATACACAACACTTTAATTTAATATGCAAGGTTATTTAGATCTACGTGATGCCTTCTAAATGCTGTGCATATGTTATCTCATGTATATTGTGCTTTAAGTTATATGATATACATTGTGCTATAATATTCCAAGCACTATAATAATCATTTCCAATGCTTATCAAAATGATATATATACACACACATATGCAACACATTATATATATGTATATATATTATATATCTATATATCAACTTATATGATTATAAAATGCATTATTCGATATTCAAATACATACTCATATTTACACATTCCACACAATAATAATGCATATATATACATATATATGCACATATGTATATATATATATATATTATGCTCGTTGTACGTTTCCTTTACGTAATCTCATATGCACATATTAATATATGTATATATATTACTTCCTTTAATATTTAAATCACAACCCCATCGATTGACATATATACATGAAGTGTATATATATATGTCACTTCCATCCAATCAATATTCCCATGCATATGGGTAATCTTTCCTTGAGCATGTGTAGATACGTCTATCTACGTATACTCATGTAGATGAGTTTATCATAGACACACATATGTATACATATATACATTTTATGTATATATCTCATCGATTAAATATAAACACATAAGGAAGAATTTACACATGATAAAGAGAATCAAACATTTTATCCCAAATCAAGAATGTTCATAGATAAAACCATAACCTATTCTAATCAAGGACAAATAGAACTAAAGGTAACTTACCATTTCCCAAACTATTAACCTGACTCGACCAAACTAGAAGTGAGTGTGTGAAAGCTTAGTTAGGCTTATTAAGGGTTACCAAACCAAGTTCTTTTCTTGAGTGATACTTCCCCTCTCTTCTAGAGGCTTGAATTTTTTTCTGCATCCAACTTATCACATTGCAAAAGTAGTTAGCTGAAAATAATACATTCATTTGCATCATATATATTTCATAGTCAGAATCATTATAAAAACGTCAAATTGAATCAAACATTTATTCATCATATTTCAAAATACATAAAGCATAAATACATTCATTTAAAGAATTTTCACCAATTGGGTAAAAGTAAATAGGTAATAAAACAATGGGGTGTAACAAAAGAGTTGACCCATTTCTTGTGAACTTTGGAAGTTTCTATCGCTCAACATTCATACTTGCTGGGTGAGTCACTTGCATCTTCTGTGATGATAACTTATTTGGAGAGTTTTGATAGTAAGTTCCAGTGCCTTCCCTACACTCTCGAACATGCCACAATCCTCTACTCATCCCTCTTCATCATTCATCACCCTCAGGCTGCCTTTGAGGTCCCTTCGATGCTCCCTTTGTGTTGGTGTTTTTGGATATGATCTTCCAATGTTCACTTATCTTGTTAATGTCAAGTCTTTAATTTGGCATATGATCTCTGTCAAACCATTGTTAAATTTTTTCTCTGGCCTTTCCCTTTGGTTAGTTTTATTGGTACAAATTGTTCTTGGTTGGTCAAGCTAGAAGATCCCTCCCTGCCTTCCCCTTTGCTTGATAGTGAACCTTCTTTTTCACTTGGGGATGTTTCTTCGTCTATTGGTTCTATAATAGTGTTCTCTTCTTCACTTTCCTCTTTATATGATGCTAATGATACAAACAATTCTCTATTTTGGTCGGTGAGATCAATGTATGTTTTGTGAGAAGTGGTAAATGTCAATCTATCTCCACCCACTCTCCCTTCGTATGTTTTATTGTCTTGACTATTCTTTGTCTCTCCTGATTATGGCTTCTTCTCACACGTCAACTTTTGATTCTAGGCACGCTCGAGATTTCCCTCAAAAACCATTCACCTTCTTCAAATTCATCCCTCAATCATTGTCATTTTTCTCTTTGTTTGATGATCCTTAAAGATCACCCTATCTCTTGATCTTGAATATATTGTGGTCTCTTCCCAAGTTTATTGGGGTCTAAGGGCATGAATCTCTCAAATCTGACCCGATTTCTTTAAGGAAAAGCCACCAATTTTTTATTGCTTTGTTTGATAAATTAAATACATGAATTAATAATGGAGATCATGTGTATGCATACCAGATACATACACAAAATATATCTTTATTCACACATGAATTTATTACAAAAGATGACTAGAGATGGTAAGCTAAGGATCATAGTCAATCTGAGTAGATCATACTACCATCCTTGACGATACACAATGTATTTAAAGGACTAAATGGTTGCCAAGAACACAACTATCAATGAACTTATGCTTATAACTACCTGAAGCTGACAACAATTAATACATAGTTGGATAACCAATATTATTGAAGCATAATAATAGACATTGTACATTGACTACATTCTCCTCTTATTTTGAGAGGGGCATCTCCCTTGTATGACAGGGTTTTAATTTTTGGGTACTTTTAACCAAAAAGTACAAAGGAATGTGAAACAAAAGAAAAGAGAAATTTTCTTAAGGACATAAGAACCACAACTCAATTTTTTAAAAAGTGACTAAAAGAGTTACAAAGAATAAAGGCTTTGATCCAAAATACGAGAAGAGTGAGCAATAGGAAAATAAATGACAAATTGGACATAAGAACAATCAACTTTAAAAAGTACACTTGACATAAGAACATGAATTCCTCTTAAATGATAAAACAAAATGGAGCTCACAAACTCCAACAATTCCTCATACAAAATCTTCCTTGTAGAGAAAAAAATTTCCCCATTTTTATAAATTAAAATCTCTTAAATAATTTCTCCCCAACTTGTAACTATTTTTTGAAATCCTATTTTAATTTTACAAATTAATTAAATTTCTTTCCAAAGAGTGACTCTTGGAATTCTCTCCAAGTCATACAGGCTTTGATGTGTGAAAATTTTCTTTCCTTGGTAAGTTAACCTGGACCTTTAAATGAGTTTACTACTTTAACCATCTTTCCTTTGGAAAACTCACGAGATGTTCTTTTAAATGTCTAGGATTTAGTTCTTCTTTTGCTGAAAGGAATAGGGAAAACTCATGGTAATCAATTCCATATACATATGAAAGTTCAATTTTATTACTCACAATAACATGAACACAATGGTTTACAATAGCATCAAACAAAGGACATGATGGAGTATCACCTGCTGAGTGCAAATAGAAGAGTGAGGAGTGTATTCCTTTCTTAGTCGCTTCAAATCCTTTAGTTGATGCTACACTATCTTCAATAATAACACTTTTATGATTTCCCAAAATCTTTGATAGTTTCAAGTGCACAACTTATCCTTTGATCTAACCCTTCCTTGAAAGAAATGTAGTGTTCGACATGACTCAAATTGATCCAAAGAGTCATCGTTCATATATGTTTCCAAAACATGGACATATGGAGCCACAACATATTTTCCAAGAGATGAAACACTTCTTGGATAATGCCTAAAATATTCTACTATAAAACCTTTTGATTAGGTATTTCACAACACCTCCTACTAAATTAACAAATCCCACAACAAGCATTGCGGTCTCATGAAAATATTTTCACTTATAAGCATTGCAACAAGTAATCCCAAACATCTGTAATGAGTTCACTGGCCACAACATAGTCCAATGTCTCATCAAGCTCTATTTCCATACACAATCTCTATCATTGTGGCTTTTGGTATTTCCCTTGGCATAAATTTCATTGGAGGAAGATTAGAACATGATTTCATGAGAGGATTGTGAAATGAAATTCCTCTTTCATCACTAGTTTGCATCCATTTCTTCATATGCCACCTTAGCTATTGCTTTGGAATTTTTTAAAAGATCTGTCAGAATATTTTCATGTTGCCTCTTTGATTCATCACAAATCCAGCTAATTTCTAACTCAATTTTTTTCTTTTGCCACTATTCCCTCATGGCAAGTCATTTCAGAGAACTTCAAGTTCATAATTTTAGTTTAGCAGCTTGCCTGCCTATACCAATTGTTGCTAGTATCTAATCCAAGATTGTTTCCTCTAAGTAGGCTTGTCTTTTTGTGGCTTTTAGTTGTGTTTTTCCTACTTGTTTGAATTATACTAATATTAACATATTTTCATATCTTCTCCTTTCTTTTCTTTTGTTGATTAATGGTTATGAGCCTTCATCATGATCTTCTCTCTCAAATGAATACTAGTTCTTCCATTTAATAATAACATTAAAATCCATCTAACAAGTACCAAAAGTAACAACATGCTCTAATATTTGGCATCTTCCTTCAAATTTCTCACAAAACTTGCTTTCAGCCTCAATTGTTAGTGTTAGGAATGGGCTTGCTTTTACTCTTTCTTCATGGTTGATTTTTTCTCTTTCTTTAACTTCAAGTGTTGGTATTGAGTTTGGGCATATTTTCTTTAGGATTTCATTTCCTTCTCTTGAAGATTAGTATCTCATCACTATATTCTTCATTGAATTTTTGATCAATTATAGGGTTTTCATCTAAGATCAAGTTTACCTTATTCAATTTGGGGTAGAGAAATTTAAGTGAAAGAGTTCCTTGTGATGAAGGACTTGTGACACTTCCTCCTTTATATTATTTGCGACTAAATTGCCCTTATTTAGTTTCTTCAAACTATTCCCATGCTTCACTTGTTAGTCATGGTATTGTTTTATAGAAATATTTATACGTCTACCAATACCCTATAGGCTCTGCTATCCTTATGTATTCCCAATCACAATTCTTTTGATGTTGATGTCGATGACAATGAGTATCTTTATAGACTTTATTACAAATAACCTTTGTCATATAGTCAAAAGCTAGAGGTTGTTTGTTTATTGCCCTCTATCTTAGGTCTCCACAAATTTGAAACTTCCAATGGTGGGTTTTATGATTGTCAACTTCATCAGTGAAGTTGTGATAAGTATTTAAGGCATAACCACATGTAGGCATTTAAACTTCCTATCCCATATATTTCTTCGCATTTCAACTATGTATGTTGCACCTTTTCCATTTTTTTTGATTGATGAGATGACATATGTTTCAAGTTGTGTAGGTGAGTACTTGACTTCATTTTTCCTCCAAAGTTTGGAGCTTAAAAGAACAAATCCAGGGAACTTGCAACAAATAGCCCTTCCATATTTAATGGTAGAGAGCCTACCAGTTTATACAACAAGATCTTGAGCCATTTCATCTACAATCCTTTCTAAACCATGTATCACTTTTTAGTGAATGCAACGTCTCTTGTGAGCTTCCCATAGACATCATATTCATGAAACCACCAAATATCTTTTAGATATTTTCTCTTTTAATATCACATTATGTAAGCCTTGAATTTCATTTTAATGAGTTATGAATGAGATTTGAAAAATGTAGGACTTCCATAGAAGGATTGTAACACCACATTAATGTTACTCCCACCTTCATCCGTATAAACCACAAAACCTTGGAAACATAAAATGGTGCCCATAGTTCAATGATTCAATATGAAGACGTGCATTAAAAAACTTCCAATTGCATTTACTTGATAGTTTTGTCAGGTTTTTTAACAAATCTATTTTATACATATCTTGTGATGATGGTATTTCACGAGACCACATTTCTTTAGAGTACTCGATCAAACAATTCACATTTCTTATCGACACTCCAATATTTTGCATTTATATTCCTATTCTAAAGCTTTCATTTTAGTATGCAAGGAGGGGACTAGCGAGGGTTATGGAGCTTAACCTTACACAAGTGCCAAGTGCATTCCATGAAATGACATCTCTATGAGGCATTCTGTCAAATTAATTGTGTGTCTTATTTAAGATTGATCATTTTAGAAATAATTTACACTTTGAAATATAATTATAACCTATTTCATGCATAGGGGATGATAATATCTAATGACTCAAAAAATAAAATTGAGGTTCAAAATCGCAAGCAACAACCAAATCTAATTGAGGATTGCATTCCTTGGAAGAAATAAAAATTTAGAATTTCTAGGATAGATCAATGCCTTTCCATTGGGCTACATAGTCATTTCATCATTGATAACATGACAACTTTTGAATTTGATGATACACTACTAGAAGATTGTCCAAGCACTCTATCAAAGTATTTTATAAATCCTTGTCTAGATCTAAAATCATCAAAATTAACAGAGGAATGTTTTCCTATCAATCCATTCCTTGGAAGCTTTAAAGATAAAAAATAATCCATTGGCTTAGTATTTTTTAAGAACATATGGCTCCTACTTCCTCCCACTCCCTCCTATGCATGCTAGTTCTAGAGTTGCCTTCCTCACTGCCTCTGCTTGTAGCTTAGTTAATGATGTTTTTGAGTTTGTTCGAATGGAGTATTCCCATATTTGTTATGATTGAGTGCCTCATGCCATCACAAATTCACCTAATCATGCCCCTGCAGTTTCATCTAGAAACCTTGACCCCTTGTTGGGCTATTTCTTTCTTGGCCGGTCAAGGTCTTTGCCTTTGGCTACTATTGTAGACATCATCTCCCCTTTTTCCATGCATACGTCTTCTCTTGAGCCTACTTTTTTAGGATAAGGTGACATTAACCTTGTAATCCTATGTCATTTGTATATCTTCACATTCCTTGGAATGTGTTCTAGGGGACATGAGAGAAAAATATTAAATTTTGACATTTTGTAATTATATTTTAAAGAGAGGATTTATTTTTGGTGGTGGTTACACATCAAATATAGATAAGGAATATATCTTACACGTAAAAAATGGAATATGAAAGGTTCTGGGTGAGTATTTTAAGATTGGAGAAGAAAAGGTGTCTGTTGGTGTTCCATGGGGAAGTGGAAAGGTCACCCAAGCATCTGGAAATGAAGGAGTTGGATAGGCTATGGGTTTGGTTCCCATGTTGGAGTCTTGAATATACAATTAATATTTTTTTATGTCTTTTGGTTGTCCAAGAAGAGGGGTGTGGCTTTTTGTACGTGGTTTTGTGTCTCTTGTTTTGGTTTACCATTTGTGGTTTTACCTTCCACAATTTCTATAAATTGGAGCTATGGGATGGTAGTTTCATATTGAGATCTTGCAGGTAACAAGGTGCTTCCAGGTTGATCAAAGATCATAAGTGAAGTGTATTATTGTGTACTCTTATTGAAATATTAATAATATACTTTTTCCTCTTTTCTCAAGTGGAGTTTTTCCCAAAAGGGTTTCTCCATGTAAATCTCGTGTCTCATTTTGGTTGCTGATTTTATATTGTGATGTCTTTTGCAATCACATGTTTATTTATGATTTGATAATCTAATTTTTAGATCTGAATTCACTTGCATAAGTTCATATTGTAGCTTCCTTTCACTTTTTTTTTCAACATTTGGTATTAGAGCTAACAGTTCTATTGAGAAGGGGATTCCTTTCTCTTAAGTGTTGGAAGTTTTTTTTGGCTGCAATGGGATCTTTTGTATTGTGGTATATTACATATTTGTGAAGAGGATCGTTTGACATGGCTTCTACCTCTCACTAGGATATTGAGAAATTCAATGGCATGGGCTATGAGATGTGGAAACTAAAGATAGAGGATCTCCTTAAAGAGAGCGATTAGTGGTTGCCAGTTTCACAAGAGAGTAAACTGGCTGCAATGTCTGATGAAGATTGGAAAAAGTTAGACAAGAAGGCACGAGGAACCATACTGTTGGGTCTCATGGATTTTTTCCTCTTGAATGTCTACACAGAAGACACCACATACAAGTTATGGAAGAGGATAGGTGATATTTATCAAACTAAAATTTTGTCTAACAAGTTATATCTCAAAAGATGGTTGTATTCATTAAAAATGAAAGATGGTGATTATATTGTAGACCATTTAAATGATTTTAATCTAATTATGTAATGTCCCCATTTTATGATGTCCTCTTTCAGTTTGGGTTGGTTCTAATACACTTACTATTTTTAGTAAGTGATATTTTCAACAAGGGGTTTGGTATTGCACTTCAGTCCTTGGTGAGCCCTTTTGAGCACCATAGTTTATCTTCGGCTCAAGTTTTAGGGAACTACTTACTATTTTTAGGACTTTCTAAAAATAGTAAGTCAACTATGGTATGCGGGACCTAGTCTAGCTGGTCACAACAACACATATTTAGTCGATATAAAGTTAATAAGGTTGAATTATTTAAATATTTGAATAAAGTTTTGAAAAGTGAGCTTTATTAAAGTAACTTTATATTTTATTATTGTGGGCTAAAAAGCAGACAAAAAAAGGACCATGACAACTAGAGCAATAAATTAAAGTTGTTTTAAAAAATATATCATTTTAAAAGCTTCTTATGTCCTATGCATCCAAGCTAAGATGAAGGAAAAAATTAAAATAAATTAAAAAATAAAATGCTAATGTAAAGTGGTGTTGGTTTTTAGGGTGGTCTTGGTTGCCCTAATTTGAAGAGACATCTTTTAAAAAGTTCATTCTGAGTTCATTTCTACTATGGATGTTTTGATGACTTAGGGAGGTGCTGCTGGTTTGATACTAGAGGACTAAGAAACAAATTCGAGGACGAAAACCCTTGTTGTCTAAGACCAGTTTCGACAGTGAGAGACCTGCTTAAGCTAGTGATTGGTGATTTCACTCAAGATTCACATTTGGGAAAGAAATATGAAGATTTCTCTAGTTCTTCTGAAGGCTTTCAGTTTGGTTTTTGGTTGGTGATTGCTTCTTACAATTTGGTATGGATTAGTTGGAGTTTTGGAGTGTTTATTATTAGTTTTTTGGGCCCTTATTTCATGGAACTGAACTCACCTTTCTACTCACATCTTGGTGAAGAATTAAAATATCAAAAAAGGTATTGCATCATTGAAAAGCTACTTCCTTGGTGATTCTCAAGAGCATTTACTTGCTATTTTTAAGCGAGTTTAAGAATTTTAAGAGAAGATCAAACTTCGCTAGGGTGGGATGGCTTGGCTAGTGAGAAATCTCAGTTTTCTTCATGTTGGTTATTGCTGCTTCTTGATGCCTTCCTTGTGTGGAGATTAGGGCTCTTTCTAGCAGTCGTTGGAGTTGATTTGGGGATGAGCTTATTCATAAAAGTTGTTGGGTGGTTTGCACAATGTAGACATGTTGAAATTTTGGTCTTATTTCACTGTCTTGAAGATTGAAAACAAGGGTCAGTGGTGTTGGAGAAGAAATGAGTACGTGGCTAGTCATTGTGGTTTGGTTCATTGCAAGTTAGAAGCTATTTTATGCCTTTTTCTAGGTCTGATATAAAGCTTCCTAAGTCTTATTTACTTGTTAAAAAGTCCGATGCAAATTTGTAAACTCATAAAAAACTGATAAAGAATTTGAGATTTGTCTCTTGAAAGTAATCTTTGCAAGCAATTATCTCTTTGATATTTTTTTGTATATATGTACTGTATCTATCATTTTCATGTTGAAACAATGAAAAAGTTAGAAAAAAAAGAGGAAACATACATATAAAACTATAATAGCAAGGGGAAAAACAAGTACAAAATATATTTGTGGTTGGTTATTACAGTGGTATCAGAGTGCAATTCATCCTGCCAACTAGTGGGTAAAACATATCTATGAGCATTAGTGACTGTGAAAGAAGGTACTCAGAAAGATTGAGGAAAAGAGAAGAGGATTGTTGGGAAAATTGGTCACCATCAGAGGAAGGGAAACAAACAAAATCATCATCTAACAGGTCTTCTAATACTGGAAACCTAGGAGACAAGGGTGGTGAAAGTGAGAGGAATGATGGACCTCTAGATAGGTTGATGCTCTGGTTAGGGGACAAGGTAGGGTAGCACAACAACAACAAGAAACTAATGATTGAATAGATGAATGGATACATAGAGTGGATCAAATGGGGCAAGGAAATAGAGGAGGACAAGGAGTGGGTAACCAGGGAGCTTTGGCAAGGCCCCTTATGCTCAACTTTCCACCCTAATTTGAAGTATCGGTTAATCCTGAGCTTACTATGTTGGAACAACAAGATTAGTTTAGGAAATATTGGCTCGATGCAAGGCCTAGTTTCTAGCAGGACATATCTCTCAGAGACTATATTGACTTGAAGATGATACAGTCTAGCAATAGGGGGAATAGAGACCAAAAAAATGAACTTCACACATGTGAAAATGGGGAAACTTACTTTACCATATTTTGATAGCTCTAGTAAGATGGTAGCGAGAGCCTGGGTTTAGAAACTAGATACTTATTTCACCTTAAATCCTATGCCTAAGTTAGAGTCAATTTAGTATGCATCTATACACTTGGATGGAGTTGCTCACAAGTGGTGGTATAACAGTATGTTGACTTTGGGGCATGCTCAAATCACTTCATACAAAGAGTTCATTGAAAGATTAATTGAAAGATTTGATAAGAAAGATTCTGAGCTACACTTTAAGGAGTTAGCCCAACTTAAACGATGAGGTTCAGTGGATTCATACATATCAGATTTCCAAAATCAATCTATGCTTGTGACTGATATTTCTGAGAGAAGACTGATAGTGTTGTTCATAGATGGATTATCTGATCCTTTAAGGGGTTGGATAAAATATTTTAACCCTCCTATCCTTTAAGAAGCCATTAAAAAGGCTAGAGACATGGAGAGATCAAATTTCAAGAAAAAATTTCAATCCAAGGACTTGTAACCCAAGAAGGAAAAATACAAGAAAATTGACACCAAGGAGCAAGAGCAACCTAAGAAAAATTAAACAAGGATAGACAGTGAAACCTTGAATGAGCTTAGGAAGAAAGAATTGTGTTTTACATGCAAGGAACCTTACACCAAGGATCACAAATGCTCAACCAAGGCTAAGGTACTACTAATAGAATACCAATATGAGGAAGATGGTGAATCAGAAAAATCAAACCAACAAGCTGATTCTGTAGAAAGTGAAGGTGAAACGGCATCAGAAGAAAGTGGTAAGGTGTGGGACCATGATGGGGCACTTTCCCAACTCCATAGTTTTCATGAGAGTCAGTCTTTGCGTATTAGAGGTGTAATACAAGGGAATTGTATGTTGACATTGATTGATATATGAGTTACCCATAACTTTATCAATGACGGTTTAGTGGCACAAAGAGGTCTTCAGACATAGGAGGTTGGTGGTTTTAGAGTTATGGTAACCAATGGATTTACTATCCAGTGTACTAGGATGGTTCTTCATTTGAGCGTTTAGTTGGGAGGTCATGGAATTAAAGAGGAATTTTAAGTGGTTAACATAGGAGACACAGATGTAGTTATGGGCATTCAGTAGTTACACTCTTTGGGGGAGTTTACTCTAAACTTTTAGATGTTGGAGCTGAAATTTCAATTTGAGGGTAAGAATGTGGTTTTGAGAGGGTTGTCACATGGTGGGCCATGTGTGGAGTCGAGCAAAAGAAAGGGAAAAGATATGCTAGCTGCCTTTAATGCTTCTTTAGAGCTGTCCAAAGTACACACAAACACTAGTATAAGTTTTGGTAATGTTGAAAATAATAACACACCCCTGAGAGATTGTATTGTTTGAGGCATTAAGGATGAGGCCTTTAAAACAACAAACAAAGACCATTGCAGTGATGTTGACAAAGGTGGTTTGAGTTTGGTTTCTCAGGAATAGTTGATGGATGGAGATATTTATGTTAACATGTATGGCGATGTATTGGAAAATGATTTATTTGTAGAGACAACTTCACAGGAGGAACACAAAGAACCAAAAAAATCTACCTTCTAATACATGGAATCTTAGTGAGATGGTACCTCAATTTGAAAAGGAACCTACTTGGGATGAATTTACTTTTGATTATGGTGCTATTCCAATTTCCACTCCAAAATTAAGCATGGTTAATGGCATTGATGATGATAATGGTCATGATCTTGCTCCTAAGGACAAATAAGATTTTACTTTGCATATAGTTAAACATGAGCAAGGACCTAGCAACTTCATTGATTTGGATTCACAATCAACTCTTGAGGAGGGTCAACAGTTGTTTTTTGATAATCCCTTATTTGAGATAGGAGCTGATAGGAGAACTACATTGGATGAAAAAAACTAGGTTTGGGACCCTAGTGTAGGTTCTAGTCATGAAGTGTTGTCTCAAAAATGGACTAGTGGGACTACTTCCAACCTTAGTGCTCGAGCAAACTTTTCGATTAGCTTACATACAATTTTTATTTGGGATCAACAGTTGAGTTGTACTTGGTTGAGCCTGGGTGTCAGTTATGATTTGGTACTAGGGGATGATTCTTCAGCTTATTCCTTGCTTACCTCTCTTATGTATCTAGTGGAATCACTGATTAATTACTACTACCCACTCCTTGAGTTGGTTATGCAAAAATTTCTCTTTGGGCATATTGATTTTGAGTCAGGGCAGCTGGTTTGAGTACCTTTCCAGATACAGTGCTCCCATTATCTACTTCCATTTTGGTGAGTGACACTTACTATAGTTACTACATGCATGGGCATACATTGTTCAGGTTGATGGTTTATTGATTGTTGCAGTTTGGGATAGGAGAGTGCAGTTTGAGCACATTGGGTTGACAATGATGTTTAGTGTGACACAAATTTAGCATGACGATTCCTTTATGAGATTCACTTGGAACCCTAAATTCACACTGGGTTTAAGAGCAACTATCATTTGGGATGAGAGAACCAGTGTGGGTTTTCTTGAGCTTACTCTTGTGGTGACTCAGTTTGGTTCTACTGAGGGACATATTTTTGAGGAGTGGATTGAGTTTTTGTGGTATTTTATCACTCTTCTTATAGGTGACTTTTAGGAGGTCTCGTGTGTTGGTACCTCATAGGACATGGATTTTATTATATGGAGTTACAAACCTCCTAGAATTATTTGGGACCCTAGGATCATTTCTAGTTACAATATGATTCTGAGTGTGGATACCAGGGATTTACTGGTATTTCTTGAGGACAAGTAATATTTGGGAAGGGTGGATTGTAATGTCCCCATTTTATGATGTCCTCTTTCAGTTTGGGTTGGTTTTGATAAACTTACTATTTTTAGTAAGTTTTATTTTCAGAAAGGGGTTTGGTACTGTGCTTCAGTCCTCGGTGAGCCCTTTCGAGCACCATCGTTTCTCTTTGACTCCAGTTTTAGGGCACTACTTACTATTTTTAGGATTTTCTAAAAATAGTAAGTCAACTAGGGTATTTGGGACCTACTATGGCTTGTCACAACAACACATATTCAGTAATATAAAGTTACTAAAGTTGAATCATTTAAATATTTGAATAATGTTTTGAAAAGTGAGCTTTATTAAAGTAACTTTATATTTTATTATTGTGGGTTAAAAAGGGGACAAAAAAAGGACCACGGTGCCTAGAGCAATAACTTGAAGTTGTTTTAAAAAATATATCATTTTAAAAGCTTCTTATGTCCTGAGCGCCCAAGCTAAGATGAAGGCAATAATTAAAATAAATTAAAAATCAAATGTTGATGTAAAGTGGCATTAGGTTTTAGGGTGATCTTGGTTGCCCTAATTTGAAGACATCTTTGAAAAAGTTCATTCTGATCTCATTTATACTATGGATCTTTTGACGACTTAGGTAGGTGTTGCTGGTTTGATACTAGAGGATCGAGAAATGGATTCAAGGATGAAAACCCTCATTGTCTAAGACCAGTCTCGACAGTGAGAGACCTGCTCAAGTTGGTGATTGGTGATTTCACTCAGGAATCACATTTGGGAGAGAAATATGAAGATTTTTCTAGTTCTCCTGAAGGCTTTCAATTTGGTTTTTGGTTGGTGATTTCTTCGTACAGTTTGGTATGGGTTACTTGGAGTTTTGGAGTGTTTATTATCAATTTTTTGGGCACTTATTTCATGGACATGAACTCACCTTTTTTCTCATATCTTGGTGAAGAATCAAACTATCAAAAAAGGTATTACATCATTGAAAAGCTACTTCCTTGCTGATTCTAAAGAGAATTTATTTTCTATTTTTAAGTGAGTTTAGGAATTTTAAGAGAAGATCAAACTTCTTTATGGTGGATGGCTTGGCTAGTGAGAAATCTCATTTTTCTTCATGCTAGTTATTGTTGCTTCTGGGCACCTTCCTTGTGTGGAGATTAGGTCTCTTTCTAGTAGCCAATAGAGTTGATTTGGGGGAGAGTTTATGCATAACAACTGTTGGGTGGTTTGCACAGTGAAAACTTGTTGACATTTTGGTCTTATTTCACCATCTTGAAGACTAAAAACAAGGGTCAGTGGTGTTGGAGAAGAAAGGAGTACATGGTTGGTCATTTTGGTTTGGTTAATTGCAAGTTAGAAGCTGTTTGATGCCTTTTTCTAGGTCTTATATAAACCTTCCTAAGTCTGATTTAATTGTTAAGAAGTCTGATACACATTTGTAAACTCATAAAAGCTGATAAAGAATATGAGATTTTCCTCTTGAAAGTAATCTTTGCAAGCAGTTCTCTCTTTGATAATTTTTTGCATATATGTACTGTATCTATCATTTTCATGTTGAAACAATGAAAGTCATAAGAAAAAAGAGAGGAAACATACACAAAAAACTATAACAAGGGGAAAAAGAAAGAAAAAGAAAATATTTGGGGTTGGTTACTACAGATTATAAGTCAACTTGCATTAGTAGATGTTAAATTAGAAGATGGAGACAAATGTGTCTTGTTTCTTTGTTCTTTGTCCAAATCTTAGGAAAATGTAATTGTTGCCATAAGTAGTGGTAATGCAGAGCCAAAGATGGAAAACATGATTTCCATAATTCTATCAAAGAAGATGAGGATAAAGTCTATGAATGTTGGCTCCCAAGATGCCTTGCCTGTGCGAGGAAGGTCCAAAGAGAAAGGGCCTAAATGGGATAAAAGAGGGATAAGTATAAAGGAGGTTCTAAGACCCCTAGAAAGAGCAAAGTAAAGTGTTGGAATTGTGGAAAAAGTTAAAGAATGTTGATTCCTCCATAGAAAAGTCCTTTGATGATGATTTTGATGCTTTTTTTATTTCAACTAACTCTATTAGTGATGATGCTTGGCTTATTGATTTAGGTTGCTCCTACCACATGACTTCTCATGGGGAGTGGTTTATTTTTTATAAAGCGTATGATGGGGGAGATATTTTTGTTGGAGATAATGACACTAAGAAGATTGTTGGTAAGGGAAACGTAAAGTTGTGTTTCAATGATGGAAGGGTTAAATCCCTTGATGGCGTTTTACATATTCCAGGACTTGTGAGAAATTTACTTTTAGTATCCAAGTTGACTGATTCTAGAATGCATGTGACATTTGACAAGTTTGGTTGTAGGTTGGTAAGAGGGAGCTTGGAGATAGCTAAAGGATCTCAGATAGGGACTTTGTTTAGGCTAAATGGCTCTAGTTTTTGTAACTCTTCCAAGTAACTAGAACTGAAAATGCATGTATGTTGTGGCACCATAGATTGAGTCACATTAGTGAAAAAGGTCTTAAGATCATTCTTCATAAAAAGTTGGTTGACGGTATTTCTGATTATTTTGTTGGGAAAAATGATTTTTATGAGCATTGTGTGTTTGGTAAATAGAATAGATCTTTTTTTCCTAATGGAATTAGTAAGGAAAATAGATTATTAGAGATCATTCATTCAGATGTATGTGGACCAGTGGATGCTGAATCTTTGGGTAAATCTCAGTATTATGTCTCTTTCATTGATGATGTCTCAAGATACACATGGATTTATTTTATGTGTTCTAAATACGAAGTTTTCACCAAGTTTAAGGAATTTAAGGCCTTAGTTGAGAAGCAATCGGATTATAATATAAAAGTGTTGAGATCTAACAATGGGGGCGAATATTGTTCCAAGGAATTTGATGAGTTCTATAAGCATGTAGGTATTGCTCGGTAGAAGAATACTCCTTATACTCCCCAACAGAATGGGGTAGCAAAAAGAATGAACCGAACCTTGATCGAAAGAGCTAGGAGCATGTTGAGTGGCACTAGGCTTGATAGATGCTTTTCAGTAGAAGCAATTGGTACTGCTTGTTATTTTATTAATAGATCTCCTTGTTCAACTCTTGTTGATAAAAATCCTTATGAAGTGTGGATAGGTAGAAAGTCTTCTATTTCACACTTAAGGGTATTTGGTTGTGAGGCTTTTGTTCATGTTCCTCAAGAGAACCAATCTAAACTGGATCCAAAAGCTCAGAAATGCATCTTCATAGGCTACAGTGAGATTGTTAAAGGTTATAAGCTTTGGAATCCTCTAACCCATAAAATGATCTTTTATAAAGATGTGATTTTCAAGGAGTTTAGAGCTTACTCAAGAGAAGAGAAACCAAGGGAGAAAGATAAGACAAAGACAATGAACTTCAAGAAAAAGATTGAGAAGCAGGAAGATGCACATGTGGAAGAACAACTAGATTGATTTGAGGATGGAGAAAAAGAAGAGGGTGCAAATAGTTCTGAGGATGTGTAGGATGAGCACACAAAAGAAGAATAGGTAGAGCCCATTAATCCTACCTTAAGGAGATCCACAAGACAACAAAATCCAATTGACAAGTATATCCCATACAATTTCCATTGTGTATTTTCTTTGTTGATTACTGATGATGAACCTAGATCCTATAGGGATGCAATATTCAGAAGGAAGTGAGTCTTAGGGAGATCCACAAGACAACAAAATCCAATTGACAAGTATATCCCATACAATTTTTGTTGTGTATTTTCTTTGTTGATTGCTAATGATGAACCTAGATCCTGTAGGGAGGCTATCTTTAGAGGGAAGTGAGTCTTAGTTACATGCCATGCAGGAAGAGATGATGACTTTGGATAGTTGTGACACTTGGGATCTTGTTAGTTTTCCCAAAGGAAGCCTATTGGATGAAAGTGGGTATTTAAAAATAAATTTGGAGTAGATGGTCGATTAGAGTGGTACAAGGATGGATTAGTGGCTAAAGGCTACTCCTAGAGAGAGGGAGTTGAGTTTGGTGAAATTTTCTCTCTTTTTGCTAAATTAGCTTCTATTAAAGATTCCTATTATCTATTGCTGCTACTTGTGATTTTGAGATAGAGAAAATGGATGTTAAAACTACTTTCTTGCATGCGGACCTTGAGGAGGAAATTTATATGCAACAACTTAATGATTTTGTTGTGAAAGGAAAAGAACCATTGGTTTGCAGGTTGAAGATATCTTTGCATGGTTTGAAATAGTCACCCAAGATGTGGTACTAGAAGTTTGATGCTTTTGCATTGAAGTTGGGTTTTCTTAGGAGCAAGAAGGATCATTATGTTTACATTAAGGTTATTGATGATTAGATTGTAATTATTACTTTATATGTTGATGATATGTTGTTTTTTTGTAACAACAAGGTGATGATTAGTGAGGTCAAGGAACAAATTTATAGCCCATTTAGTATGAAGGAATTGGGGGATAAAAAATATATTCTTGGGATGGAAATAAAAAAAGATTGGGTTCACAAAAAGATTTAATTTGGTTAAGTCAGAGTAAGTATGTTGATACCATTTTGCAGAGGTTTAATATGCATGACTATAATTTAGTTAGTATTCCATTTCCAATTGGTACTAAGTTGAGCTTAGATATGTGTCCTAATTCTAATAATGATGTTGAGGATATGTCTAGGGTTCCTTATGCTAGTGTTTTTGGTAGTTTGATGCATGCAATGATTTGCACTAGAATAGATATAGCCCAAGTAGTGGGAGTTCTAAGCAGGTTTATGTCTAACCCTGGTAGAGAGGATTGGAATTTTTTTAAGAGGGTGTTTAGGTATTTGTGAGGTAATTCTATTTATTGTTTGGTTTATCATGGTACTGATGATGTGGACAAGTCATTGTACATACAGGGGTTTGTTGATGCAGATTGGGCAAGTGACTTGGATAGTTGAAGGTCCACTAGTGGCTATGTATTTACTTTGTTTGGAGGAGTAGTGAGTTGGATGAGTAAGAGACATCCCATAGTTGCTTTATCCACCACTAAAGTAGAGAATATGTCTGATACACATGCTTCTAAGGAGGTGGTATCATTAGAGAGGCTTGATAATGGCATTGGATTTGATTGCTGGACAATGAAGATTGGATGTGACAGTCATAATGCTATTTGTTTGACCAAAAATCCTACATATCATGCTCATACTAAGCATGTTGATGTTTAGTATCACTTTTTGTGAGAGATAGTTGAGAATCGTAAGGTCTTGATAGAAAAGGTTGACACTTTGGATAATGTTGCAAATTCTCTTACAAAGACAATGTCCATGGTTAAGTTCTCTTGGTGCAGGAAGGCCATGGGCCTTGATCACTGTACTTGATTTTATGTTTTGCATCTCTTGGATGTAATTACAATGTATAATGTCAAGTGGGAGAATTTTAGGATAAGGTGGAATTAACCTTGTAATCTTATGTCATTTGTATATCTCCATGTTCCTTGGAATGTGTTCTAGGGGACATGAGAGAAAAATATTAAATTTTGGCATGTTGTAATTATATTTTAAAGAGAGGATTTATTTTTGATGGTGGTTACACATCAATTATGGATAAGGAATCTCTCTTATACATGAAAAATGGAATATGAAAGGTTTTGGGAGTATTTCAAGATTGGATAAGAAAAGGTGTCTATTGGTATTCCATTGGGAAGTGGAAAGGTCACCCAAGCATTCAAAAAGGAAGGAGTTGGATGGGCTATGGGTTTGGCGCCCATGTTGGAGTCTTGAATATCCAATTAATATTTTATTATATCTTTTGGCTGTCCAAGAGGAGGGTCGTGGGTTTTTTTAGGTGGTTTTGTGCCTCTTGTTTCGATTTACCATTTGTGGGTTTACTCCCACAATTTTTATAAATTGGAACCATGGGATGGTAATTTCATAATGAGTTCTTGTAGGTAACAGGGTGTTTCTGAGTTGATAAAAAATTACTAGTGAAGTGTATTATTGTGTACTCTCATTGGAAGATTAATAACATAATTGTCCTCTTTTCTCGGGTGGAGTTTTTTCCAGAAAGAGTTTCTCCACATAAATATGGTGTCTCATTTTGGTTACTGATTTTTATATTGTGATGTTTGCTGCAATCACATGTTTATTTCTGATTTGGTAATCCAATTTTTAGATCTGAATTCACTTGCATAAGTTCATATTATACCTTCCTTTCACCTTTTTTTTCAACATACTTCAGTGAGGGCATGCAATTTTTCTTAGGTTGTCAGGATTGTGGTGTAGATGTAGTTGAAAACAAGGATTTCTACCAACATAGAGGTTTGGTGTTTCATTTTTCGAACCTCTGGCCTTCTCTTCCTGACTTGCACAAGTGGGTTTTAGACTCTTGGAGGCCCCTTGTGGCTGGTAAGATTAGGCTCTTCCCTCGCGTTAGGTTTTTCATTGCTTCCTTTGCTCTTCTAAGGAAAAATCCTCGATGTTGGGTTGGTTTTTGTTATTGGGGAGAACACTCTCTCTTGCTCAAACCCTAGAGAACCTCCTTTAACCCCCTTACCAAACCACTCAATGTGTGTTTGTTGTGGGTTAGACTTCTAAATCTTTCCCTCCAATTATGGGAGGATTCTTGTTACAAAGCCATTGGAAACTCTATTGATCACTTCTTGAAGGTTGATGATTCCACTTCCTACATGGGGCATTCTACCTTTTCTCACATTTTGGTGGATATTAATCTCTCCTCGTCTCTTCATGGGGATGTGGTTTTGATGGTTAGGGATAGCCCTTGGACTCAATTACTTGATTACGAGGGCCTCACTTTTAGATGTCTTTGTTGCTTTTCAAATGGATACTTGGCTTCAAATTTCTCTCTCTTGCATTGGAAAGGATCTGCTACTTGGTGGAAGAAGGCTAATGATGATCACTTGACACTTTAGGCTCCCAACTCCTCTTAGGATGAGTGCCTTGCTCCTAGGGTGGATTTTTCATGTCTTGAGGATCTTTTTGGGGTCCCTCATCCTCCATGCTCACACTCTGATTTCCATTTGCTTCATCTCAGCTCCAAACTTCTAATTGTGGTTGACAATTCTTTTATTCCTCTTTTGTGTGCTGATGGTCATCCAATGAGGGTGTCTCCTCTTGTTTCCCCTTGCAACAAGAATTTTAATGGTATTATCACTTGGACTATTGTTTGTAGAAGGAAAAAAGGTCCTTCTACCTCTTCCCTTTTTCACTCTTGTGACTTGAGTGATAAGTCAATTGTATAGGGGCATGCCCCTTGCCTTTTTTCGGTTCTATGCTCTGATCAAAAGCATTGCTAGTATTTTTTTGGGTTTTCTAGTATCACTTCTAGTGAGACTCATCTTGTTCGCCTTTGTGGCTGCTTTGTAATGGGTTTGGGATCTTCCTGCTTAATATTAATCAAAACAGAGAATCCATGAGACCTCACTTGCCAATGTGGGTACAAGTACAAATACAATGTAGGTCTGCCTTTTTCATTTCAGTTTTATCAATTCACATATGCACCTTTGCATCTTTCCTCTATAATCACAAAGCATAGTTCCAATTAATTATCCTCTACAATTTCTTTCAACCATATAGCTAGATATGTCTTTGAATGCATTATAGAGGTTGACAAAGTCATTGATTGATCATTTAAAGAATATTATTTTCCAATCATTTTCTTTGTGCCAAGCTTCAAATGCATGAACATAATGACCTCTTTTAATAATTCAACATTATTTGTAGTTTGTGGAACACCACTATTCTCCATTAAAGTGAATTGAATAAAGGAAGATGACTGCTCCAACATTTTCTTAAATATCTATGTGACATCAACAATGTTTTACCTTCATCTAATCCATCAAGTCCTTCCCCCAGAGGTACAATTACCAAATAACCCTCTGTATCTTGTAGTTCATGTAGTTTACTAATGCTTCAATTCCCATCTCTTCAAATTTGTACAAGCATACTTCTACATCAGAATACCACAATTGAGAGGATGATGGAAGGGGTCTTCTATAGATGACACACCAATTCTTCAACATCCTCTACCAACTCAGGAAAGAGTAGAAGCTCTATCATATCTTCAATAAAGTGCTTGGGCATAAAGGAAATTCTAATAGGCATTTAGTTAGAAAAGTCATTTTGAATCCACCAACAATATTAATTATCAATATTAGCTTGTAGAAGCTTAAGACTTGCTAAAGAAGTCCAACATCCTTGTGGCATTTTTCTTGATCAAATTTTTCCAAGTGTTTAAGAATGTTTCCAAAGACATGTTCACTTCTCCAAATTTTTTAATAATTTCTCTTGGGATTTAAAAACCATAGATTAATTCTTACCCCACATTGTAGTATACTAACTCTACATCCATACCTAACTTGTGAGCACAGTGAAGATGAAGTTGTTATCTTTTAAAATTTGGGTTCTATTCTTACATTTTGTGTATATTTCAACTAGAGCATTTGTAAATGATTTAATGACCATAATAAGACTCTTATGTTTTTCCTTTGAAAATAAATCTACCCAAGAGAAACTGCTTCACTACCACTTCAATGCCTTCAGTTCTATGATAAGCATATCTCTCTTTAAGATTCTCCTCAAGGTAATTACAGTTGATAACAAATCCATCATAACTTCATAAATCAATAATCATGCATTACTTATCCTTTTTGCTTCTATTGATGTGTTTTGCCATAATATTTTATGGAAAGTGTTATGTACTCATACGTTTTGATTGTGGCTACTAACTCCCACGCTCTCTAAATATTAAATCCTTTGAGTATTTCTTTAATTTGATAAATCCACACCTTTGAGAATCAAGGAATTAGTCACACGACACACAATTAAAATGTCTTTATATTATATCTTTAGTATTCTAAACATTGTCTTCCAAAATAAGTTGATTGAATTAAGATTGTCTGTCTCTTCTTAAAACTCCCAAAGACTTGGGAATTACTATTTTAGAGGGAAGGAAATTGTTATGTTATTCGTTTCAAAATTTGAGGTAGGTGTTGGAGTTGTGTGATATTATTATTTATTGAAATGCTTAGATATCCAAAATAAAACATTGGATTGGACTTGGGACCTTTGTGATGTAAGGAAGTGAGTCTGAGATTTAGATATAGAAAAGAGATGGGGGTTGGCACTTCTTATAAAATCATTCTATGGAAAATGTAACATCCTTTGTGAACTAGTTTGGGGTCTAAAGTAGAAAGCTACAAAATTGTTGCGACTTTAATGAAAACAACTACACACACAACAAGAAATGAAAAACAACCCTAGACACCTATGTACCTAGACTACATACAACACACCACAACTATTCAAGAGGGCATACACAACCATTAACAAGTTGTGAAAAATAAATGTCGCTGTGAAGTAAAGACGTGTATCCATGGAGTGCTTGCAAACTAAGAATTAGTTTTGTGATTATGAACATGAATTTGGATTTGGTGAAGTAAAAGAACTCATGGAAAAATATACCAAACAAATACTTTTCATCATGCACCTTTAGAGCTTCTTGTAAATTGTCTTGCATGTCATTAGCCATACCCTCATATAATGCATCAAATACATTGAAACCCATCTTTGAATGAATTCATGAAAATATGAAACAAGAAAATATAAATCTTGACCCATATACATCTCATGTACAACTTGATATGACTTACCTTTTATTGAAATAGATGAAGAGACCATATTGTGAGAAAAATATTTTGTAAGCATAAAATCATTTCATTGAAGTTTGGTGATGGCAGTATGGATATTTGTTGCTATGCATGAGGTTTTTTCTTGGCACAATTTATTTGTTATGTTGAACATATTCAAATGGAGTGTCTAGATGGATAATCTCTTGATCAAAGATTTCAAATAAATGAGGTATCTTAATTTCTTGTAGTTAACCATTTTCATGTTGAATTAGTTCTAAAAATTAGATTTGACTTCATAAATAGTTATAAAGTGAAGTAAAGACAACGATTAGAAAATATAAAGAGAGAGAATTGACTTAAAGAAGACAATGATTAATGTTGATGTAAAAGAATAATAAATGATTAATATCATTTAAGTGGAGTTACTAAAAAGGATTATGAGCAACAATTACTATTCAAAGATAAGAGCAATAATCTTTATTAAAAAGGGCTAGTGATTAAAGCTTAACAAAGGATAACGACTAATATGCATAAGGAAACAAAAAGATTACTTAAGGCAGCAATACAAATAAAAAGGAAGTGATTTATATGAGGATAAATTGAGAAAAGATTTAAACAAGGCTAAATAAGGCTAACCCTCTTAAAAATCCACATACCTTTATGAGTCACATCTCTTGGCAATTGAAGTGGTGTGTCTCTAGGTCCAAAGAGATATGAATTGTATTTAAGGGAGAATAGATAATCTTTTGAAGGAAACAATTTGATTTAATTATGAGTAAAAGAACAAGTTAAAAAGACATAAAGGGTAGAAATATGAAGTGTAACTTAGATTTCTTTTGAGTATATATGCAGCCCATGTATGAATGATAAATATAAATATATATAACGAGTATATGTGAAGCTTAATATCAAATTGTAAAGTGAAATTGAGTAGACAGTAAGTCAAAATATTATGTGAACATATTGAATGATTATGATCAATTGTGTGAAAAGAATTGGTGCATAGATTGGATCAGATTTATGAGAGATATTGTGCATGATAGTGATCATATTTGGAAAGAAAGGTTAACATTTGAGTGTGGATCAAATTTATGTTTGAATCAGACTTGTAATTTGCGATTAGATGTGTGAGAAAATTTTATTATGTGAAATGTGATCACGGATATTGCATGGTGTGTATTCAAATTTGAGAAGGAAGAGAAGTTGTAGTTGGATAAGATTTGAGTTTCTATCAAATTTGGTGGTGGAGTTTATCATATCAACATTGAAGAATTAAAATAGGTTGGAGCCTCTACTAGGTTGAATCTTAGTTTGTGTGGGGGTTGGAGCCTATCAAATTGAGGTTGAAGCCTCTTATAGAGTTGGAGTTTAGTTGAGTGGGGATTGAAGCCTCCAATAGCTAGAGCCTATAATTTTGTCAAGTGGATATTGGAGTCTCTAGTAGGTTAGAACTTAAAAGAAGACGATTAATCTATAATATATAAGCAATATTTTTCCATGGTTTTCTCCTGCAAGACTTTCCACGTAAATCAATGTTCTCATTGTGTTCTTAATTGCTAGATCTTACTTGAATGTTTTCATTGTGATTGGTTAAGTTTTTAAAAGTTCACATAGGTCTAATGATCAAAGGGAAAGTGAATAGAGTGAAGTTATTTAGATGCTTTAGTTTACTCTTCTTAATCATGTGTTTTTTTGTTGAGATATTTGGTTTGAATGTTTGACTATTGTAATTTAAATTCTTGAACTAAGTTTGGAGCATGTGGTTTGCTCAAATGAAAAGGTCCTTAATTTTATGAATTATTTTTGTATTTTTAAATGTATCTGAGTGCTCAAGTAAATTGGATATAATTATGTAAGATTTCTGAAATGAACTAGGTTTTTGGTATTTTCTTGTGTTTATGTGTTTGCATACATTAAAATTGACTATTCTATGGTAAGAAGACGAATCTAAATACTAAATCAACAAGATGAACCTTTTTTTATATTATGTGTAATTTGAATTTAAGAAACACACAATAAATAAATGAAATCACTTAATGACAAAGTTAAACTTTCCCTTTTTGTTACTTTTCAATCAAATTAACAATTTGTAAAAAAAATGGAATGAAGTATGAATATTTTATTTTTTTTGGTTATGATGCTAAAAAAGGAAGTGTTTCTTTTATTTGTTGTTTGTCGGTTGACTTTGTTTGATTTCTTAACTATTGATTCTACTTTATTCATGTTCAAAAGCAATTATAACAATGTTGAAAAGAAATCAACTAAATTGTTGATATTATTTGATTATTTGAGGTGGTTTGGAAGGAATAACAATGCAATTTAGAAATAACTTTTGTTGAATAAAATTAACTTCATCTAACAAATTAAAACTATTGACATCCTAGATTTAAATTATGGTGTGAAGTGTAACAAAATTGGAGCAATGAAATAATTAAACTAAACTAATAACAATAATCTAATCTACTAAGTTAAAATACACAATTTCACACTTAGGACAAAGCAATTTATGTTGTAGCACAAATTGTTATTGATGAATTAGTCCTTAGAGATCCAATAACTCAATATGCTTTCTCCTTTTAATTATAAGCTCTACTTTTGATGGAAGGAAGGTGGGAAAACTAAACAAATAGATTGAAAATAAACATAACTAAAAAGTGTTGTGATTGTTGATGGAGGGAAGGTGGGAAAAAAAACAAATAGATTGAAAAGAAACAAAATTTAAAAGTGTTGTGTTGTTGTTTGTGACTAGTATTGAAGCATGGGAGCTATTTGAAGCAATGAAGTTGACAATAGTGATGATCTTGAGAAGCCTACAATGTCTCTAAATTGTAGAAGTATGAGAATTTTGGTGTAATCCTTCACCAAAAATCAAACTTATTGATGCTCATAATAATGGAGAGAAGCAAAAACAAGTTAATCTCAAGAAGAGAGACAAAAATTTACTTTCAAAATCTTTTTGCACTCTATTGATATCAAGATATGCATAGTTATGGAGAGGAATTTAGAGTTTAACAATATTCACTCATCTAGAATTAAAATAAGAGTTCAAGATGAAAAAAATTAGAGGAATAAACACATGCAATAAATTATGTAAACAAAAATAATATGCACATTCACTGATAGACATAGGAGAAAATTTGTTAAGTGACAACCAAAATATAAATTTTTGATAAACGACAAAGTGTAAAATCTTAGCAATTGAGTAATAAACACAAAACAAAGGTGAGAGAGGTCCTATAAGTTAATCCTTTCATCAACTTATTTATTTTGGATTGAGATAAAGTTTTATTCATATTGTATACATCATGTGCTAAGCCATTAGACCATAATCAAACTTACTATATACAACTATCCATTTTCAAGCTCTTATAAAATCAAACATATAAATTATGCAAATTTGATGGCAATAAATTATAATTTATCATGACAAACTTTTAATTCAAAAACATTTGACTTCAAATAAAGACATTTTTGTAACAATAGTATCAAAACAAAGTCTTGGAGCTCATTGCAATATGTTTTTTTTTAAATTATTGTCTTGAAGCATTAGTCAAGGTACAATGAACAACACTATAAGAACCACTCATTCTAAAATTTGATGAATAAAATATTACATAATTAAATCCAAAAATATTCAAAATTATGATTGTCTTTGTAATTAAAGGGTAAATCTTGCCATATATATCTTAATAGATAATAATGAACATAGAATCCTACCATATCTTAATAGATGATAATGAACATTGAATCCCACCACATATATCTTAGTAGATGATAATGAACATTGAATCAAGCCCTAAAGAAGCTCCATTCTTGAAAGGATAAAGCTAAGAAAAAGCTTATAGGAGAGCCTTCTACTAGCCCCCCCTAGTTAAAACCATCGAGGGTAAGATATTTTCCTCCTAGACATGGGCATAACACCCCTCCCTTAGATAATGATGGCAAATCAAATTTGTCAAGGGGCTCTTGTCCTATTGTCAAACCAAATTAATTGAGGAAGAAAGACTCGATGAAGTATTATCTTGAGTATTGGGGAACAAAAATGGAATATGAATACAATGCATAATTTTTTTGTTGGTGTTGTCTCTTGTTTGATGATTATAAATTGAATTTATCTCTCTTCTATTAAACTATCAGACATTTGGACAAGGTAGGCAACAAAATCCAAAGAAAGGAATAGTTGAAAATAATTGAACCTGAAGGGAGGGTACTCTCTTAATGACTCAACCCCTTTCTGAGGAGTTGTATACTAAGATGCAAGCACTTCGTGCCCATATAGTTGTTCAAGAGCACAAGATAGGGGAGCTAAGATGGCTTTCCGACCACAACTATAAGTTGGTTAGTCAGCGTGAATCTTCTCAAAATTAGAGGGAGACAAAATAGTTTATCTATTGAAGTTTAAATATCACACTCTAAATTTTGACTTGTTTAGGCGACTCATCTGAAATCACACCAACTTTTTCACTGTAATCCATCTATTAGTGTAATTTTGAATGAACCACTTAAACAAATCAAAACTTAGAATATTCTATTTAGACCAAAATCTTTCAATTCGATCCACTTCCTAAAAACATGATGATCATGTAGGTACTCATCCCCAAAGGAATGACACTGCAAGTAGAGTGGATCCCTTGATTACGAAGCTTCAGAAGATGCAATCGCCAAAATTCGACATTGTAAGAGGCGGGATGCCATCAAAGTGCGGCTCATTGTTAAGGATGAATATTTTGGCATGTTGGATCTTTAACTCCAAGAGTAGAGCAAAATCGGCATCTATATATTGATGGAGGACGTGGTGCTCTCTGGTGAGACCACCTGAAGGAGATCAAAGGCTATGTTTTGGCTCACATTTCCTTGGATATGTTTGCACAGAAGTTTAGAAAAGGGTACCAAGATCAAAAGATCACAAAATCTCATTCTCTTCACCAAGGTATTTTGATAGTGGTGGAGTACTCGGCCAAGTTTATGGGTTTGCTTCGATATGTCCATTACGTGAAGGCCGAGGAAGATCGAGTTAACAAGTTTATACTTGGTGAAGTAGAATTTAATGTATAACTCTAAGCTGGTAAGACCTAAAAACCTAGCGCAGCCTATGGGAGTAACCACGGTGTCGGAAGAAAAATGCAAGAATAAAATACAATGGAAGTAAGGATACAAGTGAAACAAAAAACCAACTTTCAGAAATCTGGTAATCCTAACAAGCAACTAGTAGAGGAAAAGATCCCTAAATTCTAGAGGAATTCGGATACTAAATCGATCATCTAGATTCTCAGAACACTAAGGCACTTTTGAAGAAACCAAACTTGATCCTGAACAAGAAGAGATCTGTTGTAGGATGTTAAAATTGAAGCAGGATCACTTCCAGAGCCAGTGTCCCCAACGCAAGACCTTCAACAACCAACCTCGAATCTACGCAGTTGTAGAAACTAGAAAAGAATGAAACCAACAGTCAGGGTGCTTTCATTGAACTAAAGTTGTACCCCTTTGGAGGGGTTTTTCTAAGAAGCTTCAAATTTTTTTAAAGTTGGCAGTCTCATGTTTTTTTTTTTTTGGTAATAAGGAATTTTAAATTTAGAGTTAAATGTATAATTATATAGTTAAATTTAAAAAATCATCAGAAGAATTTAAAAAGTTATAGATGAATGATATTTGATAATAAAATTTTAGGAAGTTGGTAGGCAAAACTTTCAGCTCCATTCCAAAGACAAACCCATCAAATTTAATTCTAAAAAGTACGAGCTATTATTTTCTTGCACAAGATTCTAATGTATCCTGTACCATAATTGTCTTCTTCTCATGAGACTCCTTGCTTCACAAAAATGGTCTTGTAGCAGTTCCATGAGACCTCATCCTAAGAGGTAACTTTTGTAGTAAACCAGTGACTATTCTAGTAGATTCAAGATCTAGTAATAGTTTTGTATGTACCCTAATATTTAAGTAGATGCAATATCGATGAATCCCCTCAAAGCCTTTAAGAAAAGAGAAAATAAAGGTTGAATTTCAGTAAAGTAAGATTAAAAGAGTAAACTTTTGTAGAACTTGAGGTATGCCTACTTTCGATTCATGCATATGTTTGTGACTAAAGTAGGATAATATGACATGATTCTAGGAATTCACTAGGCCATGTTGAGCCCATTTTGACTATTTTGCCAAGAAAATGGAATGCTTGGATAACCAAGGAGACTTGGTAGTCCTCTAAGGAGTCCAACAACATATAGTAGTGAGAACTATCTTTGCAATGCAATTCAAGAAGACAATTTATAAAGGATGCATGATGTACTTGGTTATGATAAAAAAAGGTAGTGATAATCTGATGCATAAAATTGACTACCCCATTTTATAGGAGTTCCAAGACACTTTTCTTGAGGATTTTCCATGCTTATCTCCTAAGTGAGCAAATCACTTTTTCAATTGATCTAGTTCTAAGATCACAACATATCTTGAAGGTTCCTTATTGAATGAACACAATAAGACTATAAGAGTTGACAATGCACCTATAGCATTTCATTGAAAAAAGGTTAATTTGTCTTATTGTGTCACTTTCAAATGCACATGTTCTCTTCATCAAGAAGAAGGATGGGACTTTGAGGATTTATATAGACTATTGAATGATCAATAAAGTAACTATTAAAAATCATTATCGATTACCTTGGATTGATGAGTTATTTGATTAGATGAAAGGAGTAATAATTTTCTCATAGATAAAACTTCTGTTAGGCAATCACCAACTCTAGAGAAGAAGATATTCCAAGATTGCCTCTTGGACATGGTATGGGAAATATAAATTTATCATGGTTCCTTTCAAACTTATGAGTGCCTCCTCATCATTAATGAGTCTCATAAGTCACATGCTCCTTGATTTCCTAGATAAGTTCTTACTATTGTTTATTAGTGAAAATTTAGTTCTCTTGGAATCAAGGGGAGAATAAGAGGCATTTAAGGATTGTCTTGCAACATCTTTGAGAGAAAAAGATTTATATGAAATTTGACAAAGTTTAAATTTTTTGGTAAAAATTCATTACTTAGAACACATCATTTTGTATAAGGAATATCAATAGATTCAACAAAGATCCAAGTTATAGTGGAGTGCACAACCACTAGGAATGTGGGATTAATAAGAAACTTTATGGGACTAGTAGATATTATTTCCAATTCATATATAATTTATCTTGAATACTAATCCTACAATCCCATTAGAATAGGAAGGAAAGAGATTTGAAAGGACCCTAATATGTAAGCCAAATTTTAGAAATTAAAGATAGCATTGACTACACACCAATTTGGTAAGTGCCTAATTTCTAGGAAACAAGTTTATGGTTTGATTAATGTTACCTTAGAAGGGTTGGGAAGAGTTATTATGTAGGATGGGTGAATAATTAAGTATGAATCTAGAAAGTTGAATGGCCATGAGTTGAGCTATCTTATCCATGATTTGGAATTTATAGTTTTAGTTCATTCCTTAAAGGTGTGGTGACATTGTTTGATGAGAATAACCTAATAGACAAAGTCAAGTCAAAAGGGCCTTGAATGTATTTGCACCTAATTTGATTTGAATTTTAGAAAATTGAGGTGGTTATATTTCATTAACATTAAAATTGACATATCCTATGTCAAAGGGAGGGAGCATAGGGTGGTTGATGTTCTTCACTTCTAAGGGAAAATATAGAAACAATATCCCAAGTGAGGGTTAATTTGAAGGATTTTATCATATATTTCCAGCAAAATGATGAATTTTTCTAGCTTATGCATGAAAAGTTAGCATGTGAATCAAAAAATGTTGACTATTAGATTGAGGAAAATAGTTAAATGCACTAGATCAAGGACAATTTTTTGGAGAGAGAGAGAGTAATTCTAGTAACCAAGCTATATGGAGACTTTAAACAAGCCTATTTCTATTCTTAAACAAAGAGAAAAGTAGCTACCTTTTTGGTTAAGTGCTTGTAGTGTCAATGGGTAGAGGTAGAGCATTGCCACCCACTAGGTGATTTGTATTCACATGACATGGCTTACACAAGTTGTAGTCGTTTCCATGGATTTTTTCATATGATTACCCAAGACCCATAAAATCATGATTCTATCCTAGTGGTAGTAGACAAGTTAATCAAGATTGTAGTCTATAGTTTTGGTTGTTGAAAATGGAGGTAATTATGTAGCTTTAATACTTTGTAAAACTATTGTAGCTGTAGATCTAAATAAGTGTTCTTTGTTACAAATTCTTTGTAGATGATTATCTGTTTAGATTCATTTTACCATTTGTAGAAGTCGAAAGAAGATTGTAGAAGAATAAGACCAGAAGATAGAAGTGACACAACATATACTATAGAGAAACCCTTTGTCATGTCCCCGCTCTAGTAAGTTCTCAGGTACAGTTGAGTTAGCCTATCTCTTGGACCCTTGTAGGCTAATAGGTTGTGTTTAGAGGGTTAGTGACATTATCTAGAGGATTTTTGTCGTTCTCAGTTCAGAGTTCAGTGATTGGCGTAGAGCAAGCCTTGGTAATTCAGGGGTTGATAGCTTTTGATGGCACAAAATTATATGGAGTTTTGAGAGAGTTATGATTATTTAAGTGATTTAAGTTACTTATTAACCTAACACTTTATAATTATAAAGTCAAATTGACTTTATACTTTTTACATCACTTAAATATTTCATGAAAAGTGATTTAAAATTAAATCACTTAATCTTCAAAGTGGGACACCCAAAATATTTAAGTCAAACTATTGAAAGTGACTTAAATATATTTTAAAAGATTTAAATGATGAAAAGTGGCATCATCTTCTTGAAATGTGTGCCCCTTGAGGATATAAGCATTTTTGGCAAATCAAACTCTATTCTTGATCATTTGACTTTGCTAATTGGGTTTTCTTCTGTGCTACTCTCTGTGACCAGGGTTTGAGCAATTTCTTCTATTGGAGAATGAGATCTTCAGTGTTGAGCATTTTTGAGACTATGAGAGACCAGTCGAATTAGTGCATTTGTGAGAGCTTCATTCAGAGGTTATATTGAGCTAAATCTGTGTTTCTATTGAGTTTCCTTATCAGTTCAGGAGGGTTTGAGAGATGGTGTCCTTCCTTCATCTAGTAGACACTTTACTTCATGGCCGTACCTTCTGAGTTGAGTATTTTGGCTTATTGCTTGAAGTGTGTGGCTCTTTGTGAAAGGATGTTTGGATTTTCTAGGAGAAACGCCTTTCCTTTTGAGGGTTTCTCTTCAGCTTCTTTGGCATCTAGCTTATATCTACCATTTGCCTTAGTTTCTAGGCTGGACATTGCATTTTGTAGCTTCCTACACTGGATTTTGTCAGTTTTCACCATTGTGGCTAGCAAACTGGACTTATTTTCTTAAATAAATAATCTAGAAGCTTTCAGGTACGTTTATCATTTGTGATCTATTTGTTTTAGTTAAATAATACCTTCTACACTTCCATTCTATAGAAAATAGCTCAAATTTACATTTTATAAGCATTTTATGTTGTACGCCCCTTCTCTTCTGTTTAGAAAATTTCTCTAAAAAACAAAAAAACACAAATAAGATAAGAAAAATAAAGGGGTTTGAGTTGTGAGTCAGCAGGGCTCATCACACCCTTTTAGGAAAAAACTCCACCAAGAATCAATAGTGCTTTTATTATTTAACCTTAGAACAAGATTACAATAATTTTTTATTAATCCTTGCTTGAGATGCTTCTTTTGCCTTTAATAATTCTTCTTCACAACGTGCAATAAAATCTGATAAACTCTCTCAACTTGCTGCAATAAATAGACAATAATGAGCCTTGTAAACTCCAAAGAGTTTACAATTAAAAAGTACAATGCTTATCTCACAAACCCACGCCTATTCTTTGCAAGTAGGGTTTTTTTGTGAAGAACAATGTCAAAACAAGTCCATCAATTTGGACATCCCAAACTGAAGTCATAACTCAATGTTGATTCTGAAGATATCTTGTAAGCTTCTCCTAAAAGTTGGCGCCCAAGAATGGGCCCACTTTACTCAGCCTTATAAAATATCTTCTCATGCAAAAGTGTTAACTCCAGGATGCCAACTTGGGTGCCCAAGGTGGGTCCAAGTCAATCTCTGAAACATATCTCTCCATCAATTTATACAAACAAGATGCATGCTTGATCATCCCCACTTAACTGAATGTATCACCTATTATCTGTCATGCAACTCAATTCATTATTCATGCATTCCAAGTCAAATAGCATTCAACTGAAACTAACAACATGCAACTGAAGATAACTGAACCATAACTAAACTTGAACTAAATTGAACTGAACTAAATTGAACTGAACTGAACTAAATTGATACTGAACTGAATTGATACTGAACTAAATTGAACTGAACTAAACTGAACTAAGCTGATTTGAACTAAACTAAATTGAACTCCATGCATGTAAACATCAATTCCTAACTTCTAGGATCTTTACATGTATGACTAAAGTGATCTTTCTCCAAACAGTTAACTTAACTCAAGGTGAGTTCCACCTTCCATGTGGGTGCCCCATGTGCTCCTATTATTTAGGAACTCATCTTGGATGCCATCACATGTTCCTATCATTTAGAATTAATTACAAATGTCAATGAACATGTTCATTTCATTCAAATTTAATCTCTTTCTAATCCTAGTGTTGGGGAACACTTTCCAAGGACTTAGGACATACATGAAATATGTTTAGGATTGCAATTAAATGACATCCTATTCCCAACATTCTCCCACTTCACATTATATATTGCAATTATTCTAAACAAGGAATCATTATTATAAATCAAGTATAGGACTCAAGGCCAACGGCCTTCCTGCATCAACTAATCAATCCATGCCAACTTCAAATGCAACCTACATAATCATGAAGCTCCAAGCAAATGATTAATACTCAAAACCAAGAGAACTTATCTGTAGGAACTAGTTTCATAAGATAATCAACAACATTAATCAAAGTGTCAACTTTCTCAATTAATACCTTCCCACTCACAACCATTTCTCACACAAAGTGATACTTAACATCAACATGCTTAGTACGAGCGTGATGCATAGGATTTTTGGCTAAACAAATAGCGCTCTGACTATCACATTCAAGTTTAACTTACTTGCAATTAAAACCAATACCTTTCCCAAGTCTTTGTAACCAAACTACCTCTTTGGAGGCATGTGAAACCACTGAGTGTGTTGAACTCACGTCCAACCAAGGTGTAGGATTCTTGGTCTTTACTGTTGAATTTTTTTTCTTACAAGTAACCATTCCAACATATATATCTTACCATAAGAGAATTCAAGTCTCACCTATTTCTCCAAGTATCCATGAGGACCTGTAACCAACCAATCCATGCCAAACTCCAAATGCAACATAGCACTATCATGAAGTAATCAAGCAAATGATTAATGCACCCAATACTTAAGAGAACTACACAAGATCAATGTCAAAGCTCCAATCATGAATCAAGAACATAAACATGACAACATGATCTAGCCATCTCCTACTAGGAGATCACATGCACCATAACATATATACATCCTGGTCTCAAGATAACAAGTACCATTCCAAACTCTAAATGTATATCAAGAGTAAACCATGAAATAATAGCAACCACTCTAAACCAAGAAAATACATATCACCAATCACATGAAGATAACCTTACCAATGATGCATCCATGTTAGTGCCAACAACTCCCACTAAACCATGGTACAAGCTACACATGGCATTATGACTACCATCCTCTTCATGAAGATCACTCTTTAACAGATCAAGCAAAGAGTCATCACTAGCATTTTTACATGAAATTATCAATGCATGATTACCGTCATCCGAGGATTCCTTTATAGAAGAATCATAACTCTTTTTCTTATTCTTACAATCCTTCTTCACATGTCCCAAATTCCCACAATTCCAACACTTTACCTTACTCCGTCCTTCAGACTTACCCTTCCCTTCCTTATCTCCCTTAGGTTCCTTTTTCTCAGGCCTACCTTTTACAAACAAGGCATCTTGGATTTCCATTTTAGACTTCCTCCTCATCTCCTCTGATAGGAGAGTAGGAATTATATTGTCCATCTTTGGATCTGCACCACTAACACTGATAGCAACAATTAGATTTTCCCAAGATTCTAGTAAAGAATTGTAGACACCTAAATTTGGACACTCACATTTGTTCAAATTTATCCCTCTTCGTCTAAACATCCTTTTATGCGAGTTAATTAGGTAATATTGCTATTATCTAATTAATATCCTCTAAAGTTCTTCTAATCCCTAAGGTATCTAGTTAAATAATTAAATACCTTACCTCTTTAATCCCCCTTTCATAAAATGAATTAAATAAATCTTACATTTATTTAATCCCTCACATGTCACATCATTTTCACTTAATCCTAACCCATCTCCTAATATCTTCATTAGGGATGTGCACATGCCTAATCCTTGATTAGGATGTGTCACATCCTCCAACTTTTTCAAGTTGGATTCTAATCCTCATTAACCCCTAATTATCCTCTAATTACTAATTAGTTAAGCCTAATCAGTACTTTGGTCAACTCTCTCCATCCCCAAGGAATTTTTAATTCATTTTTATTCATCCAAGGCTCCTCTCTTCCCCATGTGAATTTTTAATTCACTTTTATTCCTCCAAAGAATCTTCTCTTCCCATGCAAGTTCTAAAACCTTTGACTTGTCACATCACATGTGCCAAAGTCTTCTAGAATCTTTGACTTGTCACATCAAGTCACATGTGGACAAGTGCTTCCCTTTTTGGAACCTTGTCTTCTCCATGGGATTCTTCCAAGCTTGTGAATTTTTAATTCACATTTATTTTCCCAACTGCTTTCCTCTTTCCCATGGAGATTTTTGAGGAATACTAAAATTCCTTTAATGTCACTTTCTACCCATTTGGGAACAAGAACTTCCCTTTTAAGGCAATCTTCTCCTCTCCCAATGTACTTTCAAAATACTTGTCCTTCTTCTACATCATGTACCCTCCTTCCATCTCATCATGTCCTTTGGACACTTCACCTTCAACATGTCAAGATGTGAGGGCTTGTGAGTCCTCACCTCACTTTAGCCCTTCATCTTGGCCATGGTGGCTCAACCTTAACCGTCCATTTCTCTAGAGAATTCAATAACCTCTATAAATACCCTCTCTTTTCTCTCATTTTGGGAACCTTATGCATTTGATACCAAACTCTTGTTATTTTGCCATTTGAACCCATACTTAGCCAATCTTCCTTCACCATAGAACTTGAATCCATTAATCATCCATTTTCAACCATCTTGCATCCCACCTTGCATCTTTAATCTCATTTTCCATTCAAGGAGAATACACAACATCAAAGATCAAAGGGCCAACCAAGGGACAACTTGACAAGGTATAATCATTTCATTTAATCTTCTTTGTTTAAGTTCAACGTTTTACCCAATCTTGAGGTGTTATGTGTACTTCATTGTTTCTTGCATTTTTGTTGTTGTTGCATGTTTAGGAACAAGGATTTTCATTTGATCACATTTCTGGCACGCCTGGTGGGACCCACAAATAGGTCTCTTGCTCTCAAGTGTTTTGTTGTTTTACTATTTGTAGGTTCAAGTTGTAGAGAGGTGGACCTACCATCATATAGAGGCAGACCTGCCCATAGAGGGGAAAACCTATGCACCTAGGGGAAAACTTGCCTACCCAAAGGTGGACCTGCTCAAAATAGAGGCGAACCTGCCCTCCATAGAGCCCCAAAAAAATAGGTTTTCCAATTTTTAGTAGAGGGGTAGACTTACCCTTGCCAAGGGGTGGACTTGCCTACGCAAGATAGGACTTGCCCAAAATAGAGGGGCAGACCTGCCCAAAACAACATTTTCCAAAAGGTAAAAACTACATTTAATCATCATTTTCTGTTGTTTTGAGTATTTTTGACCTTCTAATGTGTGTTGTTGGTATCTGTGCAACAATTTGACTAGCATTTTATGGAAAATGAGAAATAAATTATTAACAAATTTCTTGTAGGGCCATTCATTTTGAAGCTTTTATCAGCTGTTTGTTATCATTTTTCATTAACTTAGGCATATAGTCTAATTAGGGGCAATCAAATTTACTTTGTGCGCCATGCTTGTGGTAGGATATTGATGCATCCAATCCCCTTGCACCATTTAGCAATCCTGGGTGATGAGAAATTGTAGCTTACCAAGTCCTTTGAGTCATCCTTTTTTGTTTTCTCTTAGGGGACCTACTTGGGGATTTCATCACCCCAAGGGATGATCCTAACCACGCATACCAAAAGGGTATACAAAGGGGGAGGCCAAAGCTATACCCCAATCCATCCATGTCGTTATTGGAAAAGCGTCGGGATGATGTGAAGAGTTGGTTCGAGGCTTTAGTATCTCGCTAAGGTTCTCGACTCATGCTTGTGATAGGTTGGAATTCATGGTTTGGGCCTCATGTACCAAATGTATATTGAGGAATCCCTAGCCACCTTATTTATCCTAGATAAAGGGATTTGTTAGCCATTCCCATTCTACTAATCTTAAGATTGTGTTGTTTGAATTGTTTTCTTTGTGCAAAACCAGTGATTTTCTGTTTAATCAAGTCAGCCTTATCCTCTAATTGTCGTTTGTTGTGTTTTGGGTCCTTTTCCATAGTCATTTTTGTGAAAATCAAGTTCATACTTGTGCAGAGGGGCAAACCTGCTCTTTGTCTCAATCCCTTTTCAGCCTATTTTTGTTAGATTTTCCCAAATTTTTGTCAAACAGGCGGACCTGCCTTTGGACAGGCATACTTGTCCCTTGAACAGTCAGTTTTATCACCTATTTCATCATTTTGAGCACCCATTTCATCATTCCAAGTGACCATTTCATCATTTCGATCACTCGTTTCCTCGTTTCGAACATTCGTACATCTGCTCCGAGAATCCAATCCCTATCCCAAATATTCATCCTCTTCACCTAAACATCCATTTCCTCGTTTCGTGCTCTCGTTTACCTACCTCAAACAACTATTTTTGCTCATTTTTCATTGAATAGGTGGACCTACCCTTGGATGGGCAGAACTGCCCTTGAATAGGCGTACCTACCCCAAACAACTATTTTTTCCCATTTTTCACTGAATAGGCGGATGTCCCCTTTCCAAGGGGCGAACCTGCCCAAAACAGAGGGGTGGATCCGCCCAAAAACAACATTTTTCACCCTCCGTTCAGTCATTTCGAGCACTCATTTTCCTGTCATCAACACTTTTTCGTAAGTCATCATTTCATCGAACAAACCACATAGGCGCTACTTAGAACATCATTAGAGTCTATATCCATCATCAAATCATCCATTCCAATCATCTAGACTTCATTTTGAGGGTTTTGATTTTTATGTCCAAACTTCCAGAGGCCATAACTTTTGACTTAGGTGTCTGATTAGGATGAAATTTTATGGGTGGATGCGTTATGAGGTGGCATGTTGATTCCCAACTGACCTGAGTGGTTGGACCCCATTTCGACACATTTTTGAGCTTCAAACTTTCAACTTGACCCTTAAAATCATAATTTAGTGTTTTTTTCAATTTTTTAAAAATTGTTTTCATTAATAACTTGGAATGCATGTCTCAGATTTGGGATGTTAGTTGGAAATTCATCCTATCTTAGTTTTGGGTATTTTTTTAGGAAAAAAATGGAATCTCAAACGTATGTCTGTGAAGTTTCCTAAAATGGCAAACTTTGACAATTTTTGAAAACTGCCAAATCTGGAAAAATCTGATTGTCAACATCTTACATCCTCTAGTTACAACCCCTAAACTTGGTGTAGAATCAATCCTATCACATCCTCCAATCATCCTAATCTAAACCTCAATCTGAGCTTTAGTCCATCTATAGCCAAGATCTTTGGATATCGAAACAAATCTTAAGATCCCTCTTATCTTCTTCAATTTCGTTCTATTCATCCTTTCATCCATTCCAAGAGTCAGTATCCCCATCTGAGCATTCGTTCATCCATTCTAATCAATCATTTACTCATTTCAAGATTTTTTTCATCCCTTCCGAACAATCATTTCCTTTTTCCAACCAATCGTTCATCTATTTTGAACTTTCTTCTCTCATTTCGAGTGGTCATTCACTTGTTTTGATCAATCATTTACTCTTTCCAAGTAATCTTTCATCCATTCTAAGCTTTCGTTTCCACATTTTGAGAGTCATTCAAGCAATCCAATCAATTGTTTACTCATTTTTAGTTTTTTTTCATCCATTCCTATCATTTGTTCCTACAATTAGATCATCATTTTTTCCATTGAAATCCCCCGAGCTTCATTTTAGGTTATTATCCGAATTGACTTAGGTGTTTGAATTGATCATCATCCTCAACATCTGCTTAGGATTGTCATCCATCCTAAGTTAATCATCATCATCAACCCAATCAATCTACTTTCAATCTTAAAGTGAATTCAGTGCCGCAATCATCTATTTATACTTTAATCCGATCAATCAGTATCCTAATTCACCTAGGGTAATCTCTAAACAAGGTTTTCCAATCCCTTTCATCATCCTATTTGATCCATCATTCGATCTTATCAATCATCGATTGATCTTATCCAATCCAATCCAATTGCATCTTTATCCAATCACCTTCAACCTAATCAATCTACTTCCATCTCGAAGCATATTTGGTGTTGAGATCATCCATTGATAATCAAATCTGATCATTAGAATCAATCCCATTGCATCATTCAATCATCCTAATCTGAGCTTTAATCCAATCCCGATCTGAGCTTGACCTAAAATCTTGATTTGAGCTTTAGTCCGTTTCCACCCAAAAAAATTTGATCCATCCTATTTATCCTTTCATCATCATGAATCCTTATCCTCCATCAATAGTAGTCAAGGGAAACCCTAATTATGTCAACGACGATAAAAAAAGTCTTTTCGATCAAGAGGAATATGACATAGATCCCCTTGATGCTATCATCGCTAGTAATCTTTCTTCGCCCTCTTTCCAAAATTTGATCCCCCCTCTGAGCTATCCCGTTACATTTGCACCTATTAATACTCCTTATGCTACCTTTGAAATGGGATTATCTTCCTCACTCACATCTCCATCATATCCTCCCTCTATATCATCTTCTTATTCAACATCCATGTCTTCTTATCCCAATCTAGTATCCAAATATCCCTATTATAATCCCTCATCCACACTTGCATACCCCAATCCTTCATCCACATATGCTCACTATCCTAATCCTCCATACCAATCTACCTATCCTATTTTATCTTAATCCTGCACCCCCATCAACCTATCCTAATCCAACACCCACATCATCTTGTCCTAATATACCACCCACATCCTTTTTTCCTAATCCACCATCCATATCCTCTTTTCCTAATCCTCATCATTCCAATTCCTAATCTCATCCTAATATACCACCCACATCCAATCCACCATCCATATCCTCTTCTCCTAATTCATCATTCCAATATCCCTACCTTAACCCTCCATCCAATCCTAGTCCTCCATCTACTCACAGTTTTACATCCAATCCCATTCCCCCATCTAATCCCAATCCTCCACCAATCCCCAATCCTTCATCCACTCCTACCTCACCATCTAAACCTAGAATATGCAAGTTTCTCACTCTCGAAGTTCTCCAAGGACTTATGACAAAGAAGACACCCCCAACTCCACCACTTGAAATCATGGAACCATGCCATCCCAATCCGTCATCCATGGTGATGAGACCCCTCTCCAACACACACCTAACATTGATGCTACCACCCCTAGCACCACTCAAACTGTCAAAACCATCACATCCTCTGAATCCACTGAGCTCCCATCTCCTTCTTTGAGATTTTTTGAGCCCATCGAAGATAACCAAATCTGATTCACTCCACCTACACCTAGATCCTCCCAATCCATCACAGATCCACCAATCCAATCCACTCCTTCCACTCCTATTATCACCGCAATCACTAATCTTGAACTTCATGAATCCTCCATTCGTCCACCTCACCCACTTGGGGAGTCCATCTAACATTCCTCCATTATCATGCCTCTTGCACATGATGAGTCATTCCAAGAGCTTGATCCAAAGCATGCCATATTCCCTCTTCCACATCACGATCCTATCATCCCTTCCAGCCCATATCAAGATCATAGCCTCCCATCCATTCCATCCCATGATCCCCTTGTCACTCAAGATTCCACCGGCCCATCTCATGAGCCCTTATTTCAATCTCCATTGCATGAGCCCTTATCACCCACTACCAAAAATCCTAATCCTATCATGTCACCTAATCCCTCTCTTGATCCCTTACCACTCCCTTGTCCCGACCAAGATGTTGCTATCCCCTCATCTCCATCTAATGATCCTCCACCATCGCCTAACCATACCACCCCCACACCACTTTTATATCCCCTTGGTACTCTCACATTCTTCCATGGTGGACTCCTTGCTGAAGAAAAACAAATCATATAGACCACCCATCATCCTTCGCCTAATAATGGACTCACATCATTCTTCCAGAATAACAAAAATCCTATCATGGATAAAATGCTCAAAAACATGAACTATCAAGGAAAATGTTTAGGTCTTCATGAGCAAGGTATTTTAGAGCCCATTCAGGTCAAAAAACAACTTTGTATGCGAGGTCTTGGACCTAGTTCCCAGGACTCACAATCTAAAGGTGTTGGTTCAAAATCCAAATGTCCTCAATGAGCCTCTTCCAAAAGAAATTTAGGCTCTTCCCATTGCTCCACCAAATCATTCACTACCATCCCCCATCCTCTATCATATCACCTCAAAACAACCATCCATATTCCTCCCTCATCTGATCCATCCATTTTGGGTCCTTATGTCCCTCCACCTACTATGTCTATTGTTGGCCCTTATATCCCAAAATCACCTCCTCCATCTCGTCCTATTCATCCTTTCATCCATCCATCACCCCTCCATGTCACCCATCATAAACATCCCACTCGCATGTCCCCTAATAAGGATCAACAAAGGAACATACCCGCACATCCTCCATCTACACATAATCCCCATAATCCTACCTCCATCGCTCCACATCATTCATCTCCTCTCACCCATCCCATTGCTATTAAAAGAACTTTGGATGCTAAAGTAAAAATACATAAATCTAAACATCCACATGGATCAAAAGCTCCTCATGTCCCCTCTAAAATACATGGTGATGAATTGAAAAATCAAATCCAGAATCCAAATCAAATCCATAGGCCATAAAGGCCCACCAAAGAAAAGATCAAAACCATGTGGATCCCAAAGAAAAAAGATGCAATACCTTCAAATGAAAAATCTGTAACAACATCCAAAGTTGCTACTCCAAAGGCTAATCATACACACCCTCCATCTCCTAAATCTATTTTGGGTCATTATGTCCCAAAATTCACTATCCCATCTCCTCCATTATCCCTACATTCTCCATCCATTAATACTCCTATCATTTCACATCCATCACCATATGTGCCAATGTTGGTCCTGAACTCACCACCCCATCACACACCTACCCCATCATTCTATCCATACCCTTTCCAGAATCCCATCCATTATCCCACATATCTCCCCCATCAAATCCCTCTAATTCAACCTCTTGCATAATCCATTTATCCTAATAAGGTTATACCAACATCCAACAGTCACTTCAAACATGGGCTCTTAACACCTTGTATGGAACTTGATGCTTGAGTCCTTCATCCATCTCCTTATCACATGTATTCTAAATCCACTTATCCACCTCCCTATCCTTATCCATCTCCTTCCGCATGCTATCCAAAAAGTCAAAAAATAAAATAAAAATAAATGAGAAAATAGTAAAGAGAAATAATTCGTCCAATGGAGAAAACTTGGCAAACAAGCACCTTGGATAAGTACCATGATGAAAACCTTGTAAACAGGTGTCATGCGTAAATCCCCATCTATACTTTTCCACACTTGGGGGAAACTTCCTGATATGCATTCCCTCCATCTGCTATGCTTCCTGATATGCACTCCCTCCATCCACTATGCCTCTTGCTACGCTTCCTGCTATGCTTCTTGCTACACTTCTTGCTATGCTTCTTGCTACGCTTCCTGCTATGCTTCTTGCTATGCTTCATGCTATGCGCACATATTCCTGTTATACATCCCCTTCATCCCACCTATCTTCCGCATCCTACCATCATATCCCATTTATCTCCAATACCTCCATACTTCTTGTGATCTTGATAAAAAAGGGGCACCTATCTATGCATGCTTTGGACACCTCTTGGTATACAATCCCTCTATCCACACACTATCCTATTCCTTATCCATATTCATCTACTTTATTTTCCCATCTGTCATCCTACCATTAGTCTCCCTTCCTTATCCCAACATCCTATCTTCATCCATCAAACTCCCTTATCCACCAATCCTATCCTCCTCTAGTTCTCTCCTTTATCTTCCCATCCACTTGGCTTTCGTCCCTCCTAACTTATCACACACAACATATCTAGAGTGGGGGCACCTATCTTCCTTTGTGACATAAGTCTTTGAGAAATCATTTATAACATCCCTTCCATCCCCTGTCCTTATCTTCCCATCCAAACAATATCTTCCTCTCTAAACAAATCCCCCATTCTTATCTCTCTATCCATCCCTTCATCTTTATCCTCAGCACATCTCATAATCCCTTGTCATTGGCATCTAGCTATAGGCTTCCCCTCATGCAATTCAATTCCATCTATCTCATGGTCATCATTCCCCTTCTTTCGCACATCATTCCAATCTCTGGTCACTTTTCATCACTCCTATCTTCATCGTATCATTCTCCCAATTCATCTTTTGATGATTTGGATAACTATCCCATCCTTGAGCTTCGTGTAATTCCCATCATCAATCCTATCCAATCCAACAGGTCTATCTTGTCTCATCATATTGGTCCCATCATTTTATCCCCTTATCCAGGGTTATCTCATCTCATCTTTTGTCCATTGTTTTTCTTTCATCTTTGTCGAACTATGTTGCCCTTGTGCTTTCACATAGGCAAGGATGATCATTTGATCCAACCCATGGGTTCTTTTATCATCTATCATTAGTCTTTTTTCTTTTTCCCGTTCATTGTCATCATTGAGGTCTCCATCGTCCTCTTCTCACTTTTATCCATGGCCAGTTGTCAACCTTTTATCGAACTATGAGGGCTTTGTCCTTTCATGTAGGAAAGGCTAATCTTTGATCAACCCCTAAGCCCCTAGGTCTTTAGGGTGTGTCAGTATTTTGTCTTCTGTCTCATCTCTTGTGTCATGTTGTCAAGCTATGCCCTTATCTAGCTGGTTCTTCACAAATGAGATCCACCAGTATCATCAAATACAATCGGTTTTAAATATCCTGCATCATATTGATCTTTTAGTTAATATCCATCTTTGGTCTCAATAGGATGTATCCTTCCTAATATACCTCATCAACCCCATCCATCCTCTTGATTCTATGGAAAAGGACATTTGAAATTGATTGTGATATTTTGATGCTTTTGGCTTTTGTTTATCATTTTAGCTCCCTATCATCACTTCTCATGGTTCCCTTGATCCATCATATCATTGTGTGCCTTGACTAGTAAACATAGGGGCATATCTTGATCTTTTTTTTGTTGTTGTCTTCCTGGTTGTCCCACGTAGTACCCACCAAGACTCCTACAGTCTTGTGTTATGTTAGGGCAACCTTTGTGCTTTTGGTTATCCCAATACATGTCCTGACCAAGGTCTTTGTGACTTTGGGGTGTTGGGATGACCTTCTTGTCTATTGTGTTTTTTAATGCATTAGACACGAATAGGTCTCGGTTCTTGATACCTTGGCATCTTGTGTCTTATGCTATAGCAAAAATCATGCTCCAAAATTGGAAAATTGCATTAGGATTTCATTTTATCTCCCATTCCATCCTCTCATCTATCAAAAATCCCCCCATCCATTCATCCTTTATCAATCTCCTTACCATATCCATCCATTGTCTTATCATCATCTCTTCAATCTTCTTAGAATAATATAGATTGGTTATTCTAAGAATCTTATCCTCCATCATTTTTATCCTTTCATCCATCTCACATCTCAATCCCATCCTCATCCATTCAATCTAGCACAAATCATCTAATAAAATCCTTGGTCTTGTCCCTAGCCTTGTTACAAGCATCGATCCAATCATCCTCATCATTGTGATGTATCCTTCCCTATCCTTTGGTGTTGTTTCCGGATGTATCCTTCCCTCATCAACAACCCTTTTTATCGGGAGGTATCCTTCCCTATCCTCATATTATTTTGGGATGTATCCTTCCCTCATCAACAACACTTTCATCATCATCACCATCGAGGTGTCTCTTTCCCTATCCTTGTGGTGTTTCAGGATATATCATCACCTCATTGAAAACACTCCATCCATCATCAACCCATTTTGGCTTGTCACTTGACTGGGGCAACCTCACCTTCGTCCTTGCATCCATTTATGCTTCCCAATCTCCTGCCACCTTTTCATCATTTCTTACCCATCACTTTGCATCATCTTCCTCATCTCCATTCTCATCGTCTCATCCATTTCGAGAGAACAACCATGTTCTCTCGAACCCACATGTCCTATCAAGGGGGCATCCTTCATCCCTAACCTTCATCTTCACCCCCATCATCTCTCTTCCCAATTAATCCTTTAATGTCTGGGGCATCTTTCCCAATTTGGCCATCTTCTTTTGGGTTCTATATTTTAATATTCTTTGAAATGATGCTACTTCGTAACACCATCTCAAAGAGGGAAAAAATGAAGAAACCTAAATTTGGACACTCACATTTGTCCAAATTTATCCCTCTTCATCTAAACATCCTCTTATGTGCATTAATTAGGTAATATTGTTATTATCTAATTAATATCCTCTAAAGTTCTTCTAATCTTGAAGAAATCTAGTTAAATAATTAAATACCTTACCTCTTTAATCCCCCTTTCATCAAATGAATTAAATAAATATTACATTTGTTTAATCCCTCACATGTCACATCACTTTCACTTAATACTAACCCATCTCCTAATATCTTCATTAGGGATGTGCACATGCCTAATCCTTGATTAGGATGTGTCACATCCTCCAAATTTTGCAAGTTGGATTCTAATCCTCATTACCCCTAATTATCCTCTAATTACTGATTAGTTAAGCCTAATTAGTACCTTGGTTAACTCTCCCCATCCCCCAAGGAATTTTTATTCATTCAAGATTCTTCTCTTCCCCATATGAATTTTTAATTCACTTGTATTCCTCCAAGGAATCTTCTCTTCCCCATGCAAGTTCTAAAACCTTTGACTTGTCACATCACATGTGCCAAATTCTTCTGGAATCTTTGAATTGTCACATCAAGTCACATGTGGACAAGTGCTTCCCTTTTTGGAACCTTGCCTTGTCCATGGGATTCTTCCAAGCATGTGAATTTTTAATTCACATTTATTTTTCCAACTACTTTCCTCTTCCCCATGGAGATTTTTGAGGAATACTAAAATTCCTCTCATGTCACTTTCCAACAATTTGGCAACAAGAACTTTCCTTTTAAGGAAATCTTCTCCTCTCGCAATGTACTTTTAAATTACTTGTCCTTCTTCCACATCATGTACCCTCCTTCCATCTCATCATGTCCTTTGGACACTTCACCTTCCACATGTCAAGATGTGAGGGCTTGTGAGTCCTCACCTCACCATAGCCCTTCATCTTGGCCATGGTGGCTCAACCTTAACTGTCCATTTCTCTAGAGAATTCAATAACCTCTATAAATACCCCCTTTTTTCTCTCATTTTGGGAACCTTATGCATTTGATACCAAACTCTTGCTATTTTGTCATTTGAACCCATACTTAGCCAATTTGCCTTCATCATAGCACTTGAATCCATTAATCATCCATTTTCAACCATCTTGCATCTTTAATCTCATTTTCCATTCAAGGAGCATACACAACATCGAAGATCGAAGGGCCAACCAAGGGACAAATTGACAAGGTATAATTGTTTCATTTAATCTTCTTTGTTTAAGTTCAACGTTTTTCCCAATTTTGAGTGTTAGGTGTTCTTCATTGTTTCTTGTATTTTTATTGTTGTTGCACATTTAGGAACAAGGATTTTCACTTGATCACAAGAAAAAAGTAACAAAATGTATTTATCTTCATCTTCTAGCTTTACATCTACAGATGCTAACTGACTTAGAATCAAATTAAAAGAATTCAAATGATTTGCAACAAAATCACCATCTTTCACCTTTAAAGAATACAACTATCTTTTCAGATACAACTTATTAATAAGAATTTTGGTTTGATAAATATCACCTATTCTCTTCCACAACTTATATGCAATAGTTTCTTTTGAAACATTCAAGAGAACAACATCAACAAGACATAATCTTATGGTCCCTCTTTCCTTCTTATCAAGCTTGACCTAATCGTCATCTGACATTGTTGTAGGTGACTTTGTCTCATTACCAACAACTAACCACTAATCTCTCTCTTTAAGGAGATCCTCCATTTTTCTCATAATTAGATCCATTGAATCTTTCAATATCTAAACAAGAATTAAAACTCATTGTAACAAACTTATTTTCCAAAATCAGCAATAACACAATAGTAAAATATCCCACTAGAGCCAAAAAACCTTCAAACTTTTAATAGAAAGGTGTCCAAAACTCAACCCAAACCTCAGCTTTGATACCAAATGTTGAAAATGGAGGTAATTATGTAGCTTTAATACTTTGTAAAACTATTTTAGCTGTAGATCTAAATAAGTCTTCTTTGTTACAAATTCTTTGTAGATGATTATTTTTTTAGATTTATTTTACCATTTGTAGAAGTAGATAGAAGATTGTAGAAGAATAAGACCAAAAGATAGAAGTGACACAACATATACCGTGGAGAAACCCTTTCGGGAAAAAAAACTCCACCAAGAATCAATAGTGATTGTATTATTTAACCTTAGAACAAGATTACAATAATTCTTTATCAATCCTTGCTTGAGATGCTCCTTTTTCCTTCAAAAATTCTTCTTTACAACCTACAATAAAATCTGATAAACTCTCTTCAACTTGTGCAATAAATAGACAATAATGAGCCTTGTAAACTCCAAAGAGTTTACAACTATAAATTGCACCTTGGTGTGCAATGGGTATGCCAAAGAGGTGTGGAAGGTTAATTGGGAAATTTTTTGTCTATTTTTTGTATACATTTGTGCATCACATGAGGTCAATTGGTAGGTCAATTAGAAAATGATTTTTTTTTGCACCAAATGTCTAAATGGATAAGTGATAGCTTCAAATCAACTATACATCCACATATAAGGATCCAAACATGAGTAGAAAAACCTTTGAATTGGAAAGATAACCAATCTCCATTTTCAAAAGGAGATCATGTAATGTTTGAAATATGGAGAGAGGGAGAGATAGGAATAGATAGAGGGGGGAAGAGCGAGAGACAAAGAGGAGTAAGGAGATGGAGATAGAGACAAAGATAGAGATAGAGATAGAGATAGAGATGGAGAGGGAGATGGAGATGGAGATGGAGAGGGAGAAGAAGGAGATATAAAGAGATATAAATATGGAAGAGAAAAATATATAGAGAGGGAGAGAGAGGGAGAGAATGAGAGAGATGGAAAGAGAAATATGGAGATAAGAAGTGATCTAGAGAGAGGGGCAGAGAGGGATAGGTATAGGGGTGGAGAGATGGAGTGATAATCAGATAGAGATAGAGAGAGATGGAAGAAGAAATATGGAGAGATAGAGATATAGATATGGATGTCTAGAGAGAGAGAGAGATGGGAAGAGAAAGAGAGATAGAGATATATGGGAAGAGAAAGAGAGATAGAGATATATGGGAAGAGAGAGAGATGGGAAGAGAAAGAGAGATAGAGATATATGGGAAGAGAGGGAGAAAGAGGTAGAGATAGAGAGATAGGAGATAGGGATGGAGTGAGGGAGAGAGAAATGTGGAGAGATAGAGAGAGGGAGGGAGATAAGGGGAGAGAGATAGGTAGATGGAGAGAGAGAAGAAGAGGCAGAGAGATAGGTAGAGGGAGAGAGAGAGGAGAGAGTGGAAAGAGGGAGAAATAGATTAATATACAAAGATAAAGAGGGAGAGGGAGAGAGGGAAAGATATAGAGAGAGAGGTAGAGATAATGAGATATAGATAGAGAGGGAGAGATAAGGATATAGAGATAGAGGGCGTGAGAGTGAGAGAAAGAAGATGGAAGAGAAAAGTGATAGAGAGAGGGAATTAGAGATAGAGAGGGGAAATATAGAGAGATAGGGAGGAATAAATGAGGTGTGTGTGTGTATGTATGAGTGAGAGAGATGTGTAGGGATAGAGGGGGAGAGAGGAAGATAAAGGTAGAGATGAAGATAGAGGGAGAGACTTGAAGAGGGAGAGAAATAGATAGAGATATTTTATGGTTATATTTATGGAATCAGTGTAGAAATGAACACAATTAAACCTAACATAAAATGTGTGGACTTTGTGAAATGAGGTGGAAACAAGAGACCAAAAATATTAGGCTAGGAAAACTCTCCAGTGCCATGGGAGGGGATCTCAATTCAATGGAGCCCCATCTTGTGTGATAATGTGAAAATAGAAGTTAATGTTTGCCATATTCTCAAAAGGGGAGGGCTTTCCAATTACATGGAGAGGTTTAATGTGTTTAAACCCATGCTTGTAGTGTAGTTCACAAGGAATTAAAATTATAGAGTGGTATAAAGATGAGAATTTAAATGAGATGTTTTCAAGGAGCTTATTGCTCAAATATTTGGTTTATTGAATGAAGGAGGGAGGTTTATATGGATCACAAGAGGTATTTTCTACCTTATCCTTGGGCTAAAGTGGTGCTCCAAATCATGAGGTTTTTCACACTACATGACCACTTCCAATCCTTTTATATGTATCAATTTACTTTGCATTGTTTAACGATCTATCCTTATTTTTGTTATCCACCAAAGAATACTCTATTCTTGAATTCAATAAAGGAATTGGATCCCCCCCTATACCAATTTCTAATTATTTTTCTTATCAAATATGTTTTATCCTTGAAACCACAACTTCTCATTGCTACTTGGAGCTATTATACTACTTCTTTTTCATTACATTAATAGACCTATAAGAAGAGATATCATTCTCATTTATCCTCTCTAGAGATGGTCTTCTCCTATTCTCTCAAACCTAAGTTTCCTTATGAGGATAGTCCTTCCTTTTTCTCTACTAGTTCTAAGGATCATAGTAGAAAGAATTTGGGTGGTGGGGAATGTAGTCAAGGATCTAAAATCCCTTCCAAAGAGAAGGGAAAAATGTGATGGGTTCTAAGGGAAAGCCATAAAGAGGGGAGAGGACAAAACACAATATTATGGGAAAGGGTAAATTGTATGAGGTGGATGACATTCATGTGCATACTAAAATTCCTAAAGTAGAAGGATTATGCATTGGATTTTCTAAATTTCCCATTGATATTTCATACTAATCTTCATCTCTTAAGTCGCGGCTTCAATTGGAAATTTGCTTGCTAACAAAACTAATGAAATGAACAAAGAGGTTATCCTTGCCAACATCATGTAGATAGAACAACATTTCGAAAGATTTTGTGAGTGAGTAGGTATGGATGAGAAGAAGGAATTTCCATTGAGATGGAGATGGTGTAAAAGGGTAAGATTTGCAAGGGAAGGGGGAATTGGCTGTGAAAACATACAATTGGACATTTGAAGATGCTTGAGAATGTACATGGCAGAGATAAATTTTCAAGCAATTCATCGCTTGCCACTTGGGACATATTCACCTCGACTAGCAACAACTCCTCTGTTTTTATCATATTTCCTATCCACATACAATTGGCCATGATGGCATACAATTGGACATTTGAAGATGCTTGAGACTGTACATGGTAGAGATAACTTTTCCCCATTCATCGCTTGCCACTTGGGACATATTCACCTCAACCAGTAGCAACTCCTCTATTTTTATCATATTTCCTATCCACATTTGCATGCCATCAATTGTGATGGAGGAGGAGGAAATGTAGCGATTAGTGGAAAAATCCAAGTAGTGCAATGAGGACGTGTTGCCCAACTTCCTAGGTATCATTCCCACATCTAGTATTTGACAAGTTCAAATAGTGCAAATTATTTAGCATGGGGAGTTGATGAGGAACATCAACACCAACGAAGGTTGTTGATTACAGAGGTTGTGACCTAAAAAAATAGGATTTTGAGAAGTGACATCGTGCAGTGCAGAATGGGCAAGGAGTGGGAGGTGGCATTTGTTGTTGAGAGACTCTCAAAATGTTGTTTTCGTCACTTTCTCGTTGGAACTGGGGAAAAGCGATGATGGAAAAACAATAGTTCTGGTCATAGATGCAAATAACAGCAATGGAAAATAACAAGGAAGATGGATGGACGTGAGTATCTGAATCGTCTTGCATCAATATTAGATTCTTGATACCGATAGAGGAAATCAAGTTTCCTTCAGTGTTTAAAACTAATAGCTATGATGACTTCAATCATCTTTGGGTTAGAGTCAGCCGTTGATTATTACTTTTAGCTTGGCCTCTTTCAAATTGGATATGCCTTCGGTGTAAATTACAAAAAACAATGCTTATCTCACAAAACCCACACCTATTCTTTGCAAGTAGAGTTCTTCCATGAAGAACAATGTCAAAATAAGTCTTTCATCAATTTGGGCATCCCAAACTGAAGTCATAACTCAACATTGATTCTAAAGATATCTTGTAAGTTTCTCCTCAAAGTTGGCACCCAAGAATGGGCCCACTTAACTCAGCCTTATAAAATATCTTCTCATGCAAAAGTGTTAACTACAAGATGCCAACTTGGGTGCCCAAGGTGGGTCCAAGTCAATCTTTGTTAATTGAAACATATCTCTCCACCAATTCTTGCAAACATGATGCATAATTGATTATCCCCACTTGACTGAATGTATCACTTGTTATCTTCCATACAACTCAAGTCATTAGTCATGCATTCCAAGTCAACTAAATTCAACTAGCATTCAACTGAAACTAACTACATGCAACTAAAGATAACTGAACCATAACTGAACTTGAACTAAACTAAACTGAACTGAACTGAATTGATACTGAATTGACAATAAACTGAACTAAACTGAACTGAACTTGACTGAACTAAACTAATTTTAACTGGACTGAACTGAACTGATTTTAACTGGACTAAACTGAACTCTATGCATGTAAACATCAATTCTAAACTTCTAGGATATTTACATGCATTACTGAAGTGTTATCTTTTTCCAAATAGTTAACTTAACTCAAGGTGAGTTCCACCTTCCATGTGGGTGACCCATGTGCTCCTATCATTTAGGAACTCAGCTTGGACACCCTCATGTTCCTATGATTTAGAATTAATTACAAATATCAATTAACATGTTCATTTCATTCAAATTTAATCTCTTTCTAATCCTAGTGTGGGGAACACTTTCCAAGGACTTAGTAGATACACGAAATATGTTTAGGATTGCAATTAAATGGCATCCTATTCCCAACATTGGTAATTTGAAGTATGGTGCACCAACCTTGGAGAAAATATTCATAAAGGAGATAGAGATTTTTCATGAATTTCCAAAAATGTGATCTCTAATTAGGATAAGATTCAAAGTTCTAGGTTTTGGACCACCATTATGGAAACATTGAGATCCAAGCTTAACTTTAGCTCTTCTTACCATCCAAAAATAGATGGATAGACTAAGAAAGTTTTCCTAGTTATGGAGGATACAATTAGAGTGTAGGTAATGGACAAACCCACCAAATAGTAAATATATCTACCTCTCCTAGGGTTTGTATATATCCTATAGTGCTTCATTGAAGATATTACTTGTTGAGGGATTATATGGAAGGAGATGCAAATTCTTTTTGGATGAGATGGTTTGAATAATTAAGTGGTAATTACACTTGATTTGCTTCATGAGTATGAGATTTTTTTTAAGATAACTAGGAATAGATTGAAAGAGGTCAGCAATTTATAGAAAAAGCTCCTCCAAAGAAAAAAGAGCCCTTAGAGAGTTTAAGAATAGAGAAAACATATTCCTCTATATTTAATGTTCCAATGCACAAGAAATATAATTGGAACCCTTCATATATTATTGATTGGTAAACACTATAGGTCAAAGACCATGGTGACGTGTAGTTAGAACCTATTCACATCATAGAGAAGAGAGATCTCTTTCTTGGAAAAAAATCATTAGCTAGGTGAAGGTGATGTGGGAACAATATGGTGAAAAAATAGTTACTTGGGAAGATGAAGACATCTTCTTCAAGAGGCATCCTTATATATTTGAGCAATACCAAGATGATATATTCTAAAGGGGGATGTAACATCCAAAAAAATTGAACTAAAAGCTTTGTATTTTAGACCCATCCTAGTGTAATTGGATGTGGTATTTGACTAATTCATGTTATTATTACCTCTATATTGACTGATTGATGTTGTGATTATAATATGATTGACTAATTTATTTTAATGTGATCTCACAAATTGTGACCTCTTTGAATTATTGTTTTGTTGTGTTTCCATGTAATTTAGATGTGGATATTTTACTTATTGGATATTATTTTATGTGATGGATATTTTATGTTTTTGATAATTGAAAGGAAGTACAGTGTAATATTCTTTCTACACTAATTTGAGAATATGTATTCACTACAAAGGTATTATACCATAACACAATGATTTATGTGGGGAAAATATTTTTGGGAGAAAACCCCATACTCCATGATAAATTAATCTAGTATTTAGTAATCAACAATCACACGCACTTGTGAAATCTAAGCATTTATAGTAGTATCAGTGCAAGAGATCTAGAGAATTTTTGGCAACATAATAGTACTCACAAAAAATACTATATAACTTCCATCTCATGTACCTAGTGAATAAGAGAAATAATACATGGAACCATCAAATAGTAACTAAGAAACCATGAGCTAAAACCACACAAAATGTTGTGCCTAAAATTTTAGTCAAATCTAATGCCTAAGATGAATCTACATGCTAAAAGTAGAACATTCCTTAAAATTTTCATAAGCATGTGATAATCTATTCACCAACTTAGGTGTTCCATTTTAGATCCATTATCTCCAATTAAATATTCCTAATTATGTGTCTAACATGTTCCATAAGTTGTTCAACAAGTGTAATTTCTTTTTATAACTCTCTTATGCATCCAAAATACTTTCACATTTTTTATGTGAAAGGCTCATTTTTTTGAGGCCATAAATTTTGATATGAGAAGCCAATTAAGCCCATATTTTTAAATTTAAGACTTAGAGAGCTTTGTACCATCATAATTATCTTGCTTTGATTAAGCCTCATTTGGATATTTTCTAGGACCAAAATGAACCTCTAGAGACCATAATTACATATTTATGTTCTATAGCCAAAAAATAATATATTTTGTGTTTTAACATTAGGATGCCAAGTTGAAATTTCTTTCCTAGTATTCTTCCACTTGTTGAAAACCTTGTAGGAGAAAACGGGATGCTAACAATAACAACTATTTTCTAAGGGTTGAGAGGTCCATAGACTCATTGTACCACCTAAACTTTTGTATGTTGACTAACTTTGTCAATAAATCTACAACATTTTGCAATGTGTGAAATTTCTCTAGCATCACCCTTCCATCCTCTATTATGTGATAAAAATAGTAGTGTTAAACATCTATGTTCTTGTTCATTACATGAAAGCTCAGGTTCCTTTCTAGACATATGACACTTTGATTGTTACAAAGAATTTTGATAGCACCATTACTCAACCCCACATCTAAACACAATCTCTTAAGCTAGACAAATCCTTTACAATGATGAGTAGCTACCATGTACTCAAGCTTTGTACTGGACAAAGTGTTGGTGCATATTTATTTTCTTTCATTTAGTTAATTGTTTTATTACATATTTGTACCTAGGTTGGGATAAACTTTCTTAGGTATGTATCTAATTAGGTAGGTTGCATTTGCATTATGTGACTTGTACTTTTCTTGTTTGGTGGAGTTGTACTGAATACACATGAGTGTAATCTATTTTATCCCACATTATTTATATATTCACATCTCTTGGTGATGTATCATATATATAGTCACCTCATATATTCTTGTAATCTCAATTTGTAAATTTGTATCCTTTTATAGAATATAATTATTTTCCCATTTTGTTTATCTTTTGTATTCTAATTGAAGCTCCTTGATCTTGAGTGGCTATCTCCATAGTCAAATCATGGTGAGTGAACCCACAATTTTGTGTTCTACCTTTTGGACTAAATGATATGCTCAAAATTAATATTTTTAGCAAATTTTAATTTGTGTCAATTATAGAGAACAAATGGTCAAGAATTTAAGGATCTATAAACTAAGAATTATGAAAACTTCTATGTAGATTCAAGTTGTAATTAAAGAAAATTCAATCATTTTTTATTTTTTATTTTTTAATTATTTTTTATAATTTTTATTAAGTGACATTATTTCATATTATGTAAAAGTTTAGAACTATCACACTTCTAACCACCAAAGTGGTTTTACATGAAATAGTTTTGCTTGAAACAATTCCAAGTGAAATTGTTTCACCTAAAACTACTTAGCACCTACATGACACAAATAGTTTTGGTTGAAAGAGTTTCACCCAAAATTATTAAATTGATGTAATTTAATTTAAAAATTCAAACCAAGTTGAATTTATATGCAATGTTTCAACCAAAATATTTTTGGGTGAAAGAGTTCCGGTTGATTTTTTTGTTTAGAACTATCTATGTGGTAGCCTAACCCTTCTTTGAAGAAAATTCAACAAAAAATATCAATTTCAACTCCAAATTTATCTAAGGGTCCTTCTCATGAAAATATAAAAAACCCTTTTGTAAAGATTAGAGTCTAGAATCTAAAATATATTTTTTTGGATATTTTGATTGGTTTTATTATGATTTTTTGAATTTATTCCATGCTGATTATTATAATCAAACATGAGGTTGATTAGAAATTAAAAAATATAAAAAATATATTTAAAAAATAAAAAATTTATGGTGCACCAGAGGAAAGAGTCCTCTCCAAGATGGTATAAATTTGTTTAATAATAAAAAATTATACAAGAGTTCACATCTCATTAAAACTATGATATTTTGAGTAAATTTGACTTATTTTTTTTTTAAAAATATATTCATCTAACATTATTTATTCTATCCATGCGCTAGATTTTCAAGTTAAAGTGAAAAATAAATCATTTGAAAAAATATTTAAATTTACTTCACTTTTTGCAACATTCTATTGATCTCACCTTTTTTTTATGAATTGAAATATTTCTCTTAAACTTATAAAAAAATACACAACTATTTTTAAAAATATAAACATAAACTATATTAAGAGTTCTATATTTTATTAGTTTACATTATCTTAAAATTCAAAACATAAATGTCACTTTTAAATGGTCAAAGTTGGAAAAATGTATTTGTGTTGGCTATCTCCTTTATAAAAGTGTGACATAGTTATGAACCTTTTCCCTATCATATAAATTTTATTATAGATATTGTTTTTCATGATTTCTTGAAATTAGATCAACTTCAACATTAGTGCACAAATATTTTTTAATAAATTTTTATTAAATATTTTATTTATTATTAATTTTTGAGTTAGTACTTACAAAAATTTTAAACCTACATTATTGTGTAATATATTTTTCTTAGCATATATGTCGAAATTAATTTTTTTATTAAAACAAGGACATATATGTGGAGTGTTGTGCATTTTTTTAGATTTTTCTAAAAATGTTTATTATTTTTCCCAATGTCTTAAATATAGGTCATTATTTTTGCATAATGAACTTACATTTATTGTAAAATTAAAAATATATACTATTAAAGAAAATATAATACATATTATAATTTTTAGAAAGCTAATACTAAGGGCTACAAAACTACAAAATTACAAAATTACAAAATTACATCTTTCAAATGAGTTCATTTGATACTCCAAAAGGTGAAGCAATTTTTTTTTTATATATATCAAAGGGGGTTTGATTTAATTCTCTTTAATCAAATTTCCTTAGATGAAACCTCTCAAGACTTAAACCATTAATTTTTTAAATATTATATGATTCTAGGAAAAAATAGGAGTTCCAAGTTCCACAAGTGGGACACACTATTGTGGGATCAACTTGGTATCATAGCATTTTGTACTATATTTTACATGGTCTTAGAACTTGTGAGATTGCTTCTTGTTAACTTTTTTAAGATCTACATTGTAGATTTTGTATTTTATAAAAAAATTAAGTGTGTTAGTATCTTACATTGAATCATGACCTATAATTTTTGTATTTATAGAAATACAATATTTTGGGGGGTCCTCTTTGTGGCTTTATATTGCAAGTGTATTTTGGAGTTTGATGGATTAAATTTGAGTATATCATTAATTTAAGAGTGATAAAATAGCTAGTTTTTCCTTTTGTTATGTCTACATCAAACATAGGAGGCCAAGTCTACAAGGGTTTGAATAAGGGGGTTGATATTGGGAATATGTAGGTCACTTCTCATTGATTAAGAAAAAATGATCTTGACATTGTGTTTAGAATGCCCAAAAACCTATAGATTGGCTATCAAATCATCAAAATTAGACAATTTTTCCTCAAGTTGCCAATTTTTTTTCCATTTGAGCATTTGATAGGTAGTATATTATAGTAGAATATTTTACACATTCTATGCAAGTTGAATCTTGTCGACATCAATGAATCTAACTTTGGAGTGTGTAAGCGTAAATAATATATGAAAATAATCTTTAATTTTTTAAGGTTTTATTTCCATAATATTTTTGTACTTTATGGGTATTAGGTACACTATAGGTGAAGCATAGGGGTGCCATGTGGTGCAAGAACCCTAAATATACACTAATTTATAGGTACTTGCAATGATAATGTCCACCCAAAAATGATACCACTAACCTCCACCTCATTCAATAGCTTAGCCCTCCAACCATTGTCAACATGTTGCCATTGTTAGCTTTACCACATTAGTGTGATACCACCTCCATTAAGCCACACTATGAAAATTACCAAAGATATTTGTTGAATTTTATGTTGAAAGCCACCTGACCTTACCATAAAGTAGTTTCCAATGCATATAATCTAGAGGATTCATATTTTAGATGGAAATTTTTGGATCAAAATGGGTGGATTTGAAGAATCTAATAATGGTTTTGGGATCATTGGGAAAAATATTTCACTAACAATCCTACAAACATCATCAATTTAGAAAGACATTTCCTAACATTATATTTTCTTCAATTGACACCACTATTTTTTCCACTACAATATTTTTCATTTGTTGACATAGTCATTATATTAGTTGATATATGTGAGCCGTTTGCAAATTAGCCCCTTGCACTATTGAGATTTTTAGCAAAGGAGATCATCTTCAAAAATATACTTAGTAATACGAAGGCCTTTTCAATGCCTTTTCAATGAATTTTTTAATTGAGAATATTTTTTATAAACTTTGTGGTGGTGTATCTATTTTCTAATTTTGATGCATGGTTTTCAAAAAATTATAAATTCTCATAGGTGTTGCTACATAATTCCTTTTTTGGGACATTCTAGGGCCTTCTTTGGCTCACATGGGCTCCATTTTAGGTGCCTTTTTTGAAATTACATAAGTTTTCATGCTTACAAAGTGGTGCTATTAATTCATTTTGATTTTAATCCCAAGTTATATTTTAAATTTTGATCTTCTTTTGAATCTATAAAAACATTGAGATAAACTCTAGTGTGATATTTACTAATGAAAATTGTAATCATACTAGATATAAAGTTCTTAGATCATATTGTGTTGGGGGAATAATTAATTGAGTGAATTTGGGGGGTCTTCTTGTGGTTTTGATTGCATTAATATTGAATTGTGTTCTACCTTTCTTGTTTCATTGTGGATTATTAATTCAATTCCACTTTTAACACTCTATGACTATTTTGTATGGAAATCTAAAATTAAAAAATTTGTAAGGGTTAGAAGGTTTACATCATAGTCCATGGGTTTGATGTTGAACCAAAAGATGAGCATGTAAGATTAATTGGTTGAATAGTTGTGAAGAAGCCATTAGCTATTTATTCTTGTATGCCATTCTTGATTTGTTTCACATTAAGAACCATGCTACACCTATAGCTATGTGGACCACATTGTCAAATTTGTTCGGGAAAATAGAAGAAATCCAAGGAAATTTAAATTGGAAGATGAAATTATAATTATCAATTCATGCAATTTTGACTACCTACAAGATTTTATCACCAAATGTAATTCACTAAGAGCACACTTGAAGGAAATTAAAGATTAAAAATTTAGATATACAATTGATGATAAGTGTTCTTTCAGAGTTAGGACCTAACTACTCAATGTTTTTGTCTACTGTATATTCTATAAAGAGTGTTTTGGTAGTAAGTTGCATATTCATACCTTTGATAATTTTCTATGTTACTCATCAGGGAGAAAGATAATATTATTGAAATGGGTACCTTGAAATATTTTAAATGACAATCTTGTTGGAAACCTAACTTGTTGGGGGAGATTGTTGGAAGTTTGTTTGTCATTGAGAAGATTGGTGGATGTATGGAAGATGATGTCACTATGGTGTTGTCATTGATGTCAACATTGATGTTTAGATGATGAGCATGATTGGATATGGTGTTGTCACTGATGTCATCCTATTGCACAATTGAAGAAGTGTTGGTATGAAGCAAACCAAATGTGTTGAATAATTGCCTAAGTCCAAAATTTACAGTTTGTAGTGTTCAAAGAACCATTTTTTGGGTCCACATTGCTCCACTATGAAAAATTTGGTTATGTAATTTTGAGGTAATATTGGTATGTGTTTGAAGACTCTAAATCCAAATTTTCATGACTTAAAGTCTTTTGCATCCGAAGATAATGTTGATAGAGTATCAAACTTTGTAATGGAAGTTTTAGTGGTACAAAGTACATGATTGGAATGCTCTGCATTTCACTATGGATGCACATTTTATTATGTGGATTTGAGGAAGTGTTTATAGGTGTCAAAGGTGTGTACATTCCAAGCAAAAAGTGTTTTAGTGGTTCGTGTGTCAAGGTGTGGATGAACAATTGCTTCATTCAGTTTTACTTCACAAGTTTTGCTATGTGCGATCAATCTAAGTATTTTGTGATCATGCGGAGTTAGATAAAGCATGCATTAGAGTTATGGGAGTGATTATGGTTCATTCCAACCTATCCTTCATTATGCATATATTTTAGTTTGTGTGTGTTGATGTTTTGGGTTGACAAGTTGTGGTGTTGCATGATAGATCAATTAGGCTGACCTAATTTATGTTTTTGTTTGATGCGATATATATACAAGGTTAAGTTCTTGTGTGATGGTGTGTATGAGATTTTTTATGCAAAATAATTAAGTGTGTGTGCGATATTTGGTGAAAAAAGGTGTGAAGTATAATTGTGGTGAAGTATGAAATGTGTTAAGTTAGTTTTCTAAGATTTAGTGGAACTGTATCTTTAGCATAAGTGAGATACATAGTTAGTAGTTCATTTTGGCAGTGAGACACCCTCTTTTATATTATAGTAGTGAGCCATTTATTTTATTCTCTAGACAATGAGTCCACCTAGCAGTGAGCCATTTTATAATATCTTATAACCGGTTATAATATATTGTGAGCTAATCCTCACTGTGGTTTTTCCCTTTTTAGGTTTTCCATGTAAGATCTAGTGTTCTTGTGTTCTTTAATGTGATACATGCTTTCTATGTTCCTTTCTATTACTACAAGTTCAATTTGATTAATTGAATGGATGTTTAAAGTTGATAAAGTTAATTATTTTCAATGAATATTGATTCACCCCCTTCTCAGTATTTCGGGTGTTCAACAATTGGTATTATAGCTAGATTCCTTCAATTGGCTTGATCGTTGAGGTAAATCTTGAAGGTTGAACACATGGCACTCAGAAGGTATCCTATTCCTCTAGAAGATATTATCCTTGAAGGGTTTACTGAAGAAGAATGTGAAGTTGATATGGAGGGAGAACTCAAATTATCCCTTGATGATTTGGATAAAGTAGAAGCTGAGAATAGCAATCTGAAAAAGGATCTTAATGATGCAGATGAATGTATCAAGAAGTTGAGAGAGAAATTGAAGAAAGATACAAAAAAGAATCAAAGAAATAAATGAGCAGCTCAAGCAATCAAATGAGACTATCACCAATCTAAAGGTGAAAGTTGAAGAAGGAAAAATAGTTGAAGATTTCTTGAATGCCAAACTGAAAGATAAATTTGAAGAATGTTCAAAGCTTGAACAAGAGATTGTGACTTTGAGATCATATTTAGAGAGAGAAAAGATTCAAGAAGATAAATTAAAGAAAGGCTCCACCTTGCTTGATGATATACTTTCCAGTCAGAAGGCTTCTAAGGACAAAGAAGGTTTAGGGTTTTAGAAAGGAGAAGTTCAAAAGAAAATCAGACTCTGAATAATGTTGAGAAGAAGAATGACCAGAAGAACAATGCCAAATAGGTCTGAAACTAGAAGAAATATTTCAAGAGACTACCTATCAAACAATCAAATGCACAAAGGTACCCATCTTTTAGTGGCTATTGTTATTCCTACAATAAGTTTGGATATAAAGTTGTAGATTGTAGAAGTATAATGAATTAGAATGTCCAATCATTTCTCAGTGATTGCTATACATGTAATAGATTTGGTCATAGAGCCAGTGAATACAAAAATAAAATGATGAATGGCTACAATAATGGCACAAGGTTTCAATATTTCAATGGATATTATTATACATGCAATGGATTTGGGCATAGGCTAATCAATATAGATCTAGAATGGCTAGAAGTGAGCTTGTTCTAAAAGGTGCCACTTGTTACAAATGCAACAAACTAGGACACATAACTAAGTTTTATGGAAGCAAGAATGTGAAACCCTATGTTTCACAAAAGAAGGCTAATCCAAAAAAGAAGGTAGATCTAGTTGAAATGAAGAAGGGAATGGACAAGACTCGGAAAAATAATGATGAGAGTGAAGTAAAAAATGAGTTTGTGCCAAATCCTAGTGTAGATATTTCCTCTAAAAATTAGATGAAGAGATTTGGCTCAGGGGGAGTTCTAACATAAAATATTCAAGCCCTTGCAAAAGATGTGGTGTTGATGCCTTTAGAACATAGGTACATATGTGTTTGAGATGCTCAAATAGTTGGAGGAATTGTCAGTGAAAAATCTTTTGTTGTAGAGATTTGGAGAGAGAATTAAGGTGACTATGTCTACATAGTTAGCATTTGACAACTTTTTGACCTAGCTTCAAATCAATGCAATCAATTTGCTTTTTAGGTCATAAAAAAGGTGTTTATATGTAATTTTGCATATGCTTAAGTCATTTGCAATCAAGCATTTGAAGAGTGAAGAGAAAAGAAAAAGAAAATTGAAGTGTTTTCAAGGTGTTGTGTGAAACCCTAACCAATAAGGACTCAAAGGTATTTACAATTTCTTTCTTATCCCTTGTTTCAGAAGTTGTTCAAAATATTTACACCTCAAGTAGAAAATTGATAAATCCATGGTGATGGATCCAAAAGGCACATTTTCACATATTCCTTATGGTGTATTACATACTGAGGATGTGAGGATTTATATACACACAAAATTGGAAGAACACAATCATGCAAAGTTGGGATAATTTTGGGTAGATAAGTTAATCGGTGATGATTTTGAATTGAAACTAGAGTATGCAAGTTTAGTTGAAAAGAAACTAGATATGTGGAAAAAAATTCCTATATTTTTCTGTGTATGAATGGGTTAGATACATGTTGAGCAGAATTCATGACAGATTCATGTGGTTAGACCTACCACACATGATAAAAAAGGAAGCCATTAGGGTTGTTACAGGGTTATGCTCCACCAGACCAATTCCAACTCTTAAATCTATAAATAATGAAGTGGTAATGGAGTTATCCGGTGCCCAATTTGACAAATGTGTCCTAACAGTAAAGGATATAGAAGATTCAACATTAAAGTATGCATCTATGATGATAGGATATAATATTTTCTTCACAAACACATAAAAATTTGTTTCTGCCACCATGATTAACACTGCCTATGAGATGGTGAAGAAATGCATGAATATAGATGTGTGTGAACTGTTGAGATAACAATTGATGGAGAACCTACAAAAGACAAAATAATCAAAATATCCTTTCTGGTGTGGAACTTTGATCATTTTCTTATTATTCTACTTTCTTAGGTAGTTGCCCAAAACAAAGAACATAGTATGGTTAGATAATATGCCAATTGTAATACAAATAAGGGATCATTTGAGAAGATTTTAGGATGATGAGTCTAGGGATTAGGCTTTATGGGTATTTTTCAAAGCCTTTCAATCCCAAATGCAAGAAAGAGAAAGGATTACTAAGAGTGTTATTGAAAAATACAAGGATAATGTTACTTTCATGGTTAGTAGAGATTTCTATTTGATGGAAGTAGTGGAACCCAAGACAATGTGGATTTTAGAATTAGGTTATGAAGTAATAGAAGATGAAGCTACTCATCTTGTTGATCATATGTTGAGCATTCCTAAAGATACAAGTGTGAATAGGTTTGACACATATAAAGAAAAATCCAGTGAAGTGCACATGAAGCACAAGGAAAAGGAGATTCAAAAGAATGTAGAAACGATGAAATATCAAATGAAGGAGATATTTAGTACACCAAAGAGCCCTATGGAGAAATCCAAAGGAATATACAGTCCCCTGGAAGGTGCTTCTAGCATTAGACGGGTAGGTAGGACCTCTACACCCTCTCTAGTAGTTCTAAAATCCTCCTAAACCATGCCTGTAGAGAGTGTAAAGAAGAAAGAAGCATTCAATGCCATTGTACAACAAGCATCACCCAAGCAGAGAAGAGTGAAAGTAAATGCAACAAGAGAGAGATACATAAACTGTGAAGATGAAGAAGAAGAAGAGGAAGGAGCTAAATTAGTTTGGAAGAAGAGAATGTCTCAAGCCTCCAGAGAATAGTCAAGTGCGAATAAAGAAAAAGTTGATATTGTGGATACAGAAAGTGAGGAGGAGGTCTAGAAGGGAAACAAAGGTTTTGTGTTTCAAAGAAAAGAAAATAAGACAAAAAAAGAATCAAATAGAAGTGAGGGAAAAGGAAAGGAGAAGGAAAAATCACCTTTGGTAAGGGAACACAACCCCTTAAAATTAGATGCATTATTTAATAGCATTTCAAAGTTTGGTCTTTTGGAAGAGATAACATAAATGTACCTTGAGTCTAATGACAAAGATAAGGCCACCATTGAAGAAGCTATCATCAAGTATATGGTAACATTTGACATTGACCTAGACAAGATTGAGGATCAATTGCCTGATGAACTAAAACATGTTTTAACTGCAAGAAGGCAAGAAGCTATAGAAGAGGATGGAAAGATAAAGGAATTTTCCTTGGAGAAGATTGGTTCATCACTATCTCAAGAATACATGCACAAATTATCTAAACTATACAACAAAAAACTTAGGACAAAGCAGAGATTTAACATTATAATGAGTAGGGACAAGGAAGACATAGAAAGGTTGAAGAGTGAAACAATGTAAAAGGTTGCAGATATAGCAAAGAAATTGAGAACATCTCTAGACAATGAAGATAAATTGTTGCATGACACATCTATTCTGGAGATCAATGAACCTATTAATGACCTTGAAAATACACAAAATGAGTCTATTTCTATGGAAGAAAATGTGCAAGAAAATGTGGCTATAGATAATATTCCTTCGGATGTGGAGAATATGGTTGCATAGGAACAGGAGAAACATAAACAAGACATCCTAGAGAAGGATGAATTACAAGAACACAATCTACCTTCTATAGATATGAAGAAGGATGATGATTGTCTTTCCTATAGGTATGACTAATTCTAACCTGATGAAAGCTTCAAAGGTCACTTTTGTAATTCTCTATAAATTTGTTTATCTTCCACGAGGTAACCATCTCATTCTGAAGGAGGCTAACAATGACTTGAGAATCACCTTCAATTTCCATAGCAAGAAACCCCAACCTCAAGTCTTTTTACCTCCTACCATAATTCCATAGCCTCTGTAACATTATTTTATTTGTATATAATAGCCCAAGCATATACTTCAATTAGGTTTCTTTTATCATCCCTTATTATACCCCCCATTGCTATCTCACCAGGGTTTCCCTTAGAACAACCATCAAAGTTAAGCTTGGCCCACTCCCTTTTGTGGGGGTTCCATTTGGTCTCCTTTCTGGCTATGATATTTATCCAATTGAGATTGGTTAAGCTTTGAGAGATTAGCTAATTCTACTTGACTCTTAGTTCCACATATGTCAGTATTTTCTTAAAGGATCCAAAGGTTAAAGAATTTATGTTATCTTGCATGCTATTTTTGAAGATTCAGAAGACAACATTGTTGTTTCTCCATTGGTCATAAAACACCCTATTATTCCTTTCTTTCAATAGTTTCCAAGTGACGAGACAAGGGATTTGGTTCCATAATTCACAAATAATAGGATGCTTGTAGGGGAACCAAAATTCCAAGAGGGAAAAATATCTAAAATATTGGGGAAAAGTGCAAAAGATCAACAGGTGGTCTAAGACCTCCCAAACCAATCTTGTGAACTCATAGTGGAAGACTAGATGGCTAACCATTTATTCCATTTTATACCATAGAATACATTTGTTAAGGAAGGAGAATCCCCACCTATTCAGGTTATCAATAGTGACTATCTTAATATGCATGGCAACCCACCAAAAACAATTGATTTTGGTATTACTTTGTTGTTCCAAACCATGTTCTAGTTAAACATAGAATCATCCTTATCCTTCACAATAAGAGCATATATAGACTTAATAGAGAAGTACCCATAAGGGTTAGGGGACCAACAACATGCATCCTTTTTATCAAGCCCAAAGAAGCAACAAGAACCAATAATCTTGTATAGGCTATTCACCATATCTATCTAGGCACGTTGTCTCCCACTTCTCAAGTTCCTTCCTCTCAAGTGACTCTCAAAGTATTTCCACAAGGTATGGGGGTCATTCCAACTAATGTACCCATGTATTTTGGTACCATTTAATCTTGTAAGTAGTTCCCTAACCATATCTAGACTATGGCCAAAGGATAAGGATATACCTTCAATCCACTTATCATTATAGAAGTCAATACTCTTTCTTTTTCCCACATTCCAAACTAACCCCTTCTTAAGAAAATTTCTTGTTTTTAGTAATTGGTTCCATATAACAGAGCCATAAGGGAAAGAAGGAGAATGAAACAACAAGGTTTATTGTTCTCCAAGTACTTCACATTGAGAATGTGAGCCCAATCCTTGTTTCCTTCCACCATTTTCCATCCAATTTTGTTAATAAACACTTTATTGAACTGCTTCAGTCTCATTATCCCTAATCCATCTTGACTCTTAGGTTTGTAGACCTTATCCCACTTAACCAAAGAGATTTTCTTTTCCTCAACACCAACCCAAATAATTTTCTTTTGGATCTTTTCAAAAATTTCAGCCATGGCTACTAGAATTTTGAATAGGGAAAATTAGAAGACAAGAATGTTTTGGTGGGAGGTTTTCAACAACAAAAATTTACCTGGTTGGCTCAAAATTTTTTCTTTCCAGCAAACCAGTTGTTGTTGCACTCTTTCCACAATGTTGTTCCAGTAAGTATTAGATATCATTGTAATTGCCAATTCTTCTTTTTTACATAAAATTATTAATATAGTTTCATTCAAATTGTTAGTTAAATAAAAAGAATATAATGATAGATGAAAAAAAACATAATAATTACAATTAGACTCTTAAATAGAAGTAAATTATTAGTTCCTGCCGCCAGGCAGGAATACTTATGCATTCACCTAGAATGCTTTTAACCGGCAGCATCAGCCAATCACATTTCGCCATTTAACATATTACTTATTTTTTTGTATAGTTTCAATTTGGAGATCTATTTTATATATTGGAAAATTATCATTTATCTATTTTTCTATTCGTCCGAGTAGCTTTATAAATCATTTCCGTTTTAAAAATTCGAGAAAATGCTAACGCATAAATTGATTAAATAAATTTAAGCAAAGGCATAGTTTAAAAGTTGGCGGCTAGAGGTACGTAATCCATGAATGCAAATTAAATGCATTAAAATATCAGGAAAATGCGAGTGCATAAATTGATTAAATAAATTTAAGCAAAGGCATAGTTTATAAAATTGGCAGGTAGATGTACATAATGCATGAATACAAATTAAATACATTAAATGGCATCTGGCTCGAGGTGAAGGCACTAGAATGGCTTGGTGGCCATGCGTGGCCAGGGTACTTTGGTCATTTAATATAGAGTTAAGCCACTTTCTATGCATCTCTATTACTTTACATGTGTTGTTTTTGTGTTCTATAAGTGTGTGTTCTGAGGAAGAGTTTGTAGCGACTGAGCAGGAGATGTTATAGTTGCAGAGTCCAGACCCAGAAGCGAGTTACTTGAGGTGATAATTTGTTAATTTTCAGAGTTTTGTTACATTAAAGTGCATAATGAAGCTGTATTTCATAGTGCTCTATTGTGTGGCCGAGCAGGGGATTTTGTAGTTGTAGAGTTGCACACTAGACAATGAGAGACGAATTGCTTGAGGTCAGAAGAGGTAAATTTTCGTTTTTTTCTTCTATTTGATACGAGAAATGCAAGTAGGGTTTCATAGTGCTTTAAGGCATTCTTATACTTTGATTATAAATTTGTATTTTAAACTACTTTTAGTATTATCTATTCGAATTTCTTGTTGAAATGCGAAGGTTTCATTTGTGTTTGATAGGAATTATGTAGAAACCCTCTTGTCCATTTTACTTCATGCATGTGAACCCTCTAAAGTTTGTATATTTTTTATTACTGCAAAGCGGTCCCATAAAGAGGGCTTTGGAACCAAAATTATGTCAACGTGTGCGATAATGAGAGCTTTCCAACAATGAGTCGATAGTGTGTTGCTTTGAGCTTTTCTGTTGTCATCAAAGCATAAAGGATAGAGGGATTTTGTTAAAAGTCATGGTTATTGTCCTCGTAGGCATAAATGCAAACAATGGGAGCATACAGAAAACAGGTGAACTGTTTGACAAAACTCATGAAAGAAAAACTATTATATATGATTAGTTGTTTATATATTCATGCATTTGTAGAAGAAAAAATATCCGTGTTTGATAGGAATTATGTAAAAACCCTCTTGTCCATTTTACTTCATGCATGTGAGCCCTATAAAGTTTGTATATTTTTGATTACTGCAAAGCGGTCCCATAAAGAGGGCTTTGGAACCAAAATTATGTCAACGTGTGCGATAATGAGAGCTTTCAAACAATGAATCGACAGTGTGTTGCTTTGAGCTTTTCCATTTTCATCAAAGCATAAAGGATAGAGGGATTTTGTTAAAAGTCATGGTTATTGTCCTCGTAGGCATAAATGCAAACAATGGGAGCATACAGAAAAAAGGTGAACTTTTTGACAAAACTTGTGAAAGAAAAACTATTATATATGATTAGTTGTTTATATATTCATGTATTTGTAGAAGAAAAATGGGAAACTAATACAACAGTAGGTAGTTATAACCCCCAAAAAGAATCAAACCTGGAACAAGAGCAGCATCCAAAAAATTGCACTTTAAAGTACCTAATGCACTAGAGAATTTACCATAGCAGAATACAAATTTTCATTTGCATAGAGATAGACAAAAGAATGCAGTAGAAACCTATTTTCTTCCAGCAAGCATTTAAATTCTGTTAGATGTCATGGTTACTGTTCTCATAGGTAGAAATGTAAAATATGAAAACATTTATAAGGCAAGTGAACTGTTTTACAAAACTCCTAAGGAAAATGGGCTTCCGGGGAATGCAATGAGTATTAAATCTGGACACCTTGATATTCACATGTTAACTTTGGCATTTTTATGGAGTTGGTAGCTCTCATTTACTCTTCTTTCATCTGATATATAATTAATTAGGTGGCTGTTAATTAGTCTTTAAATACATAATAATAAAAAGAAAGAAATAATTATAAATATCCTTGTGGACATTTTAATTATGGGTTGTGATTCGTACTTGCATGTAGATGGATTAAGCACTCAAAAGTCACAGTATATGTAGCGTGTTAGCTAATAGGTCCATGTGACATTTCAGTCATGTTAAAGTAGTCAATTCCATATTTGTCATTTATCCTTGTATCATTAGATAACTAATTAATTAGGTAGTTGTTAATTAGTCTTTAAATACATAGTAATTAAGAGAGAAAAAATTACACTTATCCTTGTCTACATTTTACCTGGTGATCAAATTCAAGGAACAAACATACGAAGCAAGCAGCAATTTGAGATTTTGTAATTGGAAAACTTAGACTGAATGCTTAGGAAGTTAGAAAATTGTATCTTGGGGTTATAAAAAACTATGTCAAATATGTTTTAGAATTCAAATTGCAATGTTGCCATAAAGCAGTCAAGTAATATTGCTTGATAAAATAATTTTAGACTTTGTGCAAAAGAGCAGTTAAATTCATTGCTAGAAGATTTGAGGTACAAGAACCTATGGCAACTAGTTTGTGTAGTTAATCTGATTTACATTTATACTTGTGTCTCTTGAATCTAAAAAATGCTTCCTAGTGTTTTAATGGTTTTGGCTACTAGTATCCATCACATTAGGAGTATTATATATTGCAATTGTAATTTTGGGAGTTGTTTGCATTTTGGTCACTTCCTTAAGCTTTATTGCTATTCTTTTAGAAAAACAAACAAATGGTCTTCGTTTTCTAACCAAAGCTTATTACATGGTGCAATGCTTTTGATTGGAAGAAGAGAGGTGGTGTAGCGGTCCAACTATAGCAAATTCTTCAAGAAAAGAGTACAGGGTGAGTTTCTAGAATGAACCTTCTCCTTTGTTTACAATTGCATAGAGTAGACAAAGAAAAAGGTTAATTCAAGATTCTCACTATATTGATTGTACTTGTAGTCATATTGTTGCTTTTTGTTACAAGGACAATCTTTACAAATGGGTATTGTGAGTGGCATATGCTATATGGTTCATAAAAATTAAGCAATTGGGGTTCAAAAGTAGATCTTTGTTGTAATAACATGACATCAGAAATGCAATTATTATCCAATCAATTTCTTTAGTGGCTGATTGCACTTTATAATTTAAACATAGTCTTTTTTATTTTGAGAGTTTGATTTTGAATCCATATGCATACTTTGATTAAAACTAGTGGTTGAAGGTACATAATTCATTGATGCAAAATCAATGCATTGAATGGCATCTGACTAAAGGGGAGGTTGTTTGGATTGCTAATTAGTCTTTGAATATATAACAATTAAAAGAGAGAAATAAGTAATAATTATCCTTGACCACATTTCACATTTTGACCTTTCAATCAAAGTCAATTAACAAAGTAGTAGTTAGACCTAAAGAAGGTTGAAGGACTATGCTGATAGAAAACCATATTTTGGATAATGGCTAGACAATTTGTTGAAATTGCTTTACAAACTTTGAAGCAAATGCATTTTTCCTTCTATTTACTTTCATTGTACATCTTAAATGGAAGTTGGGTTTCACATTGCTGCAATGCATTTGGATACTTTGATTATAAAATCATATTTTAGATCATTTTAAGTGTTATCCATTCGAATCTTTCCTTGAAATACCAAGGATTCATCTGAGTCTTGGAGGCAATCCACAACTGTCCTATAAAGAGAGCTTTGGAACCAAAGAGCTGTCATAAAGGATAGAGGAATATTGTCAAATATTGTGGTTATTGTCCTCATAGGCACACATGCAAAATATGGAAGCATATAGAAAGCAAGTGAACTCTTTAATAATCCCATGAAACATAGACTTTGTATGCATCCATGCATACAGGTATGCATGTATATATGTGTGCATGTAATTATGTATATATGTATGCATGTATCTATGTTACCATGTATGTATGTGTGTGTATAACATATTACTATTGCATTTTCTTTAAATTCTTTTTTTGTGGATGGCGCCAGCTAGTCATATTGTGGTTATTGTACATATTGCTTTTTATATATATGATCTCAATTTCGTAAGTTATTTTTTATATTGGTAAATTGGCAGTTATCTGTTCTTGCAACCCATGGGAGTGGCTTTTTGAATCGTGTTTGTTTTAAAATGCATATGCATAGATTCATTGATGGCTATGTGTCTTCATGCATATATGCATATTTATAGGATTTATTGCTATCATGTAAAGGCCACATAAATATTCATTCCCCAAGTCTATGGGGTCATTTGAATATGTGCATATTTTAAGGGATCTATTAATACATGGATATATGCATCCATGGATGCATGAATGCATATATATATGTATGCATGTAATCATGTATGTATGTATACGTGTATATATGTGTACATCCATGCATGTATGTATGCATCTGTGCATTGAAGCATGTGTGTAGCTATGTGTCTATGTATACATTTTATCCAGCAATCAATATCAATTAATAAACTAGCGCTTGTACCTAAAGAATGTTCAAGGATTGTGCCAGTAGAAAACCATATGCATATCAATATGTTAGAGAGCATGTATCTATGCATAGGTGTGTATGGATGCTAATTTTTCTGAATTCTGGTTGCATGTGATTGCATTAAACAATTAAGAATAAGTGCTAGATAATTAAAGTAAAATGACCCCATTCAGTTGGCAGATCAATATTTTTTAGCCCTTTACATGTTAACTAAGAGTTTTGAAGCTTTTACTGTTCATTGGCAGCTAGTTTGGCATTGAACAACAGGTAGAACTTGTTATGAAATGTGGTTTCATAGGCATTATGTAGAGACCCTTTTGTCCATTATGTAGAGCTCTCCCAGAGTGAGAGCTTTGGAGCCAATGTGCTTTGAACTCGTCCCATAGTAAGAGCTTTGGAGGAATATAAGGACAATGTGTTCAAAATGCTTTGGAAACTGTTAAGCAAAACCAATTTTGAGAAGCGAACCCAAACTCTAAAATTGCTTTGAGCTTTTTGGCTATCAGCAAAGCATGAAGGATACAAGAATTTTACTATTATCAGATGTTGTGGTTATTTTCCTCCTAGGTACACATGCAAAATATGGAGGCATAGACAGGGCAAGTGAATTGTTTGACAAAATTTCTCAGTGAAATGTGGTCCCCTAGAATGCACTGAGTATTTAGTCTGTGCACCTTGATATTCACATGTTAACTTTGTCATTTTTATCTAGTGTCTAGTTCTCATTTACTCTTCTATCATCTTATATCTAATTAATTAGGTAATAGTTAATTAGTGTTTAAATCCATAACATTTAAAAGGAAGAAATAATTATAATTATCCTTGTGCACATTACACCTATAACTCAAAGCCAATTAACAAAGCAGCAATAGAAAACTATGTCCATCTTAATATGGTAGACAATATGTATTTGTGCATAATTTTATAAGGATACCATGCATTGTGATTTCTGCTTGAATGAAGTTTGATTAAACAATTGATAGTTAGTGCTAGACAACCAAATGAAATTAACTTAGGTAAATGGAAATAGAATGACCCCATCCAATTGTAAAATGAATATTTATGTGGCTTTTACATGATAGCAGGCTTGCAGCCATGAGACTTCTTTGAAGCTTAAATGTCATAGTATATGTAACATATTACCCAATAGCTCTATCTCACATTTCATTCATGTCGATTTAGTTAAGTTCATATTTCTCATTTACCCTTGTATCGTCTCATATCTAAATAATTAGGCAACTGCTAATTATCCTTTAAGTACATAGCAATTAAAAGAAAGAAATAATTACAATTATCCTTGTGTACATTTGAACTATTAATCAAAGGCAATTAACAAACTAGCACTAGAAAACCATGTGCGTGTTAATGTGTTGGATAACATGTATTTGTGCATAGGTGTATATGGATGCTATGAGTTGTGATTTCTACCATTATGTAGCGCTTACTATTACTTGTACAGCCAATTCACATGCAAGTAGAATTCATAATTCATGGCATCCAGATACACTCAAGGACTTGAATACAAATCAAGGTTGTTGGCATCCTGATAAGAAAGATGATGAGATACATCCAATTAATGTATGTCACAACAGGAGTACAGAAAACTAGGAATACAGGAGTACAAATTTACATTGTTCAGACTTTAACTTTTTTCACCTTTCCATGCTCCAAGACATTTCACTGGTTTTGACATGTTAAAGACATCTTTGGTTTTAAAATACTCTATTGCTATTATAGATTTAGACACTTTTATGGGTTACTATGTTAAAGTCTTCTCGAATATGGACATCTGAAAATCTAATTTTGTTTTTGCACCTACGAAGACAGTGGTTCTCTATGTACATCCGACATATATGTTCAATAATTATTACCCCTCTATGCATAATGCCATTCAAACTATATAGTTTAAATGTTTCCTTTCGCATTCTGTCGTTTCTAGCTTTTCCAATATTTGCTCTCTGTTTGTTATGTTTTCGAGAGTTTATGGTGACTGAGTAGAAGTTGTTATGGTTGCACACTCTAGACCCATAAACAAGTTACTTGAGGCAATAAATAGTTATTTTCCTCTGGCTTTTTTCATTTTTTGCTATTAATGCAACCAAGTCTCGACACTGCTTTTATGCATTGTACTTTATAGTCACTTTTCCATCACGCATTCTAATGTATAAAGTACATTCCTATATAGAGAAATCCATTTGTTGCTTTCACTGCATATATGCATATTTACATGTATATATGCCTCTATGTCCATATGCACATATGCACATATTCATGTATGCATGTATTCATCTAAGCTTCTACATATCCCTGTATGCAATTGCGTATACATGCGTCCATGCATTTATGGATGTGCCACTCTAGCCTTGTAGCAATTTATTCTGTTCTATGGATATCACATATAGGAACACTAACTAGCTCTTTCACCATAGATAACAATTGTTTTCGTAAATGCCAAATCGAGCTTATATGTATCAAGATACATATATACTCAGACTTAAAACTACTGATTTATGATCTCTATTGTTCCATTTTCGTAGACATGTTACTATTGCAATCAAATGTGTAAAGCATTCATGTCCAAAGAAATTAGAAACAGGAGGGGCAATATGTTACACAACCTTGTGTTATGCCTTTATAGCAGTTTTTTCCTTGCATTTCAAGAAAAGCAGAAACTAAAATTTTATTCATATTATTTCATCTATGGCATTTACAGCTTTTGCAATAATTATTACAGGCATAGAGTTCAGTGTTGAATAGTTCTATTGTTCATGTCATGGCTTCAACATTGTTCATGTCAAATTGCATTATCTGACAAAGTTAACATGTGAAAACCAAAGTGTCCATTATGAACACTTATTGCATTCCATGGGACCACATTTCTTTGAGGAGTTTTTTTGAACAATTTGCTTCCCTTGTGTATGCTTCCATATTTTGCATATGTGCCTATGATCACATTAACTATAATAGTTCACAAAATTCCTTTATCCTTTATGCTTTCATCATAGCGAAAAAGCTCAAAGCAATTGCAGAGTTTAGGTTTAGAGAACACAGGCTTACATAACACAAAAACAACACACACAAAGTAATAGAGATGCATAGCAAGTGGCTTAACTCTATATTAAATGACCAAAGTACCCTGTCCACGCATGGCCACCAAGCCATTCCAGCGCGTTCACCTCCAGCCAGATGCCATTTAATGCATTTAATTTGCATTCATGCATTGCGCTCGCATTTTCTTGATATTTTAATGCATTTAATCTGCATTCATGGATTACGTACCTCTAGCCGCCAACTTTTACACTATGCCTTTGCTTAAATTTATTTAATCAATTTATGCATTCGCATTTTCCCAAATTTTTAAAACAAAAATGATTTATAAAGCTACTCAGACAAATAGAAAAATAGATAAATGCTAACTTTCCAATATTAAAAATAGCTCTCCAAATTCAAACTATACAAAAAAAAAGTAATATGTTATATGCTGAAATGTGATTGGCCGATGTTGCTGGTTAAAAGCATTCCGGGCAAATGCATAGGAAAATTTAAAATGGGTTCATAGGAAAGAGCTTTTGATTCTGAATCCATATGCATACTTTGATTAAAACTAGTGGCTGAAGGTACATAATTCATTGATACAAACTCAATGCATTGAATGGCATCTGACTAAAGGGGACACTGTTTGGATTGCTAATTAGTCTTTGAATATATAACAACGTTCAAGGAGAAAACTCTCATTATCGCACACGTTGACATAATTTTGGTTCCAAAGCTCTCTTTATGGGACCACTTTGCAGTAATAAAAAATATACAAACTTTATAGGGCTCACATGATGAAGTAAAATGGACAAGAGGGTTTCTACATAATTCCTATCAAATGCAGATGAAACCTTCTCATTTCAACAAGAAATTTGAATAGATAATACTAAAAGTAGTTTAAAATATGAATTTATAATCAAACTATAAGAATGCCTTAAAGCATTGTGAAACCCTACTTGCATTTCGCAATTGTAAACAAAGAAAAAGGTTCATTCTAGAAACTCACCCTGTACTCTTGAAAAATTTGCTACAATTGCAGAATTTAGGTTTACATTGTTCCAAACTTCTCATTATAGCACAGGTTAACAACACATTAGTTCTAAAGCTCTCTCTATGGCACGACTCTACAACAATTGAAGATATATAGTCTTTACAGGGCTCACATGCAGTCAACAGAATAGACAAAAGGGTTTTTACATAATCCCTTTCGAACCACATTTCATGGATCCACATTTATTCCACGACTTTTGTCAAATAGTTCACTTTCCTTTTGTATGCTTCCATATTTTTGCATATGTTCCTATGAGGACAATAGCTATGACATTTGACAAAATTCTTCTATTTACATGCATCCATGCATCCTGCCCAGAGATACACATATACATGCATCCATGTGTACTGCAATATATGCATCTATGTATACATGCACCCATGGATATATGTATCTATGCAACTTCATATGCAATCCATGGATATTTCCATAGATGCATATTTAAGCATTTATGTATCCAACTATGCATCTATCTATCTATCCATGCAACTATGTTTCTATGTATTCTTCTACCTATAGATGCATCCACGCATATATGTATGTGTGCTTCTATGTACATATGTATACATGAATCTATCCATATATGTGTCGATGTATCTATGGATACATCTATTCATAGATAAATGTATCTACGCATCTATGGATACCATGATAGATGTCCACATCCATGTATCTATACTTACTATTAATTGTTTAATACAACTACATGCAAGTAGAAATCACAACTCATGGCATCCTTATACACTTATGCACAAATACATGCTCTCTAACATATTAACATGCACATGCTTTTCCATTGCTACTTTGTTAATTGGCTTTGATTAATAGCTGAAATGTGCACAACGATAGTTATCATTATTTCTTTCTTTTAATTGTTATGTATTTAAAGACTAATTAGCAGCTACCTAATTAATTACATATGCATTATTACAAGGATAAATAAGCACTACAAACTCGATAACAATGACACAGTTAACATGCCACTATCAAGGCATTCAATCTAAATACTCATTGATTACAATATGCTAAACATATTTCAATTTTATATGCTTCCGTATATGCATATATAAATGTGTCTTTTTCTTCATTTCATTATGTATCTATGTATCCATAGATGCAATCATGCATATATCGATTTATGCATATATCTTGCCATCTCTCCATGAATCTGTCTATATATGTATGGATGTATCTATGGCTACATGTATGCATCGATTTATGCATATATGCATCTATGAATTGCATGCACACATCCATGTATATATGCATCTATCGATATCTTGCATGGATACATGTATATATGCATGTATGGACTCATGCACCCATATATTTGTCTTTGTCTCTGCCCATCTGTAGATACATATATGCATATTTCTACACATCTATGTATCTACACACCTCTCTCTGTAACATATCTATCTTTGTCTGCATACATGTGTCTATGCATCCATCTATGCATGTGTAAATGTACTACATGCACATATGCATTTGTGCACGCATATATAATACTCTTCCTTAGAACACAAGCATGTACAATAGAATACAGCATCCACAAAGCAGCTACGATGCATTGCAACTGGCTTAAATCTATATTAAATGGCCAAAGTATGCTGGCCACCCATGGCCACCAAGCCATTCCAGCGCCTTCCCCACCAGCCAGATGCCATTTAATGCATTTGCTTCAATTATTTTGACCTCTCTATGTGTTTGCATTTTCTTGATATTTCAATGCATTTAATTTGCACTCATGAATTACGTACCTCTACTCGCCAGTTTTATAAACTATGACTTTGCTTAAATTTATTTAATCAATCTATGTGATCACATTTCACTGATTTTCTATAACAATAATGATTTATAAAGCTATTCTGATAAATAGAAACAGATAAATGCTAATTTTCCAATATAACAAAATAAAAAGTTATATGTTGACATACATTCATGCATATTGTCCATACATGCATATATGCATATATGCCTTCATCCATACTTGCATGTGTATATGAATACATCCTTCCATGTAACATATGCATTTGTATCTATATGCAAATATGCATGCATCCATGTATACATGTATTCATTTCTCCATCTGTCCATGTAGTTATGTTTTCTGTGTATACATGTGTCTGTTGATGCATCCATGCATATATCTGTGAATAGCTCTACGTATTTCTCTCTCCATGCATTTATTGTTCTCTAACGCATCAGCATTTGCATTTTTTCAGTTTCATGATCTTCCATATTTATTGTTTTCATAGTATATGCATAAAAACTTCCACTTTGTCTTCTGTTTTGACTCTTCTATCCTTAAATATCATTATATTTTTATATCTATTCTTCTCTTGTCACATTTTGAGGAAGCTCAAGGATCTCAGCACCTTATTCAGTACGAAGGAGAGTGAGAAATGGGACATGATTCTTTTTTCTATGTTTATATTGACACACTCAGCCCTATGATGATTTTAAAAATCACAACCAATAACAAACTAGATATTCTTCCACCCTTTGTTGGAAGAAATAATCACTTCATACCCTATCGATTCCATTCATTTCCATTTCCACCCTTGCACGTCCTTTCTTCTCAAATCAAATACATTTCAAAATCCATTTATATGCTTGCCTTGCATCATACCAATGTGTTGCATTCCTTTTTTCATTCAATCCAGCTCACTCATTCAAATTTTTATTTCTTGCATTTAATTTTAAGCATATAACTAAAAAATGATAAATTCATACCATTTACATTCCATTCATTCTCATATCCACTCTCGCATATCCTTGCCTCCCATATCAAATACTTTTCATAACTTATTCATACACCTTACTTGCATCTCATCATTCTCTCAATTGCCTCTCTTTGTTGCACTCGCATAACTCATTCTTCTTTTTTACCCTCACATATCTTTATCTATCTATACCTCAAATATACCTTCATCCATCACAACAAAATTCACACCATACCAAACAAAGAAAAAGATGAAGAAAATATCAAGGTTATGCAATTAAACACTAAGGGCTTCGAAAATAACAATCATAACATAGAGTTGTATTCAAGAGTTCTTTTCAAAACGTCTTTTCTAAATCTCGTTTATTACAAATCCCTAAAAGCGCGTATGACAGTTTCTTAAAGCCTAAAATGTGTAATCATATTTAACAAATATTTACATGTATCCATGCATTCAAATGCATCATTAGATATCCTTTATACACTTGTTCAAAAAACAATAATGTATATGTTTCAAATGCAAATTGTTTATGACATTTCTAACTTTATGCACACACGAATTTATAGATTCTTGTTTATGTACCAAATTACATGGACACATGTATACATCCATGCATGCATAAATGTTTACATGGATCCATATATTTATGCATTCCTTCGATATATGCATTGGTGATAAATAGTTCATTTTTCCTATTTTCTTTCGTTTACTACTGCAAATGCAAGTTGAGTCTCATTGTGCATTGACAAATTTGTATTTCTAATCGATTTTAGTGTTTTCCATTCAAATTTCTCGTTCAAATTTCAAGGATGCTTTTCACTCTTCTATGCATTGTGTGCACATGGATACATGTATACATGCATGCATGTATACATAGATGGCTCAAGCATTGTTACAAATGTTTAAGATTATTTGCATTTAATAATTCAAACAAAATAATAATACATTTTTGCTTCCTGAATAAGATCATAAAGGATGTTTGTTACTGCAAATGTATACATACACCCATGTAAAAATACAAGTATTCATTGGTATATCTATCAAAAAGTCCACGTATTTATTCTTTTCATAGTATATGCATAGCAACTTTTGCTTTGTTTTCTCTTTTGACTCTTTTATCCTTAAATATCATTATATTTTTATATCTATTCTTCTCCTGTCACATTTCGAGGAAGCTCAAGGATCTTGGCACTTTGTTTAGTACGAAGCAGAGTGAGAAATGGGACATCAGTCTTTCTTCTATGTTTGTATTGACACACTCAGCCCTATGATGATTTTAAAAAGCATAACCAATAAAAAAATAGACATTCTTCCACCCTTTCTTGGAAGAAATGATCACTTCATACCCTATCGAATCCACTCATTTCCATTTCCATGCTTGCACATCGTTTCTTCTCAAATCAAATACATTTCAAATTCCATTTATATGCTTGCCTTGCATCACACCAATGTGTTGCATTCCTTTTTTCTTTCAATCCAACTCACTCATTCAAATTTTTATATATTGCATTTAATTTTAAGCATACAACTCAAAAATGATAAATTCATACCATTTACATTCCATTCATTTTCATATCCAGTCTCACATATCCTTGCCTCCCATATCAAATACTTTTCATAAGGCATTCATATACCTTACTTGCATCTCATCATTCTCTCAATTCCTTCTCTTTGTTGCACTTACATAGCTCATTCTTCTTTACTACCCTTACATATCTTTATCTATCTATAGCTCAAATATACCTTCATCCATCACAACAAAATTCACACCATACCAAAGAAAAAAATGAAGAAAATATCAAGGTTATGCAATTAAACACTAAGGGCTTTGAAAATAACTATCATAACATAGAGTTGCATTCAAGACTTCTTTTCAAAATGTTTTTTCTAAATCCTGTTTATTACAGATAACTAAGAGCACATATCACAGTTTCTTGGAGGCTAAAATGTATGGTCGGATTTAAAAAATATTTACATGTATCCATGCATTCAAATGCATCGTTAGATATCCTTTATACACTTGTTCAAAAAACAATAATGTATTATTCTTTTGTTTCGATCATAAATGTTTTTTGTATATCTTTCAAATGCAAATTGTTTCTGACATTTCTAACTTTATGCACAAAGGCATATATAGATTCTTGTTTACATACCAAATTGCATGGGCACATGCACACATTGATGCATGCATAAATGTTTCCATTGATCCATATATTTATGCATTCCTTCGATATATGCATTGTTGATAAATAGTTAATTTTTCCTATTTTCTTTCATTTAATACTACAAATGCAAGTTGAGCCTCATTGTTAACATGTATCCATGCATTCAAATGCATCATTAGATATCCTTTATACACTTGTTTAAAAAATAATAATGTATTATTCTTTTGTTTCAATCATAAATGTTTTTTGTATATCTTTCAAATGCAAATTGTTTCTAGCATTTCTAACTTTATGCACACAGGCATATATAGATCCTTGTTTACATACCAAATTACATGGTCACATGTACACATCGATGCATGCATAAATGTTTACATTGATCCATATATTTATGCATTACTTCGATATATGCATTGCTAATAAATAGTTAATTTTCCCTGTTTTCTTTCATTTAATACTGCAAACACAAATTGAGTCTCATTGTTAACATAGAGTTGTATTCAAGAGTTCTTTTCAAAACGTCTTTTCTAAATCCTGTTTATTACAGATCCCTAAAAGCACGTATGACAGTTCCCCGAAGGCTAAAATGTATAATCAGATTTCACAAATATTTACATGTATCCATGCATTCAAATGCATCATTAGATATACTTTATACGCTTCTTCAAAAAACACTAATGTATTATTGTTTTGTTTCAATCATAAATGTTGTTTTTTATATGTTTAAAATGCAAATTGTTTCTAACATTTCTAACTTTATGCACGCAGGAATATATAGATTCTTGTTTACATACCAAATTACATGGACACATGTACACATCCATGCATGCATAAATGTTTACATGGATCCATATTTTTATGCTTTCCTTCGATATATGCATTCATAATAACTAGTTTATTTCTCCTGTTTTCTTTCATTTAATACTGCAAATGCAAGTTGAGTCTCATCATGCTTTCAGACTCGTTCAGATGCCAAGGATGCTTTTCACTCTTCTATATATTATGTGCATGTTGATACATGTATACATGCATACATGTATACATAGATTCCTCAAGCATTGTTACAAATGTTTCTCTCTCAATAATTTGCATGAAAAGTGCTATAAACATGTGAATTATTTTACTGTAGCTACATTTTATCTTATGTAATAAGGTTCTTTATATCTTTCCAAATTATTTTTTCTTTAAAATATATATACAAAAATATTTATTCGTATTACATAAACAAGATTAAAATCTTATTTATAATAAAATCAATACCTTTGTACTGTTTCATCTAAGAATTTATTGTAATATTTATTTCACTTATTACATTTTAATAAGTCAAATTATTACATTTTATTTTGAATACAAAGTGCTATAAACATGTGAATTATTTTAGTCTAGCTACATTCTATCTTAGGTAATAAGGTTCTTTATTATATCTTTGCAAATTACTTTTTGTTTAATATATATACACAAATATTTATTCGTATTACATAAACAAGATTAAAATCTTATTTATAATAAAATCAATAGCTTTCTAGTGATTCATCTAAGAATTTATTGTAATATAATTACATTGTTCTATACACAAAAATATGTTTTCGTATTACATAAACAAGATTAAAATCTTATTTATAATAAAATCAATAGCTTTATATAGAAGTAACCTTCATACTACATTAAAAAAAAGATTGATTAATCTTAGAAAATTTTACACTCAAATGAGCTACCCCTATCAATGTTCCACCTAACACTAGTGTTTCTACTAGCACTTGCATATTGTGATATGATAAACTAAAATAACTCAGTTGTATTAATTAACGTAACATGTGTTTTAGAACATTACACTAAACAGTTTTATTTACAAATAGACATAAAAGCAGAAAAAGAGATATGGTAAACTTTGTTTCGCCATGCATATAAATATGGGTCATGTAAAGAATGCATTTTTTTTTAGTGCCTGCGCACATGTTTTTCAAAATTCTTGCAAATGATATTTGATGCTTTAGAAATATTCCTACATCAAAACTTTGTTCGAATTGAAATGACTAATGAATTTATGGAGCAAAAGGTTTATTAAAATAAAAATTTAAAAACTGTGCATTGGTCATAAATAGTTTATTTCTCCTATTTTCTTTCATTTAATACTGCAAATGCAAGTTGAGTCTCATTGTGCTTTGAGACTCATTCAGATGTTGAGGATGCTTTTCACTCTTCTATGCATTATGTGCACATGGATACATGTATACATAGATGGCTCAAGCATTGTTACAAATGTTCCAGATTATTTGCATTTAATAATTTAAACAAAATAATAATACATTTTTGCTTCCTGATTAAGATCATAAAGAATGTTTTGTGTCACAAATGTATACATACACACATAAAAATACAAGTATTCATTGCTATATCTATAAAAAAGTCCACGTATACATGGTACCCATAAATGCAATTTTGCATGCATCCATCAACACATGTTAACTGTTCACATGTCTCTATAGACCACGTTGCCCATGGACCCTAAACATTCCATGCATTAATGCACCATTGCAAATTACTTCAAACTTTCCTAGCTATATTTAATACATTTATATTCCTATCTCCTATCTAATTACTTTTTCTAACTCATAGCTAGATGCTTTTTACCTCTCAACAGGAACTCGACGCTTGCGTCACTTATTGTTATCATAAAAATATAAATTATAAATTTGTTTTAATAATAAAATTTTATGACTTATCTAATTAATATAATATTATAAAATTATAGTGGCAAAAATTTGTGAAGGCAGCCACCGAATATGCTAGGATTGTGATAATATGATTTTTGCAAGGTCGCATGGATGAGTCACGGGAGGTCGCGGCGCTCAGGTGTGAAGTCTCTGGGTGGGGCGAAGAGAAAGCGACATAACTATTCTGGGTTGGGCGTCAATGATGGTCAAAACAAAGAGGGGCGCAAGCAATATGCCCTTTCACTTAGATTCGACCCAGGATTCCCTTGATCTACATGCTCCTATGTAGAATCAAAATCCATAGGGTTTTGATCCTTTAGGGATGACTTAGGTTGGTGTGATGCCTATTTTCGTGCTCACTTCTCTTACCCTAGACTTGGATGCTCTTGCTGCATGAAAAAATAATGCAAACCCTTTTCATGAATGCTCAACTTATTGTCTGGAATAGATCACTAGAAGGTAAACCCTAGCTCGCATCATCCGATGTCTCTATTTGATGCATCCTCTTCCCCCATTATGGAGCAGGTTCTTCGATCTAGCGTTTCCTCCATTTCTATTGGGGATGCAAAGCTTGTTATTTCTGATGAACCTTTGGATTTCAGCCTCTCATATGGTTGCATTGAGGAGATTACTGAAGATATTGGGAATCAATCTTTGGTTATGAGATGTCTATGAAGGTTCCCACCTATTGCTCTAGTCCTCAAATGGGTGAAAACTACTTGTAACCTATCTACCCTGAGGATTGAATCTCTGGATTTTGGTTTCTTTCTGCTTACCTTCAGTAGTGTTGATGATTGCAATTTCACGGTCCAGAATGGTCCACAATTTTTTGGGAATTCCAGCCTCTTCATCTCTCCTTGGAACCACTTTTTTAATCTAGCTACAATAAAGATTACTAATGTCCCTGTTTGGATCAGGCTCTACAACCTACCTTTAGTGATGCAAAATGTGGAATTGATTAGCAAACTGATCAATCATGTGGGTTCTTTTGTTAAACTCGATGCAAAAGTTATGGCTCTTGACTGTAGATTTTACAAGGTTTGTGCAATGGTGGATATCTCGAAACCCCTCTCTCACTCTATTTATATCCACTCTTCTCATAACATTTGGACACAATTTTTAAAATTTGAAGGCTTTCCCTTCCCTTGCTTTCATTCCAATATGTTAGGCCACAAAGTTGAGGCTTTCTCTCTCCAATGTCAAGTTGGATTGAGGTCCATTAGAAGTTTAAAAAGTGGGTTAAGAAGGTTGGCTCTCTAGATGCAGATTTTATTTGGGGAAATCATGGTATTTTCTTGGAGTCCCAACCTATTTTGGGACTGGATCCTATGCAACCTTTGGTGGCTTCTTCTCCTCCTGCGATTCCTACCCATGTCAATGCTCTTAAGGACTCTCATGGGTTAGAGGAGGATGACTCTGAGTCTGATGGAACCTTCCCCTTTATGGATGATCTAGATAATTTGAAATATGACTATTTTGACTACGATTTGATTTTGGCTCCTCCTCAGAAACTTGGGATCTCTCAAATAGCTAAGAACAAATTAAAACCTGATTGTGATGAAACAAAGAGAAAAGCAATGAGAAAGTTTGAGGCCGAAAAACTTTGTATTGAAGGAAAGGAAGTTGTGGAGGAGGGTTCTCAATGGACCATGGATGCTCTCCTCTCTAGGAACAATTGAAGAGATTAGATGCTTTTTGTGGTTGTGAGCTACTTTTCTTATGCTCTTTGAAGCAGTTGTGTCATGTTATTATTTTCCTTCTCTCTCCTTTTATAGTTCCTCTTAGGTCTCCTCATTCCTATTTAGGCTTTTGTTTCTCATCCGCTCTTTCCTTTTCTACATGGCAGAATCAATGTAATTTCTTTTTTATGTTTTAATAAAGGAAGTGGGCCCTCTCCCCACAACTTACAGATCAAATAATAATAATAATAAAATTAATAATTAAAAATTCTAAACAAAGAAAACATGTAGTGATCAAGGATAATAATCATTTTCAATTAAAATATATCATTTATAATGATAAAAAATAAAATAAAAACATAAAATATCAAAAAAATGCATAGAAAGCATATGCAATCTCTTTGTAGGACTAAACAGAAGTTTCATGCCTTATTTTATCATTTATTTGTGCATTTATGCTTTACATAATACACTTGTGCTATATAGCATGAGCTTGTTACAAGTACACTTACACTATATTATGTGAGCACATTATTTTGCGTGCACTAGTGTTTCTTTTTGAAAAATTTTCTCTCCAATTTAGGCAGGGATTTAGACTTTGATGAAAAACTTCAGGTTTGGACATCTATTTTTCCTTTGAGAGACACATCTTTCTTCTTTTTAAACTTCAATGTTATCAAATTTACTCATTTCATAGCCATATTTGATAAAATTCATACTAGGATGTAAGTTTTCTTCTTAGCTTTCTAACCATATTTTTGTTTTGAATACATTAATATATTTATTCTTGTTTTCTTTTTCTAGTGTCTTTATATTCGTCCAATACATATATATTGATTTTTCATAATAAATTTTGATCGACTAGTCTAAACTCGAAAAAAATAGATAGGATTGTTTTATGCTTCATTCTATACACATTCACTTTTTTTTACATTTTTTATTAGTTTGTGCAATTTATATGACATTCTTACTCAATGATGTAATTTTTAGGATGCATCCACTTTGAAAAGTCATAATTTTTTTAATAAAAATATTAAAAAATACACAATTTCTAGTATTCAATCTTGGTTTCATTTCTACCAAATGGTTTTTAAAAATACTTAATGAAACAAAATGGGGGGAAAACAAAAAACACTATGTTGTATTTTACTAATAAAAAAACAATAACAATTTTGTGTATTCTCAACATTTCAACCCCTTAAACTTAACCATTTAAAAAAATATTTATTAGTTTAGAAGCTAGATTTAGAGGACTACAATTCTTTTTCGTATTATATTTTTAAATTTTGAGTGTACACATGTAAAACTACTTGTTCAAATTTAGGCTTAGCCAATTTCAAGAAAAATGTGTCCACTTTTGACCCTATTTTTGTCCCTCATTTCCATGTGCTTAGTGTATAGTAAGATCATTAGCTATATTGGTGGTGTACTAGTTATGTTGACCATGAGAGGGATGGTGTCCCATAGTATGATGTTATAGTTAGATAAGAATATTGAGGGATTTTTTTTACTTGTGATCAATATTATTTTGGTCTTTCTCGATGGAAAGGGCTCAACAATTTTGTATAATTTTGTCTAGATTACCTAGGAGATTGAGGAGCATTAATATTTATTTGCATGGATTCATTTTGTATCATCTCATTTATATGATTATTCATGTAGGTTAATGGATGGTGGGGGTATAGGGATCAAAGAAACTTTTCTTTTTCAAGTTTAGGCATATGAGCATATATAAATTATATGATATTCAAAATTACTTGTTGCCATAAAGCTAAAAATAATTAGGATCATGTCACATTTTTGATTAATTAATTCCATGAGACTTAATATGGAGGTTATATAGAAAGATGACTAGTGGTGCAAATGATAGATTTCATCTTGGTAGTATCAAGAGTTTATGATGGTTTTTTTAGAATATATTATGGAGAGGTTTTAGTTTGAGCAAGTGTTGAGGTAGTTTGGTATCTATCAAATGGTGCCCCTATCACAAGTTTTGTATTGAATAGACATCAAAGGTCACCTTTTGGATTTGAGAGATGGATAGGCCACTAATTAGTTATCAAACTCCTATAGATGGTAATGAGATTGATGAGACCATTAAAATAGTAAAGGGAGATGATAGAAGAGTTACAAATCAATATCAAGTATGGTGGGATGTGGAGAGACCAAAGCTATTTCATATTTTAGATGCCCATAGGGATGCACTAATTGTAGTAGTAGATCAAGCCACACTCAGGGAAGAGGAAGATCAATGAGGGGGTTATGAATATGCACCATTATTAATATATCTACCATGATGGTTGTCAATTGATGGGGAGTGGCATGAAGGTGACTTAAAGGTATTATTTATGATATATTATATCTATAATTAATGTAGATAGGTCATTATATGAGCATATACATAATAAAAAATATATTGATATGATATGTAGGTAGCTTAATGAAGTGGATATATATAATTTCTTCAAGAATGGAGTGGCTTACTAGGGATCTACCCATAGTTCTACTAGAGTAGATTAAGAGAGGTCATGAGTATATTTGTAGCTTTACATATTTATTTTATCCAATGAATTATGTTGTTATCCTATATTGGAGGGAAACAATAGAGTGGTTCTCTCTATAAAGGGAGAGGGATATTGCATGAGCATGATATATGAGGTTGAGGTACATAGAAACATAAAATATGGGGAGATATATGGTATAAGTAAATAAGATGATACTTTAGGTTGATCTTTATGTAATTTATGTTGGGAGTGATAGACTCAAGATAAATTTATCATATCCAAGATATAGGAAATAATACTCACACTAGGACAAGATTCCATAATCATTATTGTATTGCAATATTAGTATATTTTCAAGTGTATACTAGAGAAAGGCATGTAGATATAACATACATGAGGATACTGGTAGATTTCAAGGCATGCCATTAGTATTTTAAGAATAGTCAAGGCCAAGGTTGAGATTGAGATCATAGAATAGGACACATGATAATAAATAAACTGAGATGGGGGAGGGACCTTTAAGACACCCTCTCCCAGGTGAGGATGTTCTTGTAGCACGGTTCACCTTTAGTTAAATTATAATTATTGTTATGTTGAGAAAATTTATCATTGGATGCTTTGATATATGATGTTGAACTACTCTTTTATGTGAATCTATTGAACTTGATAATGTTATGGATATTTAGATGATTTTTTTGTTTTTCTATTACAATATTTTTAGTTTTAAATATTTTTCTATGTTCATGCATATTTTTATATATGTATGTGTGTACCTAAATGATGTAATCATGGATAATTAATACACACATTTATCATTTTGTAATCAATGAACCATAAATGATAAAATGAATCAATTAATGAACCAAAAGGAATCCCATATCCATTATCACATGTAACAAATGAACATGATATATCATTAAATATTAAATTAGAATGAATCAAAATAATTTAGGTTCATTTAATTTTCATTTATTTTCTTATAATCAATGTTTCATATCATTAGAGTGAAAACTATTCCCATGATGGTGTTTTTTCTCTTGTAAGTCTATTAAGTTACCCTACCTGTTTTACATTTTCCCAGTCCTTTACCATTATAACTTAGTTTTCTAAGTTTATGTCCAAGTCCATATATTTTTTTAAATGGTGGAGAGGAAAGTATGGTTTGGCTGTAGAAATAGTAAATTATTAGACTCTTGATGTCACATAAATGTGCTTATTTATTGTAATTGTATGCCTTAGGTGATTTTCCATAATTATATGTTTCATGTTAAGAGATGTGATTATATTAACCAACACCAAAAGGTGTAAAATATAGATGTCCTCAATAATCATAAGATAAATTACTATTGGATTGGCAAGTCATGTTTGATGGAATTCTTATCAATTGAATGGGTTTGTGTAATAGAGTTCTTAGAGCTATGTATCATTTGAAAAAAAGTTAAATTGTTGAAGATCAACATATATATGACACTTCTTACCCTTATACCATAATTTAACACGTCGATATAGGGTGGATGGTAAAACCTTTGAGCATAACATAAAACCATGGATTCCATAATAGAACATTATATAAATGATTTTCTATACATTGCATGGAATAATGCACTTCCAATTTACATGGACTACCTTTAATGGAAAGAGTAATTGTACTAAAAAAATTCTACCCACAATGCCAAATCCTCTAATGATAAGGTTAAATGGCTATGATTTTTAAGGATCTACCTTTAGTTGTTGTAGTGTAGAAAAATGTATCCCTTTAAATTTTCACACCTAATTAGGAATTAATATTAAAATGAACTTAATTATGCCTTAATTTAGTGTTGTAATATGTATTTTACATATTCACATTAAGTTTAGGGCCCTATTAATTAAAATGGACTTAATTGTGCCTTATTTTTGGTGTTGTAGAGTGTACCTCTTTACACTTTCACACTTATTTAGGGCTCCTTTAATTAATTGAGCTTAATTTTCCTTAATTGGCCCCTTTAATTCAAATCCAAGCCTAATTAATTACATTTTCTGAAGAGGAAACCCGACATTCATTAATGCCTATACATAACACTTCTCATTGAGCAATGTGTGTCCTAGGTGAGTGACCTAGGACCCATTTTCCCATGGGTGAATGGGTCCTCACTTAGACCTAGGAACCTAATTTAAATTATGTTTTTGGTGGTTTTTTAACATTTCCAAATCTATATTCAAATGTTAGTTTGTGATATTTGAATTTTGGGAAATTAATGTTACATATCTATAAATATAAGGTCATTTCACTAAGTTTCACCTAGCAATTTATCTAAGAGATTTCAAGCAAGCTAGCCAATTCAAGTTATCTTAAGAGAATTTTCAATAGAATTTCAAGAGAAATTCAAGGCATTCAAGAGCATATTTATTGAATAATTATTACAACAATCAAGATCCAATTGTCATATCAAAGTCTTCTTGCATCACACATGTTATTGGAGCTAATATGATGATGTAGGTTTCATGATCCATTCAAGCATTCAAGGCATTATTTCAAGTCAAGTTTCAAAGATCAAGATCCACATCCATTGAAGCCATTTCATGCAAGTTGCAAATCTACATTCCAAGGTTCATTCAAGGGTTTGGTGAGTTGTGACATAGAGTTTTTCATTCATCATTCCTTTCATGATATTCATTTCATTTTAAGGTTTTATTGCCAAAACGAGGTTTGACCAAGGAAAACCCCCATTCACCAAAAACAAAACATTTTTCCCTCTTGATTTGTGTTTGCAGATTTAGGTGGAAGATCTCTTGAAGAGAAAAAATGGAGAAATTGTCAAAGTTACAAAAGTTGTCTCATGGAAACTCAATTACATAATTTATTTTTGACTTTTCAAACTTGAAACTTGGGAAAATTGAAGGATTCAAATCTATAGCAAAGGATCCTAAAAGTTGCAGACAAACCCTAACTCAGGACCCATTCGCCCTTGGGCAAATGAGTCCCAGGCTAGCTTTAGTAGAGCACTTTTGGTGAATGGTACATATCATCTTACCTCTCTCTGATCTGTGATCTGATTTCTGGTTTCATCAGTATTGAGCTTAATCTATTAGATTGAAGTTGTTGATTTCATTTTGGAGTTAGTTTTCTATTTTTAATCTTTCTCTCCAAAGTGTTGTTTAGTTAGGACCCCCATCTAGGTTGTAAAAAAAAAAAGAAATCAGAAGATTCACACTTTGACTTGACTCACCTAAAGGTTGATAGTCCTTTCATTGTGTGGGTTTCATTTCCCAATGAAATAGAAGGAAAATAGGTCCTAATTAGTTCATCAACCCCATTTTGATTTCCAAAAAAAAACCCTATTTTTCCATGTTTTAGTTATTTCAAGCAAGTATCAAAGCATATGTTCAAGTTAAAGCTAATTTCAACTAAACATATTTTAATGCCCAACTTATTGTATACATCCATATGTAAAAAGGACTCTGCTTCATTAATGTCTAACTCATGTGGGAGCTCTACATCATAAAAAAAAATAGCATGAAAAACCTTACTTCCAATAGATTTAATCAATGAAGTCACATATATTGTTGAGGAGTGTAAAACTTGTCTTTTTTATTTTTTTTCCATGACCTCCTTATATAATGGTGAATTTAACACTAGATTGCAAAGAGATCTTAAGATGTGTGTTTTTGAATTAATTAATCAATGATGTCATATTCCTTTGGACTTTTAATCATAAGTTTAGGTTTAGTAGGAATATTAGGTACATTTAAGGGTAGAACAAGTTGTTGAAATGGAACATTTGGACTATAACTATTCTTGATGTTCATGCCCAACTATGTGATAATATTTTGAATAAAATGTAACATGAAAGTAGGCTTATGCCCATAAGAAGATATATCAAAATGAAAGGTAGGACAAGAATTTGCATGAATATTAGGTGAGGAAACATAAAAATATAAATCTTTAGAAGATATTATTAGATCCATAGTGTCCTCATGAGTAGCGGGTTTAGAAAAAAAAAAATTATGTACAAAGTCCATAAAGATAAATGTAAAATAAATAAGACAAAGCAAGCCATTATAATTCTCTTCCACTCAAATGAAGTCTAAACCCACTAACAATAAGATATCATCATCTAATTCCTTATAATTATTAAGATAGAAAGATGTAAAATGTAAAAAAGCTTTTGTAGTACCACCATAATTATCATTTAATACCTCCTCACTATTGTGCCCTTAGCACACACGCCTCGTTCAGAACGGGGACCCTCTTTTCTTTCCCTTGCTGGGTCATTTTTGTCGCCGCCTCATTTTGAGTGCCCCATTTTTGTGCCCTTGATGGTCAATGTACCTTCAAAGTTTCATCATAGGTTGACCGTGCTTCCCCTTGGCTAGTTTTGTCAAGATTTTTGAGGCCTCCTGGGGTCTCTCTAGCAATTTGCCTCTTCCAGCGGCCCTGGACCTAGTCGGGCCCACCCCCTCAGGTTTCCCTAGCTGGGTTTCCCCTATTGAGCCCGTCATCATCAATGGCAGATGGTTCCCATCCTCCTGGACCTCGGGTCTTGGATCTATTTTCGCCATCCAAAATGTTTGTGAGGAGATTATGACTGCCTTTGGGCATACTGGGCCCAAACTTTCGGACTTTCGGATTCAAAATTTCATGATGGTTTTGCCGTTCCTAATGGCGGACTTCTAGCCGAACTTCGCCCTCTGGGCCCTGACCTCCTCTTTTCCGCCAGTGAACTTCAATCTAAAATTTCTAAGCAGCTACCATGCAGCACCTTCCCGACTGTCGGACCCCAGGTCTCCCACCACCATCCACATTTTTAAATCTACCAACCTTTGTTCTGCCGTACCTGCATTCAATGAGGGCATTAATGGCAGTGGGGGGTATAAAAGACCCACTCAAGCCAGTCATTTTCACTTGACAATGTTGCAGAGAGTGATGAGTGCTTGCCAGAGAGGAGTCCATTGTCTTCAAGACCTTCCCGCTCGCACCTATTGCCTTCACTTGCCGACTGCTTGTGGATCCCACGCCTTGCTGCATCGGGTGTTCGAGGTAGGTTTTTCATTCACCCTTGATTCCTAAGGCTTAAAATGAACAAAAATAATCAAGAAGGCATGTGAATGATAAAACGTAACACAACGAAAAAAATCCATGTCTTAAAACTTGAAAAAACCCAACATGGCACCTCCATGATCAATCCGAGACTTGTCCCGCTTACTACTATTCTTCGTAGGGGCATTTGTGCCCCTCAGGCCTGGGCGCTCCCTTCACTGGCTGAGACTTGGCAAAAAACCAAAAATTTTGAAACAACCTTTAGCTCTTTCGGGCCTAGGTCTCCAGGATTCTGCACCCAGATTTCTGCACCTTGTTTCCCCCTAGAGCTACTCCGTCGAGAAGAAAAAACCATGTCGCCAGGAGGTCATAGCAGAATCCAAGTCATACCGATGTCCCTTCAAATTTAGTAAGACTCTACTAAGTCGGCAAGACCTTTCACCAAGCATATCCTGCTCTTGTTGAGTGGTTTGTCAGGGAGACATCCATCTTTCGCTAAGACCTCACCACAAGCTCCCTACTCTTGCCGAAGTTGTTGCTTGTTCGGCAAGACTCCTAATGTTCGCCAAGACCTTACGCTAACCCCCTCATCCTTGGGCGAACACGAAGCTGGTCGGGGAGACATCATCGGGTCAGGGAGACCTTTCTCTGACTTGAAATCTTATGCCGAAGGCTCCCTTTGTCGGCAAGACCCTCTGCCTTTGCCAAGACCTCGTAGTGACATCAATCTCTCCTAGTGAGTCCGTGTGGTCTTCTCTGTCGCAAGCGGCGGATACCCGACATCCTTCCGCCCTCTAGGTCCCAGTCCCCCATTAGCCACTGAGATCCCACTTAAACAAACTCATCCATGCTCAGCAACCATCTAAATTCCAGGCCTCGATCTTCCCTCATCTGTTGTTCCGAAAGGGGAAATCTCATCTGCCCCTTCAAGCTCCAGGCTCTGCCCTTCCAACTGCCGCAAGACTAAAAATGAAATCCAATGGCCAACACCGACGCCGGTCCCGGTTCGCCTCTTGGTGGTTGGTAGGACTTTGCGATGTCACTGAGACCTCACACCGAAGATCAACTTCCTGCCAATATGTTTGTTCAGTGAGACACAAGGAAGTCGGCGAGACCTCTCACCGAAGGCATTAATCTCTTGTCGATGAGCATCCTTCCCATCGATCGACAAGACATTTAGATCTCACCAGGATATCTCCCCGCCTCACAAACTCTTGCCGACATGCTTAGTCAGCGAGAAACAAGGTTCTCCCTGAGACTTTTCCCCGAGGGAGACTTTCACACCAACTAGAAGCTCCTAGTCACTAGGACAATGAGTAATGTCTCACCAATGGGCTATTACTAGAATGAGGCCCATCTGCTCGATTGAAACTAAAATGAACTAATGACTTCCTCCCCTCCCAAGCCTGAAACTTCAGACTTCTGTCTGACGACTATCGTCCCAAATGGAAAAATCACCATAGCATCTCGGCTCATTAAGCCTGGTCACTTGAGGGTGGTGAAGTGTTGGCCGTGCTTTGACCTGCCAGACCCCGGACCCCGGGGTTTCTATCCGGGAACTCTGTTTCCGCTTGACCGTCCCAAATGGCCATCTCCAGGAAGCTTTTGGGCATGGGACCTCCGGGTGCCCCTAAACCAATCCAAATGAGCCCAAATGTGAAATCTAATCTCAACCAACATGCTGAATCTTGGTCCTCTCCATTGCGAGCCTCTCAAATTATCAAAATTTGATTGAAGAAAATCTCCCGGAGCCCTCCACCCTATTTGCCTTTCCAAAACGGCATTCCTGCTAGGGAAGTCCAGCCCTCCAGGCCCGAATTGTCCAAATGCCCTCAATCAAAAGATCAATGGCATTGGGAGATAAAAGTATCATGTTATGCTTCATAGATTATTTAAAATGGATTTCATCTTTGGGATTTCAACTAACATAAATACTTTCGTGATCAATTGCACTTACTACGCCTTTGTGTGCAAAATATATGGAATCGGGTGTGGGACCTTCGGGGGCAGCTGTCGAGAAGGACAAAGGAAAGAAGTCAGGAAAAACTCCTTGAGGGAAAGAAGACAAAGACCAGATGAAATACCAATTTCAGGGTGAGCCTCTGCACTCAAAAGTTACCACAGATTGGAAGGAAATCACTGACACCAACATAGGCCACGCCAATATTGACGAGTTTACATAAAGGTTCAGGATCAATCCAACAACAAAAAATGCAAGATTGATAAGACAGAGTGGAATCATGAAAACTGCGGGCTTCCCCCCATCCCTTGTAGCCCCTGAATTGGTCATGGCTTGTCGGCAGGCGTATCAGCTCGACACAAGGACAATTGTTGACAGGGACGGTAATATTCTCACCGACATGTCATCTGGAGGAATCACGAAAACCTTTCACATTCCCACGTTTCAAGAAATGGAAATGCCTACCATTGAGGAGTGCCAAGCGGCATGGGATGCTAACCCTACGGACTGTAGGAAGTTAATAAATCAGGATTGGCTCAAGGAAAAGTGGGGCAACGCCGCGAAGGTTCCTAACGAACTCTTCTGCAATGATTTCTATGAAGACTACCACGATTTGGTTACAATGCTGAGCAAGGTTATGGGCCTCCCTACTGCGGCCTTCTTTTAGGGGTGGATGGTGTACTTTATTGAGAAAATCCTTTGTGGGAATGAGGATGTTACCACAACAACCACATTTTATTGGGGAGGTATAATAAGTGACTGCTTCCACGAGCAGTTCGTCAATGTTAAGAAAAGCTCCAAATTTTATATGACTTCATACCTCGTCTACTTCTTAGCAGACTAGAGGCAGTACAACAGGTTGTTTGCGGCACCCGATCAGGAGCAGGGTCAAAGATTGAAGGCCTATGACAAATACCCTCAACTCCAATACAAAAACTTCAAGAGGGAGTATTGCAGAGTGAATGACGCCTTCACTGGCCACATCATTAGGATGATTGCTGGAGATTTCGAAAGGAGGGTTTCCCACAGTGCTCGGGCATTCTTAAAGTAGTATGCCTTCCTCTTCATTCAATACCCGAAGTTCACGTACATCCATGCCCAAGGCTTCACTAAAAGGCCAAACAAATTGCCTCGATACCCCAATGACTGAATTATCTTATTGGAGCTTTCTCAGTAGCTCCAACACATACAAGCAATCTTTAGTGGCAAACATATAGCAGGAATCTCTTATCCCACGACTCTTGGCCAGGGCATGTATAAGCTCAAACTTCCTAGTGTGTTGGTAACTCTAAGAAGGAATTGAAGGACTACCATTTTCACCTACACACTGCTCGCCCTCAAATAGATCCATATGGGCACATAAGAAAGGCATTGGGACCCGGGTTCGCTCATCTCCACCACATTGAAGACTTTTGGGGAGATTCTTAGGATGATAAAGAGGTATGTGCAAGGCACTATATGTGGATGACTTCACATTTTATAAGGAAGGTGCAACCATTTCCCATACCAGACCAAGTCAAAGAAGATAAGAGCACCATAATAGATCCCAGGTACCCCGCAGTTTCCAACTTGCCACTACCAACAATAGACTGGGATGAGCAGGAGGTTGACAACCTCAATATCATAACCAAGCCAATCTTGGCTCGTACTAAGGAGTGGGTTGATGGGCAGGTAACCCAGTTGAAACAGCGAGGGGTGGCCTTGACATATGAAGGACTCAAAAGTGAACCAAGTGCTACCGAGGATGCCGCTGCCACCACTTCGACTGGTGAGACGTCCAAGTCTCCTCTAGTCACCAGGTCTAAGAAGAGGAAGGAGATAGAAACAAAGTAGTCTCTTGACCCCAAGGTCTATACAAGGAAAGAAATAGGAGGCTCACCCTCCAAAAGACTTAAGCAAACAGGGGGGATCACAGAGCAGCCCTTGGTCCAAGAGGAAGAAGTAAAAGGTATAGATCAATTAGAACCCCTCTTAGCTCTCCTTGTCCTAACTGTCACACCACCTGCCTCTTTGGCTATGGTCACTACATCCCCGCCGGCAGTAGACATTTCTATCCATCTTGCCCCTTCACCCCCGACCAAGCCGGTGATTGTAATTGACAATTCCTCCACCATAACTACTCCTCCTTCCTCCACTGCCATGTCACCTACCACGTCACTTCCATTACCTACAGTGGCTGCACCAATGCCTGCTCCCACCTTGCTTGAGGCCTTCTCGAAGTATATGCAGAATATCCCTTTCGAGCTCTCCCAGATCCTCATGGATCCCACTCTTCAAGCAGCCTTAGCTCAGGTCCTCGCTACTGCCAAACCTTCACAACCTCTGACAAGGCCACCGGCTATGGAAGCCACCATGTTAATCTCTAAGGAGTGGAAGAGGCAAGAACAAGAGGTCTCAAAGCCCTTTGAAGAGGAGGCCGATGAATACCACGAGCACCCAGAGTATGAACATCGCACTATTGACAGGGTTGCCTACAAAGAAGAAGGAATTGGTTCCTCTGAGAGCGAGGATGAGGAGGATGATACTGGTGGTAAGGTCATAGTGCAAACCTTCGACAATGACCTAGAGGAAGAAATGGCACAACAGCTGAAGGATGTTGAAGAAAAGGCAGGAGGGCCGCCCCTTGAAGAAGAAGGACAGCAACAAGAAGACAAGCCTGAGAGAGAGGCCCAAACTATCATAGGCCTCAAAATCGAGCAATTTAAGGAACATGCGCAAGAGGTTGAACAAACTAAGGAGAAGGAAAGGGAGGAAATGGAAGAAAAAGAAAGTCCCCTGCAACAATTGTCTGCCAAGCCTCCCATAAAGCACCTTATGTTCATCTAGGACTCCGATGATGAAGAGGGAGATGTTGCCAAGGAAGAATTGAGACTTTTGAAGGCTAAGAGAACAAAAGCCTTGACCAAGAGGGGTGAGGATGATCATGAGTCACCTAAGGGCAAGTCTGTCGTGCCTGAATGGTTAGAAAAATAGCTCGAAAGGAAAACTCCCATACTAAAAGACCTAAGGGCGAGACTAGAAGCTATCTTAGCCTGAGCTCAGATCACAACAAAGAAGGAGAAGAATCCTAAGATCTAATCTAGGGTGATGATGGATGCTTTTGGGTCTCGAGCTGTGCAACTAGCCACACCTATGGTAGGTCAGGAAGGGATTACTTACAACATCTCTACCATTGACTTGGGGACCGCCACTAGAGAGTAGAAGGTGGAACATCTTGAGGAGTCAGTGGCCACGGTGGTGCATTTGATAAAACAAGACAAGATTTCAAAAGATGAGCTCAAAGCACAGGTGGCTACTTTAACAGACTACATCCAGCAGTGGTCTTCGGTGGATGACCTACCTACCATGTTCACAGCCGTGCCCCAACTGCTGTCCAAGGAGCAGATTGACAAGATGGAAAGGAGAAAGAACCTGGAAAGGACTATAGAAGGCTGGTTCTGACAAGTCTTATATGTAGGAAACATGGGAATTAGCCGGGCTGTTCGGACAGCCAACAAGTTCTTGGACCTGCAGCGATCTCTGGAGGGCACAAAGAAGCTATGCACTAACTTCCCTATAGTGTATGATACCACCTTCCCAAAGATCGAGGCTATCCTTCAGATTCCAAAGGCTAGAATAGATAATGAACAAAGTGGACCCGGATATCGAATGGATCAAAGAGATTAGAGCTGAATGTGCTCAGTACCTCAAGCTAATGATGGAATACGACATGCTCGTAGTATAGATGGATCCGGAGAAGATAAAACCTTACTTTCAAAAGATGGAGGACGGGATGTCTGGTGAAATAACGATTGAATTCATGAGTTTTGCTGCCCGTGCCTTTGATCAATCAGAGTTGTTTAGGGATCAAAGTGCAAAGTACTATAAGGACTGGAAGAGGCTAGAAGATAATGCTAAGGAGTGGAGCTACCAAACATTAAGGTATGAGATCATTGAGATAGACAAGCTCCAGTCGGTCATCCTAAAGTTCATGGAGTACACAGCCTCAAAGAAGCGGGAGGACAATCCCACAGATGATAGAGAACTCCCTAAAAATTAGCTACAGTAAACAACAATTAGCAAAAAGACAAAATGCTACAGTGCCGTCACTAGAAGACAAAATAGGGAAGGGGACAAAATGTAATTTTAAATTGTGATATATTGAGGGTAGGTGAAACCTTATTTTGTAATGAATCTTGGCCACATAATGAGAATTAATCTTAGCCATTCATTTGACTTTTGGGGCACTATAAGTAGGGGTCTCCTCTCATTTGCAAAGAGAGTTGAGTTGTTGTAAAGACATGCTGCAGAAATTTATAAGGAAAAGACATTGACTTGGTGCATTTTTTGAGTTTCTCACATGTTGCTTGATTCAATCTCCATTGTTAGATGTTTAACTTAGGTTTTAATTTTGTTCTAGTTAACTATTTTCTTGCTTTGGTGGATTTTAGGAATGTTGTCTTGTGGTTGTGAAATCCCTGCAGTGTAGATGCCTTCTTAGTCCATACTTTTTGTTGTTTGCTGATGGTAGATAGCTATGTAAAGTTAGTCTGGACTCAAATTTAAAGTTGCTCCAAACTTTCATCTTTGTTCATGCATGCCTATGGTGAATGAAAGACGAAACATTTGTAGACCTTAGAAGATAGCACAAATTCCATGAGACTGTGAGATTTCTAGCTAAGTGAAATATTGTTTCCAAGAAGTTGTCCATTGCAAGAACCCCATCACCATTGTTCATAATTAGTTGCAGATCCAGGAACCTCCTCTCTTCCCTGCCTTTTTTTTATTTTGTTTAATGAGTGACCTATGCTAAGGTTCATTGCACATTGTAAAGCTAAATCCAATGACAAATGGAGTTCAAGACTATTGTTTGAACCTACAACAAATGCATAACAACTCTCCCATCTTAAGAACTTTGTTTCAAGATCCAACTTCCCCACTTTGTAATTCATTCATAAGACCACCTTGTGATTCCAACAAATCACATCAAACAACTAAGATATTCCAAGCACTATCAAGACTTGACATTAGAGACCTTGGGATAGTGTTCTACAATTTGATTGTGAAGATTGTCTTTCAAGAGAGGTAGTGCACCTACACACTGCCTGTGTTGAGAAGTGCATAAAAACACATCAACAGAATTGGCACTAGAAGGAGGGCCTGATACATTGGGAATACAAAGTTAGGGGTTAAAGTAAAGCTAGATTGAATCGGATCATTCTCCCCGGAAAGATTTCAAAGATTTCTATGGTCAACACCAAATAAAGGAGAATTTGAAGAGTTGCAGCCTCCTATAAGGGCTAAATGAGTCAAGGGAAGTAGCACCTTCATTTAGCTGGCCTCTATCTTCCGTCCGACCATCCGAAACTGCATTTGCACCTCCTATCTCTTGTAGCTAGGGGATTGCTTCTCTCCCAACCCTTCCAGCCCAAGGCACAGTCCAAATAGCCGCAGCTCAAGTGCAGTCCCAGACTGCTATTTTATTGCGGGTACAACCCCGAATTGCTATTTTTCAATAGCAAATACTACCTCCGCCTCCCGCCATAGCTTGGTTGGCACATAACCCTTTTCCGATTCATTTCGCTGCTTACCATGATATTCCCAAGAATCTGGAAGGCTTTTGTTCAAAGTTTTATCCTTGTGACCAACAAAGAATAGCTGAAGAACATATCAAAATATTTGAGATAGTAATCACTGACATGCAAGTCGACCACGAGGATGTTGCATGCCGTCTTTTTGTGCATTCATTGGGAGAGGAGGCTTTCTATTGGTACATCAATCTGCCGAGGGGATCCATTACCTCATGGAATCTGATGAAGAATGCCTTTCTATAGAAATACAAGATTCCCATAAGTCCTTTAGAACTTTACCAGTAGTTTATGTCTGTCAGAAGGGAAGGAAACGAACCTATTGGCTCCTTCAATGATCATTTTCATTGAGCCTTCACAAGGCTTTAGGACCCATACCTCCATAATGATGTTGCAGCTCTCCTAGTTTACTATGCAGCATTGGATAACCTCACGTCGGCTCTGGTAAAAAGGATGCAACTGCCACCTGTCTCATTGGTGACAGCCTATAAAGAGGCTGTTGTGGCCAGTGCAAATTTGGGGCAGAATATCTCTGGCCCGTTGCCTTCTTTGGGGCCAGTAGCTCACCCAATGTAGATTTAGGGGCTTAACCATGCATTCACTCATCAGACCCCTCTTATGAACCCGGTACCTCAGTTGCCCATCATCCCACATCTGGGATAGCAACTGAATTATGCACCTCCCATGCCTTCATATTTGTAGCCTCAACCACAACATAACTATTCTCAGGCTGCCCCATAACAACATGTGCATCCACAACAACCCCAGGCACCATTATACCTATCGGGGCTAGAATTTCCTCTGGCATATCAGAATTAACCGACAGCCTCGCCCGCTTTTCTCCAAAATCCAGCGTTGCCACCTAGGAACACGACTGAGAGAGACAAGTTAGAGGAATTGACAGAGATGATAAAGAAAATGTCCACAGAAATGACGCACCTAAAAAAATTAGAATAATCAGTTACAAGCCTCCCAGTGTAATTTTCAGGCCAATCTCAACCGGGATAACCAAGAAGCAAGCACTTCCTCCAGACAGAATCATGATAGGGGACCGAATGTTAATCAAAATTCAGAAAGGAGACCTTCTCAGAGGCAGAATCGTACGTGGAATACCAAGCCCAACATCGAAGGTGTTCCTACGCCCTTTGACCAGCAGGCCAGCAACGAAAAGATAACTAGTGGAGTGTACCTTACCGATGATCCGGTGGACATTTTTCAGTGAAAATTGAAGTGTCTCATTTTTCTCCAGAATCTACACCATCAAAAAGATCTCAGCGTCCTGATTCCAATGCAACTCGAACGGAGCAAAAAGGAGTCAGTTTGCACGAGTTATGGCCAGTCAAACCTTCGGTCAAACTGGAATCAGAGGGCGTCCAGGAAGCAAAAAAAATAATGTCATCAAAATTTGTCAAAGTCGGCATCATCGGGAAGAGCTCGTCGCAAGCTTTCCAATGCAACTCGTTTCGTCGAAATCTGACATCGTATGCTCAACTTATTAGCGGTCAAAGCTCCTGGTTGACTTGGTGACTAGAAGGTGATGATGACGTCAGCGTCCGTACAAGATGACGTCAGCAATCCATACAAACCCGAAATGGACCAACCAAAATCTGCCACGTGGCATCCTTGTCAGCATTGTACGGACCAATCGGATCACGACACGTGTCCATCCGTACACGTCATCAGTCAGCGCACGTCATCGTCCACGTCATCAGCTGAGTCAGCGGCGCACGTCAGCACTCAGTTGGACACAGTCAGCATACATGTCATCATACACGTTAGTGTTGTTGGCGAATGATTGCAGGACAAGTGGCAGTTGAGTTGGAATCTGTGTTGTCTCTCTCGACGAATCTTCGTTTGACACGTGGCCTATCACTTTGTTCGGCGGATAAGTTTGTTATTTCATTTGTTATATTGCTCAATAAAAGTCTGGCATGGGATTTGATCTCGTGACCACCCATGCGCGAGAATCTCGGCTCGCCGTTGCGCCAACAGTTTCGCACCTAACTATGTATTGCGACGGGTTGGGTTTGTTGTAAAACGGCCGAAAATTGGCTATATAAAGCCAGCGGCCGGGGTTGAACCCCCGACCGCCGGCCCAATAAAAGCTATTGCCACCGATACGCCCCGCGAATAGTTTGGAATATCTATGGCATCAGAGCTATTTGTTAAGTACTTCAAGCCGAATGCCTAAAAATTAAAAACCAACCCCTAATTTTTAAATTAAAACAAACAACTTTTATTCAAAATTAACCCCTTAAGTTGTAACAAAAGCCCGAAGTGAATAAATAAAAGGGCTAAAATTAAGATTAGGGGGGTTATTTTAAAATTTTGAAGATTAAGTTGTTTTTATTTGGAAGATTGTAAAGATTTTTATGTATTTTGGAGAGATAAGGGGAATATTTTCAAAAATCTTTTGGTTAAGGCCAAATTGAGAAAATTCTTTGTATAAAAAGGGGTGTGAGGTGAGAGTAGAATTCAAGTTTTTTTTCAGGTGACGAAGTCTTGAAGCTGTGGAGATAATCGAAAGAGAGGTCTTGTAGAGATTCCATTCTCGCACGTCAGAGCATTGTTATGCTGCCGAAGTGCTTGGAGAATGATTGTGGTGCTTTGTAATCGATTTTGGAGTTAATCGGATCGGTCTCTCTATTGGAGTGGACCCGGAGACATAGTCACTTTCGTGACGAACTCCGTTATCAACTGTTTGCACTTCTCTTCTTCTCTCTCTTTCTTTCTCTCATTTCCTTCCTTTCAGTTATAATCACCTTGTTATTTCTTTCATTTGTTATTTCCATAAGCTAATTTTGATTTAATTAACTTGGAATAAACATTGTAAAAGCATTGTAAATGTTAAGCATTTAAATACTGCAATCTAGTCTAGATCCTACATAGACCAACCGAGGCGGCTTTGTTCGGATGGTGTCAGATTCACAAAACCAACAGACATTCCGAATTGGATTGCCCCGAATTCCAGATAGCTGCCGAAATATTCCAAGTAGAAGTGCAAAAAGTAGTCGATAATGTCGGCTGTAGGGACATCATCCCATCTGAGCCATATGATTCCTCCTGTATCGTGGTCAACCAAGCACTGTTTCTGCGGGGTGACCGCAACATGCCTGAAGTCGAACTCGTTCCTGTTAGGAGTGAGGAAGTATAAGAGGTAAGTAATGAACAAACTTTGGCTCAACTTTTTGATTTAGTAGATAATGGTCCAATAGACAAAGAAGAGCCATTCATAGATGAGGTCCACATGTTCCATCAAAGATCAACTCTCTACTTCCTTAGGAATAGGCAGGCAGGTGGACCTTTCACAACCTCTACTCCACCAAACAATTTTGCCACCCCACCTGACCCCAATGCCAGCAATAACCCTAGACTTCCCCATATACCTACCCAACACCTCGACAAAAATGGACCTCAAAATTAGATGCAGAATCGGCCTCAAGGCCAATCCCAAAATCAGTCGAGTCAAACGAAAGCCCAACCTTTTAGTTCTGCAATAGGTCAAGCCTTTAGTTTGGAAGTTGAACAAATGGGTTAATACGTGGCAGAAGAGTTCAAAAGGGTGAAAATTTGTTTGTCTGCCTTTGAATTACTCAAAGTCTTGGCCATAAGGTACACCTTCTTTAGGGTCCTTAATGGGACCCCATCCTCCAATACAACGCAAGAAACGCTAGCTAAGAGGGTTACCTTTGAAGAGCCTAGGCAAGAATCAGAGACATAGGATAATACCTAGAAAAGGAAGGATGTTCCTATAAATCAATCTGCTAGTAGGCAAACGGGAAAGGAACTAGATTAGAACACTAGGCAGAGTTCTAAAGATCAACCATTTAGACAGACTAAGGATAAAAATGGTGATAAGAATGGGGGTCAGGTAGCTCACATAGACACACCTGTAAGTATTTTCCAGGGAAGGTTGGAAACTCCTCCTTTCCTTACCACCATTTGAATATTTGGGAAGAACTTACACAACTATCTACTCGATTCAGGAGCGTCTGCCAATGTTATGCCCTTGGAAATATGCAGGGATCTTGCAATTACTCCCACACCTTCACCCAGCTAGATAAAACAGAGATCAACATTGTGGTAGAAATGAATCGGATCCCTATGTAGATTGCTATAGACCCACGGATACAACAAGTCATCAATATTCAAGTGGCGGACATCCCTGATGCCTACGAGATCATCTTGGGAAGGGAATTCACCAAGGCACTGAATGGATATACTTCCACAGACCTTTCTCACATGTGGCTGCCATAGAAGGGGTTGCCAAATCAAATCCGTATCGACCGCGAACCCCGTATGAAATATATGATCACAGAATACAATAATCTCAACGAAGTGCTATTTGTTGAGATGGAACTAGGAAATTACCGCCCTTTCGCCTACCAAAATGAGGTTGAGCCTCAGGAAGAGTGTGCTACCGAAGTTCTCTTAGTGTTATGTAGTCCTCCGACCGATATTATTCAAATGCCTCCGAATGCGGAAATGTTGGTAGAAACAGATGACAAACACGATGCAAGTGACAATTGGGGACTACTTAGTGGTTTCCAGGAGTTTATAGAAAAGTATGCAAGGGATCAACTCAGCCTAGGAGTCTAAATGAATTTCTAGGATTTTTTGTTGCCAAACTAGTACAGGATTCACGATGCTGCCCACTCCAAGTTTGACTATTACTTATGTCAAACGGCCGTCAAACATGTTAAAAAATCAGCTACTCCTCATATCAGAATGCCAAAGGAGGCACCAACAGGACCACCTGCTGATCAATACACTGAGCTAGAAAACTCCCCTAAGATCATAGAGCTAGTCACCCAGTTGAAAGGGAGCAGGAACTTAGTTAGACCCGAAGTTAAAGAACTTTCCACATGGTGGACGCTCTGATTTGATGGATCTAAGTCAAAACAAGGAGCTGGAGCTAGGATAGAACTCATTAGTCCAACGGGTAAGACCTTTCTTGCCGCTCATAGACTGCAGTTTCATTACACCAATAATGTAGCGGAGTATGAGGCTTTGGTCCATGGCCTTCTCATGGCCTTGAAGAAAAATGTCAAAATGCTGCAAGTTTTTGGGGATTTTGAGCTTGTAGTTAAACAAGTTAGGAAGTTGTACTCCTGCCATGATAGGAGGTTGGAAAAATATAGGCACAGGGTTTGGGACCTTTTAGAAGGTTTAGATGCATTCAATATACAATTGATCCCTCGTGCTAAGAATCATACGGCGGATGCTTTGGCTCAAGCAGCCAACACTCTGCAACCCCTCTTTTTGTTTGGGCTTAAGAAATTCATCGTTGAGTTGACATCTATGCCATTGGTCTCGGATAATGTCACTCATTTTCAAGTCTTCAATGATGACAAACATATTCTTGAGTTTATTACGAGTTCTGATGTCTTCACAACCCAAATAATTGATGAAGTTGATCTGCAGGATGCCGAATTGGACATAGAGGGAGTTATTAACCTAAAAATCCAACACAATTCCCAGGGGCATGGTTCAACTAGAATGCATATTTGACTTGGACTAGATCAAAGACCAAAACCAACAAACAAACAAAGAAGCCATAAGCAACCAGTGCAATTCTCACAACCTCGGGACAACTGAGAAGATCAAGAATGTTTTTATTGGCAAAGTGTGCATGCCTGAGGAGAAGGGAATTATTGATGTGTTGTGGAAGTACCATGACATGGTGGCATGGAGCTACGAGGATTTAAAAACATATGACACATCCATCATCACGCACACCATACCTCTTAAGACTGAAGTAAGGCCATTCCACCAGTGGCAACGTCCTATTAATGCCTTGTTGGAACCCGTCATTTACAAAGAAGTGCAAAAGTTGCTTTTGGCACGGATTATTTTCCTAGTCAGGCATTCCACATGGGTCACCAACTTGGTTCCGGTCAGAAAAAAGAATGGGGAAATCAGGTTGTGTGTAGATTTATGCAATTTGAACCGAGCTTCAGAGAAAGACAACTATCCAGTGCCTTCATTGGACGAGGTGTTGCAGATCATCAACGACTCCCAGATGATGTCTTTCCTTGATGGGTACTTTGGGTACAACCAGGTAATGGTACAGTATGAAGAACGTCATAAAATGGCATTCACCACCAAGTGGGGAACGTTTGCTTATAGGAGAATGTCTTTTGGGCTCATCAACGCTGGTGCCACCTTCCAACGTGCCATGGATATTGCCTTCAAGGATCTGATCGACAAGTGCATAATCATCTACATGGATGATTTAACTGTGTTTTATAAAAAGTGAGGTGACCACATCTCCGATTTATGCAAGGTGTTTCAGAGGTGTAGGGAGTTTGGAGTTTCCCTTAACCCCAAGAAGTGCATTTTTGGTGTTATTGAAGGTAGATTGCTCGGACACATCATTTCAGAATAGGGAATCTCCATAGGCCCTGAACGTATCCAGTCATTGCTAAAAATCCCACCACCAGGCAGCAAGAAGGAATTAAAATCCTTCTTTGGAAAGATCAACTTTGTCATGAAATTCATCATGGGTTTCGCAGAGATTGTTAAACCTCTCAATGCTATGTTGAAACAGGATGCCAAAGTCGAATGGACTTCCGAAGCCAAACAAGCCTTCGAGGAAATTAAACGGGCCATTGTCGAGGCACCTATGTTAGTCTGTCCGGATTATTTGAAGCCTTTCTATATCTATTTGTTTGCTTCAGAACATTCTTGTGCTAGCATCCTGACTCAGAAAGATGATGAAGGAAGTGAACACCTGATCACCTTCATGAGTGCTCCCCTGAAGGATGCTAAATTACGACACCAAAATGTAGAAAAGTAGGCGTATGCTCTCGTCAGAGGGGTGAAGAAATTTTGGCACTACATCCTGTGCAATAAGGTGTTTTCCATCGTCCCCGACCTGGCAGTAAAAATGTTGCTCATGCAAATCGAATTGGGTGAACAGAGAGCCAAATGGGTCACCCTGCTCCAAGTTTTTCTATGAGGCATATTTAAGCAACAAATTTGCCATTGTCAAACTACACGTTTCAATTAGACCGACTAATATTTTTTCCTGGAATCTTGAAAGCATTTAATAAAACACCTACATATTCACTAATACTATTAAAACACCATTGTATCAGGACCCATTCACCAAATAAAATTTACAAATAGTTGCTTGTGAAGACCCATTTCGCTAATTAAAATTTATAAATAGTTGCTTATGAGGACCAATTTTTCCAATAACATTAAAAATAATTACATTTGAGGACACATTTTGCCTAATTACAATGTATCGTTGTATAATCACGTGAGATTCACCAAATTTTTAATATACCTTTTAAAAATCCTACGAAACTCGCCAATTATGGAATCATGGATTGATATAAATACAATCAAAAGTGTCATTTATTCTTACATATTTTGTTTAGTTTTCAGGTTCTACTTCTCGATTCGGAAGCTAGCGAAATCCAAAAATGTAGACTTAAAGGTGAGTGATCATTTCTTCATAGTGTTATTAGCTATAATAATAAGTTTTCTTTATCTCTTTTCCATTCTTGCTCAGTCTTAAAGATGATATTGAGTAGGGAACCTTAGAACCAAAGTTTGAAGTTTTGAAGTTTTTGAAACCTCTGACCCACCGACTAGAAAGATGACCAAGAAAGACTTGCAACTCAAAAAAGTGAACCATCAACCAAGTCGGGGAATCGGGAAGTTATGAAATTTATAACTCCGCGACAAGGTTATAAAACTCTAAGGACTAGTGACTAAGGTTAGGAAAAGCCAAAAAAATTATATTGTAGTTGATGGTATTGAATTTGATATGTGATTGTGCGTGTGCCGAATGTGGAGAGAGTTATTCTAATGTCAACACAAACCTTAATGAGACGGTTTACATTCAAAGTTTGAAGCAACTAAAACTAATCTATCTGTAATACAATCAAACCTTTCAAATACATATCATTGTACTCTATTTCTAGGGATTTATTAAACCATTTGGCCCTCACATTTCTATGGCCACAAAGGTTTTTAAAATGACTACGTAGAAAACGAGATTTGATGCTTAATATGCAAGCTAAGATGATTTCTATTTGCAAATGTGTGGTGGAAGGATTAGTAGTATGCTTCTAAATGAAACAAAATGATGGAAAGGATAATGGGTGCAAAGATAAACGAAGGATGAAGTTGATGATAGATGAACAAGTGGAGATGAGTGAGATGATATGAAACTAAAATTAAATATCCATGATTATGCATATGCTCAAATGCAAACATAAAACAAACTAACCTAAATTGTAACTATGATGCAATGGGGATGATAAAATGTAACCATGAAGCAATTAATTAATCTAAGATGAGAATGCAAAGTAACACATGATATGAAAACTAAGTATAAGACTCCATGAAAACTCCAAGCACCTATGAAAAACTTGCATGGTAACAATGCTCAAAGTGTGGATGGAAAATGACATTATAACACTATTCCAATTTGTACTTCAAAATAGCATTATAACATTACTCAAAAGGTGGATGATAATGCAAAGGATAAGGGGTGTATTTATAGAGTTTCTCAAGCATTTTATGAGGTGGCACCTATCAACGGTTCAGATTTAAAGGAGACAAGATAGACAATGGAGATGAAAGGAATCAAGATGTTGTCCCCTTGACCAAGGACAACATGCCATGTGTGTGAAACAAAGACCCATGTGCTCAAAATTTGTTGGAAGTGTGGGGGAATAAAGCCATGTTCTTTTTCTTATTGGTGGAAGTGTGTGAGGATAATTCTAATTAATACTTAGGCTTATTTATTTTCATGTGACCTTTATGAGGTGGCACACAAAAAGTTGTAGAAATGTGCTCTAATTCTTAATCAGGATTAGGGAAGATTAATTAAATAAACACGTTTAGGGTTTTTTTGTTTATTTAATTTAGGAGAATGTAAATTAGGAGAATTAAAAGGAATGTGAACAATATAAATAAAGTAAGACCTTATTTATATGTAGTTGAAGTATTAATCAAATAGGTTTATTTAATTAATTGAATGTGATGACTGTTTTCAGGTGCATACATTTTGCCCCTCTTTGAAGTGATGTGTTTACACGTTACTTAAAATAATATTTTGATGTTGATGCTTATATGATATGAGATTTCAATGCCCCAGATGATGCAATATTTTGATGCCCTACACGATGCAAGATTTCAATGACCTAGACGATGCAAGATTTTGATGCCCCAGACGATGCAAGATTTCGATGCCCCAGATAATGCAAGATTTGAATGCCTTAGATGATGCAAGATTTTGATGTCCTAGGCTTTGAATTTTAGCTATTGATGGATATTATTGGATATTATGCCCCCTTGAGAGATAAATCGATGAATATAAGGATGTGAAAATGAATTGTTGAATGATGTGATAAGTGTTGTGATGATGCAATGATGATCCAATGTCGATACAGTGAAGGTTTGATGTCAGAGATGATTTATCTCTCGAAATTGAGTTGCAAGCTCTTTCTTTGAATAGTGATGATTAATTACCCCTCCATTTTGGTGAAAATGGGAAATAAATCCCACCATAATTCCCTCCATTTTACCCCTAAAAGGTGAAAATGGTAAAAATGGGATTCATTTTTACATTTTGAGTTTGGAGAAGGTGAAGATTGGAGAGCTTAGAGGAAGATGGTGATCCCATACCACAAGCATCATTTCGAGTGTCTTCACCAACTTGATCAGCCTGCTACCTCTAGACCTATGGTACGCTTTATAAGAAACCTCTTTGTTAGTCATTTTCTTGCCATTTAGAAATATTTTGAACATCATAAATAGATGTTGTAGCTTATGGGATGTCATTTATGCACTTTCGGGTGACGTTTTTGTCATTTTTGAGTGTTTTTGAGCATGTTTAAGAGTTTTGGTATCTTTGGGGTCCCAAGTGGTGCCTTTTGCAAGCTTGAAATTCAATTTTTCACATGTTTTAAGAGTTTTGGCACCTTTCGGGTCCCAAATGGTGCCTCTTACAAGGTTGAAATTGATTTTTTTGAGTTTTTGAGAGTTTTGGCGCCTTTTGGGTCCCAAGTGGTGCCTCTCGCAAGGGTGAAAATGTATGTTTTTGGGTGGTTTTAGAGTTTTTGCGCCTTTGGGGTTGCAAGTGGCACCTCTTGCAAGCTTGGAATTCAAGTTTTTGGCCTCCAACACTGTTTTGGCGCCTTTGGTGTCCCAAGTGGCACCTCTTGCAAGCTTGAAAATGGAGGTTTTTGAAGTTAAATTTTTTTTTGGCGCCTTTGGGGTCCCAAATGGCACCTCTTGTTTCCTTGGAAAGTTGTCATTCTTGTTGATTTGAGGTGGTTTAGCTTGTCGTTTGACCCATTTTGCAGGGTCTGATTACAGAATTCCTTCGAGGTGATGTTTGTAAGATGTCCTTGAAGTCTAGGAATTGTCGGTTTGTCATGTTTTGGATTGATTTTAGTCAGATTGTGGTATGTGCATTGTTTGATTGATTTTTTGAATGATGATTTGATCTCATGATAGGCGAGAATCAAATGATAGAACTAGTGTTGTATCGTCCTCATGATAGGAAAGGAACGATAATAGGATTGATAGCATGTTGTCCTCATGATAAGTGAGGAACAATGGTAGGATTGATAGTAGATCATCCTCATGATAGGCAAGGAATGATGGTAGGATTGATAGCAGATCGTCTTCATGATAGGCAAGGAACGATGGTAGGATTGATAGCAGATCGTCCTCATGATAGGCGAGGAATGATAGCTTGATTGATAACATATCATCCTCATGATAGGTGAGGAATGATAGTTTGATTGATAACAGATCGTCCTCATGATAGGCAAGGAACGATGGGTTGATTAAATGAGATATTGATTGTTCTGATTTGATTTGATTTGAATGACTGCACATTAGCTTGATTGACTGATAATATTGATTGAACATGACCTTGATTGATTTATTTTTGTTCATGATTAGGGAGATGGAGATGTACTCCAGTCTCGAGAGCGATTCCTGAAGACTTGGAACATGGTCAGCCAGTTGTCATCAGCCGACTTAGAGATTATCTCCCATTGTGGGTTGAATTCCTTGTTAGACATTCCACAATATAGAATCAACAGAGGTTTATTGACAACTTTGGCAGAGAGATGGCATAGTGATCATAATAAGTTTCATTTATCGATTGGAGAGATGACCGTGACTCCCAAGGATGTCTATCGTATTCTACAGATCCTAGTGATGGGAGAGATAGTAGTGTACAATAAGATAGAGTGGGGTGGGATAGCTACATTGTGGAGATTGTGTCGAGATGATTATGTTATGGGTTGATGGATCCCTGGGACAGAGATGATTGGTAGATATGATCCATTTTCGTGTGTATTTTCTGGATTTATTGGTGGATTCCTTTGTCCTAATTGTAGGTAAAAGGGATTTTCAGCAGGTTGGGGTCATGTGCTATCGCAGATGACACTTGATGGTATGAGGTATGCCTAGGGATCATGTATGTTAGCCCACTTATATCGAGATTTGCACGAGGTTGTCTATTATAGGGAAACGAGTCTGTCATGTGGCATCACATTACTGCAGACCTGGGCATGGGAGCATATAGCCATCACTCAACCCATGGGAGAGAGACATCAACCACTAGGGAGACCTTATTTTTTTAGTTATAGTGGTCTACATGTCTAGCATAAGCTGGGCAAGGTTGCTTATTGGAGGTGGGTTCTAGATGATTTGGAGACTGTCACATGGTGGTCGTACTTGGATTATGAGTAGTGGCCAAAGGATTAGCTAGAGATGCCATAGATGTTATTATCCCCCTATCTGATTAGGAGGACACATGTTGTGCTTGAGCACTACTTGTATCTGTGAGTATGTTGACAGTTTGGACAGGTTCAGGGGATGCCCCTAGGAGTTGCCCATTATGCACGGCGACAGCAGGATGTTTTAGAGTGAGGCCCCTGTGTTTCATATGAGATAGCTTGTACATAGTATTATACCTTGACCCCTGGTTTATGGGATTATGTTCCATAAATTGTAGATGTTGGGATGACCAAGGATTATTCAGTGTTCTTCCACATGCATCCCTTTCCTAGATTTACTCATATCGAGGAGCCAGTACCACCAGTTGATGGAGAGGGAGGAGATGACAAGGGTGGTGATGATGGTGGGTAGGGGACTTGCAGAGGTGATGAGGGTGATGCAAAGTGTGGTTGCGGAGGTGATGATGGTGGGGAGAGTGATGGTGGTGCAATGGGTGGTGGGGAGAGTGATGGTGATGCAGATGACAGTCATCCATTATATTTTACAATTCTGAGGCATAGGAGGAGCATCACCATAGCTCAGGCAGTGCTTCCCAGGATTCAGATTGGGATACCTTCACACCAGCAGTCAACACAAATAGCAGATTTGTAGGCAGAGGTTCATTTGTTTCAGAGTGAGATAGCGCAGGCTTGAGCATAGATTGTGTCCCTTTAGGATGAGTTAGGGCAATGTCGGGCACATATTGATATTTTGAGGACTGATAGAGGGATAGATAGGTAGGAGATACAACAGTTGTAGGCACAAATGATCATACTTACTTCAAAGAGGGATGCCTTTAGACACCAAATAGAGCAGGCTGAGACCATTTCCAAGAGGATACAACAGATGACACCATTTGTAGGTACAACATATTTCTTTAGAGAGATCAGACACATTTCTCAGGAGTTGCAGTTTTACAGAGGTAAATATCATGAGTTGGTTCCTCTTGAGTGACGAGAGAGTTTTGTATAGTCTCATTATGGCAGATCTCATTTTGAACTGTTAGCATGGGTGTCACACAACCATTGCTTGGAGATAGGAGAGATCTAGGTGTAGGTCCATCGGGTAGAGGGGGTACTAGTTCCATGAGAGCAGTAACATTTGGTGGGAGCTCAACATAGCATTTTATGGTGTTCCTTGGATATTGTGTATACACCTTTTGTGATATTGAGGATATGTTTCCCATGATACAATTCCCTTTTGGTTTTTTTATGTATCTCATCATTTTTTTTTTGGATATCCTTGTACACGTTGACATTATTACATTTTTGATGATATATGATATACAACAATGATTATGATGCATTTGATTTCCCTATTATGATATGTAATGTTGTGACTTGATTTAATTTCTATGTGATGATAATGATTAGGCAATGAATTTATTTGTGATCATGATTTATGCAATGTGATGAGATGATTATGATTATGCAATGTGATGTGATTGATTTGTGATGTGTAATGCAACATATTTGATTTATTATGTGTAATGCAACGTGATTTGATTTATTATGTGTAATGCAACATGATTTGATTTATTATGAATATAGGATGGATTTGATTTCCATGTTATGATGATTCTGATGTTATGATATGCTATGGATGTGATGGTGATTTTTGTAATCATGAATGATGTGATGCAAATGATTATGCATATGATTAAATGTGCACAACTTCAAATGTTTAGGGCCTTAAGCTTGAATAAGTGAGTCTATCCAACTTCCAAAAGTTGTGGGAAAACTACAGTAGATTGATCTTTTAAGCTTCATAACCCTGACACATTTCCCAACCTTCTTGGAAATCTAAAGAGACTCACTTATTTAGGCGTAGTGAATGACATGATTTTGATGTTGGAAATGATATGCAATGTATGTCCTTTATTATTTTCTTTTGTATTTTCTGATGCAAATATCATGATGGAGTGTATGAATGTAAATGAAATGAGAATGTTTTCTAACATATGTCGATGATAATGCAATGGATGTGCAACTAAATGAGAATGGCGTGTTTTTGGTTAATGTCCAGTGTACTCAATCCATTAATAATAGAGATGACACCATTGTGAAATTGTTTTAGCATTGAAAACCCCCATAAATACACATGCAATACTAACATGAATGCAATCTAACTTAACTATGCAAATCTCATTTTCAAAAGTTGTCATTTATATTAACCCATTTTTTGTTCTTTTTATCATTGGGCCTTTAAAATGTTGAAAGTGAGTACAAGAATCGATGGCATATTTTAGACCAAGATGACTTGAGTACTACTTCCATGATGTTTTAAAATTGCAAGTTAACACAAGCATCTAAGTATAATTAAGCCAAGATGACCTGAGCATCGCTTGCGTGAACAAACAAGAGTTAATCTTTTTCCTACCCAAATTCAGAATGTCATTAGTGATACTTTGTAGCGCACGTCTCACAACAACTTGCATAGTATAATGATAAACTCACAGATAGCAAAAAAAGAAAAATCATACGCCTTCCTTGCTCCTCTAGTTCGATACATCATCAAGGACTCGAGAGATATGATATCAAAATCAAAGTAGAACAATTTGAACTTTCATGTTTAATGTGATAAACCCTTGATTTAGAAAAATTATCATTCATTTGAAGTTTGTGTTTGTAACGTTGGTCCGACAACTGTTTACCTGTTGCTTCAAGCTCAAAATTTATTTTCCCTTGGTGAGTGCAGGATTTTTCCCCTAGTGTAGGGCGTGAGATGACCACAATGACCAAGACCTATCCTAGGGGCCTCAAGGGCTGATCAATAGATTAGCCTTGCCTATGTTATACACACAAAGACCACGTAGTTTGACTAATGACATGACCAAGATTTACAAGATGAAAATATGAACATAGAGAACACCTAGAAGACTAATCTAAAATGTATCGGGGGATAATCAAAGATCACCCTTGCCTACATTCAAAGCTCAGAGACGACGTAGTTTGAATAAAGACTATATTTTTGAATTTTTGACTTTTTGACCTATTTTGGGATTTCAACATGTTTTGAATGTTTTTGGATTTTGATATGTTTTGAATGTTTTTGGATTTTCGATATGTTTTGAATGCTTTTTGGATTTTGATATGTTTTGAATGTTTTCGGATTTTGATATGTTCTGAATGTCTTTTTTTTTTTTGGGATTTTTGATTTTCCGACTTTGAGAATGTAGAAGAATTTAATCCAATGCAAGACATGCTGCCAGTGTGATACAATAAGACAAATTGATTTTTAGAATGGGTTGAGTAATATTAGGGGATACCATGATACAAACACTGGATCAAGCTATGATGCAAAATGGAAGCGTGATAGATGCAGAGATGGAAGCATGATGGATGAATGATTTAGAGAAAGTCATGTAGCCCAAGATGGATGGATGAATGATATGATATGACCAATTGAAGGAACAAGATGCCCCGCAATAGAAATAATGCAACCATGGATAAATGATAGATCAAAATGAAAGATTCACTACAAAACATGTCACACAAGCAACATATCTTTTGTCAAAAGATGATAATGGTTGATTGATTAAGATGCCAAGAATGATTGATTCCATAAGGCATGATGATGATAAGATTGATGATTGTTGATGATTGATTGACAAAAAATATGAGGATTGGATAATGTTTTATAGCTAGGCTCAAATATGATTTTCATGATAAGATTCAAGGTTGCAAAGGACATGATGAAATGGATTTTGATAAGCAAGGAGATATGAAATGGAAGAAAGTGAGGATAAAGATAATGAATGGGATGATCAATATCAACTAGATAGGATACTAGCATAATGCCCAAGTATTTTTCCCCTATTCCTCATCAAGACCAAGGAAGGGAAGAAAGGATGTATTTAGAAAGAATGATGGAATATGGAAAAGACGAAAGATATGATACGAAAGATATGGATAAAGCGAATAGGATAAGATATATGATGTTCAAGGAGATCCTTAACTTTCTCAAGATCAAATGTGGAAATGTAAGGAATGATAAGATGGATGAAACTTTCCCCCCAAATGTAGAGTGCAAGAGGAACATGGAAAATAGGATATGGATGATAGGGAGATGGAGGAAGGACTTAAGCATCAAGTTTTACAACCAAATATCCCTCTAATAAACCATGGAAAAGGGAAATTGGACTCCTAAATGTTGGCTTATTAAAGGTATGATGAAAGAACTAAGGACTTATCTAAAGGTTTGGATAAAGGAGAATGATGGGGTATGAACGTTGGATAATGGATAGGAGGTTGGAAGACTCGTTGATGGATAGATGAGAAGGATGGAAAGATCAACATTGGCACACACCTTGAAGGGTGGTGGAATGATGGAGGAAAAATGGATTTAGAAGGTGAAAGGTTTTTAAAAGGAAGATTGTAGGAAGCTTTTGGATCAACAAATTTGGATTCCAATTTAGGTTTGATTGCTTCTATGAGACTTTTAGGAATCCACATGAGTTTTGACTTTGATATTTTCTTTGTGGGCCTTTGTGGCCTTTGAGATTTTTCTCTTTGATTTATAGACCTTTGTGGTCTTGGAAATTTTTCTTTTTGCTTTGATGGGCCTTTGTGGCCTTTTTTTATTTTTCCTTTGATTTTGGATCAAATTTTCTTTTGTTTTGGAATGCCTCTTCAAGGAGACATGTTGATCCTTTGATACATATGAATTTTGATATGGGAGCTTTTGAAATTTGGCACCCAAATTGCTTCCAAGAGCAATGGGATGGGTGGATTGAGATGAATGGTATGGAGGTATTATGGATGAGTGAGTGTAAGTATAATTTTGAAAGGGCATCAAGGTTGTGTGCCTTTTGTGTTCTTGAGGAATAGGATATGGACCTAGGATAGATGGAAGGTTTGATGAACTAGGATGAGGACCTAGGATAGATGGAAGGTTTGGTGGATTAGGATAAGGACCTAAGATAGATGGAAGGTTTGATGGACTAGGACACTTAGGTGTATAACCAAGGGCATGGTAATATAGGTTTTCTTGAGCAAAAAGGGGTTCTAGGATACCTTGTTCATGGAGGCCTAATCCTTTTCCTTTGTAGTTCATACTTTGACACATTTGTTTACCAATGGGATATGTGTTGTGAAACAAGATGCAAGTCCATTTTGGGGAGGATATGATATGGATGAAAGGATAGCTGTTGGAAGTAAACCAGAGTGGATGAAGGTGGAGGATCCCTATTTGTAGGTGTGGGGTTCATGGATAGCTTGCATAGGTGTGATTGGATCTTGACATGGGGATGATGGGGTACTTTGATCTTGACTTGGAAGAGTATCATAGGGTGTAGAAGATGAAGTAGCTTAATATTTATTAGGTGTGGAATCATCACGTGGTTGTATGGAAGGAATATCTTGATCTTGAGAAGGATGAACATCCTCATGGAATGAAGGGATATCCTTAGATAGAAGGATATCTTGATCTTGATGAGAAATCATATCTTGATCATCGGGTGATAGGACATCATTAGATAGGATGGAAGAGTTATCATGCTCCTGGGATGCAATGGAATCATGGATGATATGGATTCATTAGATGGGGTGGAAGAAGGACTTGGAAAGATAAATTTTCTCTTGAGATGGAAGGGAGTCATCATGGATGAAAAGTGAGAGGAGGGGATCATCATAGAATTATTGATAGATTCGGTCCTAGTCAAAGATTGGAAGAACTTGTGGAGTTTTGGTATCATTGGATGGAATGGAAAGAATGCGTTGATATTGAGGTGCAGAGGGGTCTATGATAGCATGGATTAGACTGAGAGATTGACATGGATCATTGGATGTAGAAGGTATGATAGAAGAAGATGGTTGTATGGAATCGTTGACTTGGGTGAAAGAATCCTAAGATTTATTTTGGCTTATGGGAGATGATGCTAGATGCATGACATGGTAAGATTGTTCAATATCATTTGTGTTTGAGGATTGAGATTTGGGCTTCTCATTTAACTTTTTCAAAAATTAAAAGACATTGAACTTGGGTGACGTAGTTGTTGGTGGAGAAGGTGTCATGTCCATATTTTTGTCAGATGGATAGGAATAGATGTGTGGTAGAAAATGTCTTTCTGTGGTTGTTTCCCCTTGCATATCCCAGATTTTTTGTTGAAGGTTTTTCATTTGATGAGCTAAAGCATTCAATTGATCCTCATCTCTTTCAGACGTGGTGGTTTGGATTTAACTATTTTGAGTTTTGATGTGTTGGGTTTTTCAATGTTGGGAGTTTTGATATCAAAATTTTCACTACTTAGACTTCCTATGTTTTTCGTTTCAAAGTTGGGTGTTCCAAGTTCCTTGTCCTTGAGTCTCCTCTTTTGTGATCTTGTTTGGACGGGAATACAAGTGTTATGATTTAGACTAAGCTTTGATCTAAGTTTGAAATAGTGCCAAGGATTACAGTGAATTCAAATATAATGACAAATTCTATTGATTAGACCAAGTTTGATTTGATTGCATGACATAGTTTTGTGATTAAAGGATGAAAAATCTCGAAAGATGAAACTAAGTTGTACAAGCAAAGATGTGATGGATATTGATTGATTTAGGCACCTTGAAATTTTAGATCTAGGTTTAGTTTGAAAAGTTCCACTTGTATAGGTTCATTTCAACAATGTTTAGACTTCTAAGGTATCTAAGGAACGATCATGGACTCAAATTTTTGACTCAAGAGACGTAATTAAGGTACTCAAAATGTTGGAAAAGTCTTGGATTTTGACAATAGTACATCATGTATAACTCTAGACTATTTTTGCAAGCTCTCTTGTAAAAATTGAAGGTTAACCTTTCCCTAAAGTCATAAAGCATAGACAAATGTCTTTGATGTTGTTTTGGACAAAGAGGTTTGATCTTTGGTTTTCTAATATTGACCTTTTGTGAAATCATCATGTAAACCACATATTCTAACTCTGTTTTGCCTAAGGAATGGTTGAACACTATTGGAAGGACTGATTTTCTAAAGATGGATGGACCTAAGTTATTGACTTGTCTACCTCAATGAATGTAGTTATGAATCAAGGTTTTCACTTTCAAAATGTAACATTTTTTATGGTGTTTTTTTTTAGTTTTGTTTTGAAGAAACATCAAGCATAATATATAGTCCTAAGGCTATGTAAGATTGTATTCTTTTAGATTCTACAGGGATTTTACCCCAACCACACTATCTTTAGTCAATGAATTTAGAAGCTTGGCTGCACGGGCTCCCCCTTACAGTGCACTCTCTTCTTAGGCCAACCAAGCTTCTAGTCCCCATGAAACTCCCATGGAAAACTGATCACCTCTACTAAAAACTGTGAGAATGTGGATGCCTTGGCAATGATTGTTGCTGCACCAAAGAATAGATAAAGGATTTTGGAAAATATACAACAAGGGTTTTAATGCAGGTATTCTGTTTGTGGGGGATAATCCATACAGTGAGAGTCCCTTTCATTCTATCTCGTCAGAATTATCCTCATGACACTTGAACTTTCCTCAAGTATCCACATTTATATCCTGGTTGGAAGTTGCTTGGATTTAGCGTGTTACTAGTTGGGTTGTTCCCTTGGGTGATTAATTTTTCCCACAAGACAGGCCCTCTAGGATAAATAAAAGCAAGCAAGTATACCCATAGTTCGATCGATCTTTATTTCGCATGAATAAAGAGAGAACTCATGCCATATACTCCACTTACACTCGCACATAAACAAGAATGGGTCTAGCTTTTTGGATCACCCAGTTAAGGGGAGAGCATATTCCTACCATCTATCACATACAAAAGACATGGTGTTCATTAACCTTTAATTAAGCTATACTCCTAACTTAACTAAAAGAAAACATGATGTTCATTAAGCTTTCAATTAAGCTATGTTCCTAGCTTAACCAAAAGGAAACCAAATGCACCACTTCCAGCCCTTGCAATATGTCAGTAGTTTGATAAGAATTTCTTTGACAAGAATTTTTGGGAAAGCCTGCAAAGCACAAACAAAAAATGTGAGTTTTCTAACTTGGTGAAAAACTACAAGAGGCGCCAAAACAGAGACAAGAAGTGCAAACATGATGTAAGCACGTCAAAACATGAAAATAAATCCTTGCAAGAGGTGCCACTTGGGACACCAAAGGTTCCCAAATAGAGACAAAAGGAGCCACTTGGGACACCAAAGGCGCCACTTCAAAGTTGCATGCCAAAACACTTTTATAGTCAATCTTAAAATGGTCATATCTTGGTCATACAAAGGTCTTTTTCAGAACTTTTTTTTTTGAAATGGGGTAGAATTTCATAAGATATGCAATGGTGGGTTACATTTTGGTGAAAGAGGCGCCAAAATAGAGGAAAGAGGCGCCAAAATAGAGACAAGAGGCACTAAAATAGAGATAGACTTGATTTTTTGAAAGTTTCTTGAAAATGGTCATATCTTGGTCATAAAGAGGTCTTTTTTGGAGCTTTTTTTTGAAATGGGGCATAATTTCATAAGCTATGAAATGGTGGGTTCCATTTTGTTGCAAGAGGTGACAAAAAAGAGAAGAGGTGCCAAAACTCTAGAAACAACCTAGAATGGTCCTAGAATAGATGAAAGTGTTCCCAAAACAACTTGCAAGAGGCATCAAAACAGGTGCAAGAGGCACCAAAACTCTAAAAGTGGCCCAAAATGGTACCAGAATAGGTGAAAATAGTCTCAGGACAACTTGCAAGAGGCGCCAAAATAGGTACAAGAGGCACCAAAACTCTCAGAACAAGCCAAAATGGTCTCAAAACAACTAAAAATGGTCTTTGAACTACTTGTAAGAGGTGCCAAAACAGGTACAAAAGGCGCCAAAACTCTAAAAATAGCCCAGAAATGCCTCAAAACAACTTAGAATTGCCTCCAAACCGGTGCAAAGTGTTCCCAAGTCATAAACCTTGAACCTACAATCATGAAATTGTCAAAAATGTTAGCAATATATGAGGCAAAGGCCCCACGGTGGGCACCATTCTGTGCATGTGTCGAATGTGGAGAGATTTATTCTAATTTCAACACAAACCTTAATGAGACGGTTTACATTCAAAGTTTGAAGCAAGTAAAACTAATCTATTTGTAATACAATCAAACCTTTCAAATACGTATCATTGTCCTCTATTTCTAGGGATTTATTAAATCGTTTGGCCCTCAGATTTCTATGGGTACAAAGGTTTTTAAAATGACTACCTAGAAAATGAGATTTGATGCTTAATATGCAAGCTAAGATTATTTCTATGTGCAAATGTGTGGTGGAAGGATTAGTGGTATGCTTCTAAATGAAACAAAATGATGGAAAGGATAATGGATGCAAAGATAAATGAAGGATGAAGTTGATGATAGATGAACAAGTGGAGATGAGTGAGATGGTATGAAACTAAAATGAACTATCCATGATTATGCATATGCTCAAATGCAAACATAAAACAAACTAACCTAAAATGTAACTATGATGCAATGGGGATGGTAAAATGTAACTATGAAGCAATTAATAAATCTAAGATGAGAATGAAAAGTAACACATGGTATGAAAATTAAGTATAAGACTCCATGAAAGCTCCAAGCTCCTACGAAAAACCTGCATGGTAACAATGCTCAAAGTGTGGATGGAAAATGACATTATAACACTATTCCAATTCGTATTTCAAAATAGCAATATAACATTACTCAAAAGGTGGATGAATGATAATGCAAAGGATAAGGGGTGTATTTATAGAGTTTCTCAAGCATTTTGTGAAGTGGCACCTATCAACGGTTCAGATTTAAAGGAGACAAGATAGATGGTGGAGATGAAAGGAATCGAGATGTTGTCCCCTTGACCAAGGACAACATGCCATGTGTGTGAAGAGACTCCCTTGACCAATTGGAAGCATGCCAAATGTATGGGATTCCAAGTGTGTGAAACAAAGACCCATGTGCTCAAAATTTGTTGGAAGTGTGGGGGAATAAAGCCATGTTCTTTTTCTTATTGGTGGAAGTGTGTGAGGATAATTCTAATTAACAATTAGGCTTATTTATTTTCATGTGACCTTTATGAGGTGGCACACAAATTTTTTGTAGAAATGTGTTCTAATTCTTAATCAAGATTAAGGAAGATTAATTAAATAAACACATGTAGGGTTTTTTGTTTATTTAATTTAGGAGAATGTGAATTAGGAGAATTAAAAGGAAAGTGAACAATATAAATAAAGTAAGAACTTATTTATATGTAGTTGAAGTATTAATCAAATAGGTTGTATTTAATTAATTGAATGCGGTGACCATTTTCAGGTGTATACAATGATTTTGTATCGTTTTTAAAGAACAACACTTATCACACTACTTATAAATTCCTATTGCCTTGCCATTCACACAATATTTGATAAATAATTGAAAGGAATATTATTAATCCATTCCTTGAATAGAAGCTAATAGTTCAACATCCATAACTTATAAGTTATAAGCTAACAGAAGATCACTGTTCAACATAAATAACTTATAAAGGAATCCACCCAACTTAAACAATAAAAGCTTAAACTACCAAATCACCTAAATTATACTGAGAAATCCTTACGCATCCATCACCATAAAATATTTATTTACAGATAAACATTCCACACTAATGAAACTAACCAAAAATATATCATTCTAATAATAGACAATCCATTGGCAAACTACTCAGCAAAAGCACAATAAATCCACACAGTACACACCATAACTCAAAGATTATGCATGCATGAACTTCACCATTGTATTTCTATATTGAAATATTAGAAAAGCAATAAAAATAGCAGAGTTTTTTTTGTCTTGATAACAGTTTCTTGAAGATAAGTAGACAACCATTTTAGAAATTAAAATAAAAATTCCTTAAAGTAAGAGAGCCAAATTAAATTAAATAACATAAAAACTAAAAACTAAATAGTGGTCCCTTTCCCAACACTAACCCCTTCGCTTTCAATTATTTCTGCCTCCTTCAGTAATGCCTCCTGTGCCTTTACTCTTTTCCTGTATTCCCGGTACTTGGTGACACTTGCAATAATGTCCTTGCTCCCTGTCATTGTAGTAATCTGTAACCTGGTTCTCCATTTTCCTGAAGCATTTTTAGTCTCAACCAACATCTAAGATCTTTTCTCTTCTCTATATTTATAAGTCTTTAGGTGGATTTGCATTCCACTGAGTTTCGAGAAGGACTCCCATGTCATTGTAGCAGGATCAACTATTTCTTTATTGAATATCTCTCTAAACTTCAGAGAGATATCTCTTATATCTAGAATCCTTTCATCAAACTCATCAATAATTTCCACTCCAAAAATATTACAATCTTATTTAATTTCCACCAACATTTCATAATATTGATCAAGTGTATTATTAATTTCCTTCACCAGATTATCATTCATATTCAATTTTTACATTCCAATGAATCAGACCAAGAAGGGTCTAGATCCTTAGGATTATTCACAATTTTCTGTCCAATTAATATCTTTGAATCCATAGAGTTCAATTCTTTCATTTCCTAACATAGCACATAGAGACTAGTTTGATCTTTTTTGAGTTGTTGAAGTTTTGTTACTAACTCCTTCCTCTTGTTAACAACTCAAGTGCAAAAGAGCACATATTTATTTAGAAAGAAGATAACCTCTTGAGATATTTTATCGATCCCCTCACAAGTAGCTCTAGAATAGCTCAAATTCTTTTTAATTTTCTCTATGGTGAGCACACCAATGCTCTCTACCTGAGAACTTGAGGCTTCATCAGATGTAGGAAGAGTGGCCATGGAAGAAATAAAGTTACTCAATGCGAGGACTTGAAATTGTAGTTTTATATTTTCTTTCCTTTGTTATTTCACTCTTTTAGTCAAGACATTGACTAAATAATCAGCATGGTACACATCACCTTCTAGTGTTGGAGGCCCCATATCAACATGTGTGACTTTGTAGTCCACCTCTATTATTTCATCTTCATTTAAATCCTTCACAGGGTCAACAGTTTCTAACATTTGATTTCCAAAAGTAGCATCAGCCACCATCCTTGACATCCTCCTGGCTTTCTTAGGTTTTGAAGAGCTTTGAAGTAACTTTGAAACTATATCCACTCCAACTGTCATTGTAGGAATATTCTTTCTCTTCTTCTCCATTAGTTTTTTCAGCCATCTTGGGGAGGCTACTACTAGATACGAATCTTCATTTCCACTAATAGTTTTTTAAGAGCGCTAGGAGTGAAAGGTGGATTATTAGGCAGAGAAGAGGGAAATTCATACAGAGGAGGAAAGATATTATTTTTAGCGATATATTGAAAGATAGCTTCAGAATCTGCAACCACAAGTTTTTCTTGATTGGTCTTCTTCTTAGGGGTAGGAGAAAGCACACTGTCTTGTTCACAGATGCTCTTCAACTTGACTATTTCTTCTGGCCTATCACCATCACCTCCTAACTGATAATTTGCACTAGAGGACCTAACAGAAGGTTTCCTTGATGATACACTTGCACCAAATGCTTGTGTAGACCCTTGTTCATTCTTTTGTGATGACTTAGGCTCCTGAACAGGACCAACAACTTGCTGTGATTTTGCATCCAACTAGTCTTGGGTTATTTTAAGCACTAAGACAACACACACCCTCATATATGAAATTTCACTTTGGTTCCAATCAACCCTAGGGTGGGATTTATTAGGCAATGTTTCATATACAGGATCTATGATTGTTGAATCCTCATCTACATTTTTAGGAATGTGAAATTACAGACTGAAATCCTTTATCTATTTTAGTGCTAGCCTCATATAATCTCTTCTCAAAACTTCATTTTCATTGACACAATCTTCCTAGAAATATTTGATAGATGGGTGATGCCGATATAAGCTCCCTACATAGATATTCTGCTTCACAAAACCCTTACTATCAAATTTAGCTCTCATAGATAGATTCTGGAGGTTATATTCCTTGAGAATTCCTTCAACTCCCTTGGCCATCTGGTTTGTTTTTCACATAAAAGATGGGGTCTCCAATGGAAAGACATACCCTCATTTCCCCATGTTTGTATACTTAATATTAACCATGGCCATTTGTCGACAAACTTCTAGAAATATCAGTAAATCTTTAGGATACCGAGGTAATTTAAATGGGGCTTTCTCAAAACCCCTATTCTCAAATAGGAAAACTTATCAAATTGGATATGAAAACTCCCAAATTTTGATACAAGAGAAATCGATTTAGGGGAAAGGCACATTTCTGGATTTCCATCTAGCTTCCTCATCGCCTCCATTAAAAATGGATCATTAACATGACAAAAATCACCCATTCGAAATTGTTTAGTGAGCTGAGGAAACCGTTTATATATAGGCATATCAAAAGTTGGGGTTCCTTGCAGCTCCAACCCAAGCCAAAAGGACCTCTGACTACCTATAATGTACATCAGGCAAGAACACATGTAGAAAGTAGCAGTCTTATGGAAATTAATTAATTGCTCATTCAAATGGAAGCAAATAACTTTAGCCTAGTCAATGAAAATGTTCTCATCACAGAATATCAAGATAAACCGACACATCCAATCCTCAAATAACTCAACTCAACAACGCGGTGCAATAAAGAAATATCATCTGCAATTTCTCCCTTAAAATGCACTCTTTTGAGTTTACTTAGTAGTTCATGCGACTTACCTTTCTTTTCAGACTTCAACTAGGTTTTGGCCATGAAGTTCTTACACCAGTCCTTGTTCACTTTGAAAAATTCACCTACCACTACAATAGACATGTCTTCTACAGGTTCCCTTTCTAGAATCTCTAGTGCCTGAGAAACAACTTTAGGAGAAATTTTTGTAATTACAGTCCCGTCTATGGCTCTAATTTCTCATGTCTATGGAATGTACCTTCTTGCATATGCAATTATTAGGTCCACACTCAACACAGCTTCTGGAAACCCTCTAGCGTAAGCTAGCCAAATTTCTAAGAGTTTTATATCTAGCTTAAACTTGTCATCCCTCTCTAGGCACGCCCAAAATTCATCTAACTTAAAAGGTCTGAGCGTCCTATCCATTATGTCGATGCAACGTTCACTCTGCATGAGCACAAATTCACAGAGAATGAATGTTTGCACTTGAGAATTACTGGCCTTGGAAAAGAACGAGAATGCAAGCTAAATGTCTGAGTAAAAATAATGTTTGCACTTGAGAAGTACTGGCCTTGGCAAAGAATGAGAATGCAGGCTAAATGTCTGAGTAAAACTTCGCCACCCACTTATGCCATTATTTTTTATAGGATGTGCTTTAAATGTGGCCTTCAATTTCATTCCTCTAAAAGATAGCCTTTAAACCTACATGCTTTTGGAAATTCCTAAAAATACAACTCAAGTTTAGTCCGTACATAGCATTCAATGAGATATCAGATGACGATGCCTTTGAAAGGAAAGATAAGTCCATAATGTCACGTGGTCATTGAAACTTGGAACCTTAGAACCAAAGTCTGAAGTTTCAAATTTTTTGAAACCTCCAACCCACCGACTAAATCCACACACCGTAACTCAAAGGTTACATATGCATGAACTTAAGTTGCTGAACGAAGTGAACCAAGTCGAGGAATAGGTAGTTATGAAAATTTAGATCTTTGTGACATAGTTATAAAACTCGGAGGACTAGCGACTAAGCTTGCTTTGCTCTCTTATTTTGAGTCTACAACCATACATCAAATTTTCATCAAATGTTTGAGTAATTTATGATATAAATAATAAACACGTGTTTTAAATTTTTTTTAACCATTAATGCACTTGGATTGACATCAAGGCCTTTATAAAATGAATTACAATGTCACATTAATAGCACAACCATTAATTGCACTAAGCACAGTAACACTGAATGTTACAAAGGACTTAATAAAAGGAATTACAATGTCACATTAATAGCACAACCATTTATTTTATTACAACTGAATTACAATGTCACATTATTACATAGTACAAATACAAATGTAAGTGCAAGCACCAAGCTTCTGTTGAATCGCTGGTGAAAACATAAATGTAATACATGTGTGTCTGAAAATAAATGGGACTTGCCGGGTCAACCATGCACTCTGAAAATAAATGCATGGGACTTTCGGGATCAGCCATGGTGTTTGAAAATAAATGCATGGGGAAATGCGGGCTAATCAAAATGGGGAAATGGGAGCTGTGAAGATAGAAAATGTACTTCTCCCCTTTGAAAACCAGAGTCATGTAGAAGATGAGGGGTTGTAAAACTACTTCCATCTTCTACTTGCAGCTTCCATGCACTAGGAGAGCACTTATCTCCACCAGAGCTCCTCATCTCGGCTCAAAACCTATCTGAGAAGTCAGGTGAACCAAATCAACTTCTTTCCAATTCCACCCATTTTGAACTTGAAGGAAATTGATCTTTTACTCTGTAACTACATAACTGCAGGTAGGAGAATTTAGAGTATCCCCAATAATGCCACATCATCTTCTTCTTGAATCATATTCCTTATTAACCCTACAAAATGAAAACCCTTATGACAATTCAAACATTGCACTCAATAGTAAAGCCTTTAGCCTTCAACGAATGATTTCAATTTTTAGTTGTGCTCAATATCCTTATTTATTGGCCAACAATGCCACCAATAGTGCCACTACTAGCTTGGTCCCTGTGTACACCTTACATGTGTCATATGTGAGGTTAGGTATAATCATGATTCACGCAAACAAAAAAAACAACTTAAATTTTAATTGATTCGTGTAACTTAAGCCTTACATTTATTTAAATGTTTAATTTGATTGATGTTTAGACTCTGATAGCCTCACTACATACAAAATCTACCTCAAGCTAACAATCTATCAATTCTCAAAATCACCAGTGCCATTCAAAGTTCAAACGATATGAAATCATTACAAATCTTGTTTCACTAGCCATTTAGTCCTACATTGGCAACAAATTCTAAATTGTTGATTGTTGTAAATTGAATGGTTAAAGGGTAATTTTAGAGGTTTAAGTTCACAAGACTAGCTCACTCTATGCATTTCATTCCAGAATGCAACTACAACCATCCATCAAATGTTCATCGAACGATTGAGTAATTTATGAATTATGATATAAATAATAAACATGTGTTTTAAAGTTGATTTAAACTTTAATGCGCTAGGATTGACATCAAATCCAAGGGGTCAGTAACTTAACGTTGCAAAGGAATTAATCAAATGAATAATGATAATAAGAACCGGGGGAGAAGGTCAATGACAAATTAGAAATCAATGACATTTCGGTAAACCCTAACAAGAGTGACAACTTTTAGTGTTTATAATGTTTTTTTGTCAATTTGATGGAAACTTTCTTTTTTCATTTGTATTGTTTTATGTTTTACTTTTAAATATGCATGCAATTATTCCAAAAATAGATAATACTTAATTTCTCAAAGGAAAAAAAACTGATTTGAATAGATTCATAGACACTAAACTTAGAAAATAACTCTTTACTGTAAATTTATAACAAAGATTAACACAACACAACCATTTATTTTATTACAATTGATTTACAATGTCGCATTATTACATATCTTTTTAAAGATGAGTAGCTGTAGAGCAGGCAAGCTCCTGTTTTGTATAAATAACATAAGTCACTTTACATAGACATAATTTATTCCAAGCTGTTGCTCATGACAATGGATTACAAAGAGAGAAATGAGCCTTGATCTCGCTACGTGTCTGCATCTCACCACATGTCCACATCTAATAGTTCTAGTGTTATTCTAGAGGTTTCAATTCACAAGTCTACTACTTCAAAGATTTACTTCTAGAATGCAACTATAGCCATCCATAAAAAAATCATTGAATGGTCATGGTTATATTGATTTTCCTTTACATGCTTTGTGTAAAACGTTCTTAAGTTTTTAAGCCTTGGTCCTACGTTCTTCCTAAGCTGTCCCTCTTTTAAAACAAACTTTATGCACGTGCTTATTTCTGCCACTTAAGTTCTTCTATCACTCATCACCAAAATCCAACCCATCAGGTTCATTACCATGATGATGAGCTTTGAATCACCACGTGTCTGTATCTAATGGTTCTAGTGTAATTTCAGAGGTTTCAATTTGCAAATCTAATGCTTGAGAGATATACTTCTAGAATGCAACTACAACCATCCATCGAAAATTCATCAAATGTTCATGGTCCATAATGTCGTGTGGTCACTGAAACTTGGAACCTTAGAACTAAAGTTTGAAGTTTTGAAGTTTTCAAAACCTTAGACCCACTAACTAAAAAGACGACCAAGAAAGACTTGCAACTAAGGTTAGGAAAAGCACCAAAACCTCGCCTTTGGTGAATTAAGATAGGAAAGGTGGCAAGGACGATGCATTTATGAAGTCAAGATCATGAGAAGATTTGAGTCAGTGGACATGACTGGATGATCAATGGGTAATTAATATTGGTATGTGTGGAGTTTGAAAAATTATTACCTCTTGACCCTCGATTAGTGAAGTTAATAATAGAGTTTGGCATGGAGAAGAAGGCACACAGAAAGTCTGAAAGAGTGGTGGTGGTGGTAGTGTAGCTGCAACAGTTTTCAAATGGAGGCCAACTTCACTCTTCCTTCGAGGAGGCAATTGAACCCGTTTTATGGTGACGCTTTTGACCAAAGATTAATGGGGATGTTTTTATTCACTTATGGGAGTTTGGTAGAAAGTGTGCAGATGATTTTGGGGGAATCCTTTGGAAATTTGAGGCATAGATATAGGACTAACATGGATGTATACTCCTTGATTATAGCATGGGGTTTGGACTTGGGGGAATCGACAAGCACTGTGAGAGAAGTGATGGAGATGATTGTGCATAGAGATTTCTTGGAAGCTAGGATTAGAATCAATACATGAATGGGCAGTTCCAGGTGAAGGTTTCGACTACTGGGAAGGCTTTGAAAATTTGGAACTAGAAGGGGCAGAAGGATGCACCCCTTTCGTGCATTGGTCAAAGTATGAGATTAAAAATTGATGCAGGGAAGAAGCAAGGTTAGGCTGGAAATCATTGAAGCTCTTTATAGAAGGACATGAGAAAGCAGAGGCAACGCGCATGGAAGCACAGGTGAAAGCAGAGGAAAAGTGTATGAAAGAAAAAGGACAAAATGCGAGGAAGCGAAATATGAAGGGCAAAGAAACAAGGAAAGTTGTTTATGAAACGGGTAGAACTAGTTGAATTTGTAGTTTTTGTAGGGTTTTTGCAGAATTAATGCAAGACTAGTACTAAATTTTTGGCTTGCTGGGGGTTGAACCCAATTATGGTTGTATAGTGTGAATAGTAGGAAGGGTAAAAGAATGATTGAAAATCTTGTTGAAATATGTAAGGTAGTTACAAATAGTTTTGGAACTGGTTTTAGTTGGGGAGGGTTACTTTTTCTGTTATGAAGCATGTTAAGATGCTTTTTTGAAAAAAACTATTATAGTTGTAGGTGATTTTTAGATGGTTGATGAAAAGTAAACAATGAGGAAAATGATGTAGTCTTTATTCTCATGCAATAAAAAATACTATTACCGACCAAAAAAAAAAAATCTAACAGTTCTAGTGTTATTCTAGAGTTTTCAATTTGCAAGTCTACTGCTTCAAAGATTTACTTCCAGAATGCAACTACAATCATCCATCGACAATTCAAAATAGTCGTGGTTATATTGATTTGCACTGACACTTCGCCACTGCATTTTTTTATTAGTTTGATATTATGTTTAATTTTCCAATTTTTTTTCTTAATCATTTGAAAATAGGTTTAATTCGCTAATGAATTTTATTATTTAGTTTGAAAAAAAGTTTTAATCACCAACAAAATTATTTTTTTGGTTTGGAAACAGGTTCAATTCCAATGGAAATATTTTATTGGTTTGAAAATATATTTTAATTGCCAATGAAAATATTTTAGTGGTTTTAAAAAATTTGAATTTCGCTAGGATTTTCCATAGACTTCTAGTGATTAGAAAAGATTCGCCAATGGAGATTATTTTTTTCACGAAAAACAAAAAAAATTGCCACTAAAACTAATATTTTTATCGGGAAGTATACAAGATTCGCTAGGATTTTACACCTTTGCCGAGGGCAGGGTTTCTTAAAGTTTTCCTTGGTGCTAACAAAATCAATGAAGAAGGGAAAATAGAGTATATAATAAAATAACACTTCCATAGAAATCACATTCTCATCTACAACATAATATATCATGAGAGTATTAAAGATGGAAGGATCACTTGCCACAAAAGATAGGAATATGTAAAAATAAAAAATGTATGTATGCATATTAGGTAAGGAAAATGGCCTATATTGAGAATCCATAATGAAAGGTTATCTAAGTATGGGTACGCTAGCTCAAAGATGTATTCTCAAACCCTAATCAATATGTGATAAGAAAAGGTGAAAATGTGAATCCAAACCCTAGGTAAATATAAAATGAAAAGATGTAATCATAAGATCAACCAATAATCAAATATAAATATTACACAGTAGAGGAAAAAACAAGGGTGGGTGAAATGGTTATAAATAAGGCAACAAAATCAATCAAAAAACCTAAAGAAAAAAAGGACTATGAACCATAAATAAGAAAGGGAAATCAAATCTTGACAATATATGAAATAAAGTGTATAAATTTAGAAAATAATTTAGATTTAAAAACTTAATGTAGAGAAAATAAACCCTAATTGGAAAATCTAGGTTGCATGAACTTAAACATGTTAAGAACCAAAAAATATAAATAAAATATAATGATGTATATAAATTATCGAGGTTAGTAAAAGATGTAATTAGTAAGCACAATTTAACTTAAATTAATTAGATAGAGGAAAAATAATTGTAATGAAAGTATGGAAATTAAATGTTGGGTTAGGGGTGCTTAGCTCTAAAATCAATGATGAAGAATTTATGTTGAACTCATGTGCAAAATATGTTCCCCATTGTCCAAAAATGAATGTCCTTAGTTTGGTGAGTGTCTAAGAATTTGTATCACCTCGTAAATCATTCAATCTTGAATATTGTAGGGTCAATCTCAAGAGTTTAACGCAAACAATCTTATGTACAAAATTGATGTGTTGCACAAGAATAATATGATGAAACATTTTCCTAAATATTCACTCACTAATGTCTTCTTTAGTATTTAAATTTGTCAAGGTGGTGTCTAAGTACATCATTTAGGAGTTTTCCAACTTAATAGGTGAACAAGTTCTCTTAGGTCAAATTGATTTGTTTGATGGGATAGATTAACAAATATAAGAAATATTGAAGACATCATGTGTAGACATACAAATAGCCTAAATGATGCTTATAGATTCGATTACTTGATCCTTATAAATTATAGTGTGGTCTAATTATTTTCTCCTTATCATTACATATTAATTAATTGTGCATTGAATGCATTTGAATACCACATGACATAGGAATATGCCACATACATGCATGCCAAGTTGAATCATAACAATTAGTAGAAGGGGTGGGAAAATTAAAAATTTAAGTTTAAAATTTTTAATTTCAAATTCATTCTTGCACACCTCAAGATTGAACTAGGTCAATCCCAAGCCAGTTACAAATGAATCTTGGGGCTAAAATAAAGGTGTATATGGATCCAACCATGAGCCAACCAAGTATAAGAGTATGCCACAGGTCAATTTATTATTGCATTGAAGAAATTCCACCAATATACACATAAACTAAATGGGAAATTTAACATGGGTATTACTAATTTCAACATTGTACATTTTAAGTGTTGTGTTTAATTTTCTTAGAGAATCCAAAGAGATCCCCCAATTGTAATCTAGCTAAATGTGATCAAAATAAAAATAAATAAATATTGTAACCTAACTAGCTTTAATCAATAAAAAAGAAATAATAATTTCATAATCACCTTGTAATGGTGAAATTTACATACCCAATTTAATTCCCATTTAGTTTTAAGCTCATTTTGATGGAATGAAAAAGCAATTCCATATCTATGAATAACAATCCTATTCAAAGTTAGGATCCTTCTTCTATGTCATTACTCATCCATATTTACACATTCTCTCACACTTGGTGTCATCCCATTTATATCCACACATATATTTTCACATTCTTGACATTTATTATGCCTATTATTTCCCACCATGATGCTTTGACATTCATTCCATGCGTAGATGTCACTATTTCCATGTTCTAGATTAATTTCCTGGATGTAAAATTGACCCTACACCCTTAGATTTGAACCTTAAAATTTAAAATTCAAATTCAAAATTCGTCAAATTTTGCCTATTTTATTCTCAGAGTGAGCCCACTTGGTACACATTTTGCACAATTTAATGACATGTCTTGGTATCATAAGAACCCAATGCGCATTCATTTATCATCCTCTCATATCAAATAATCATTCAAAAATTCCTATGCATTGTAAATAAGAACCATTCTAGGAATATTTTATTTGGAGCACTCAAATGAACCTAACATCTACATGTTTGAAGATTTCTATTTTCAATCATTTCCACAACCATAAAGTTGGTCTTTCCAATGGGTTGACCTAGGTTAAATTGACCCTAGCAATCTAAAAACCTCACTAGATTATTTGTTAATACTGTTAATCCTTAGCAATCAACACAGCCAAGTTTTGAGAGATGTGGGTTAAATAAGTCTACAATGCACAATTTCATTTCATACGTTAAAAAATATTGTAACATAACTAGTTTTAATCAACAATAATAATAATAATAATAATTTCATAATCACCCTATAATGGTGAAATTTGCATACCCAATTTGATTCACATTTAGTTTTAGGCCAATTTTGATGGAATGAATTAATAAAATTTCATATCTACAAATGGCGATCTTATTCAAAGTTAGGCTCATTCTATGTCATTACTCATCCATATTTATGCATTCTCACACTTAGTGCCATCTCATCCATACCCACACACTTTTTCACATTCTTGGCATTTTTTATACCCATTATTTCCCACTGTGATGCTTTGACAATCAATCCATGCCTAGATGTCACTATTTCAATGTTCTAGATCAATTTCATGGATGTAAAATTGACCCTCCACCCACATATTTGTACCTTAAAATTCAAATTCAAAATTTGTTTAACTTTTTCCTATTTTATTCTCACCATGAGCCAACTTACACATTTTGCACAATTTAATGGTATGTCTTGGTATTCAGTAGAATCCAATGTGTATTCATTTATCATCCTCTCATATCTAATAATCATTCAAAAATTCTTATATGCATTGTATAAAAAAATCATTCTAGTCATTTACTTCAATTGGAGCTCTGAACTGAACCTAACTTCTACACAATCATTCTATAACATCTACATGTTTGAAGATTGCTATCTTCAATCATTTCCACAACCATAAAGTTGGTTTTTCCAAAGGGTTGACCTAGGTTAACTTGACTGAAATATGCCCCTTAATTTTTTCTCAGTATTTTCACAACACAAACCAACACTATGCCAATGCTTAGCGTTAGCTTCCAAAAGATAATCAAACTGAATGTAACCTTCACCAAGAATGTTCACCAAGATCCTTTGAGAGGTGAGGTGATAACATATGGGAAGGGATCATTAGCATCCAAACTGAAAGGTGAATAATACTGAAATGAAGCAGGCGAAGAACCAACCATAAAGAATCCACACAATCGCATGTTTAGTAGGGGGAGAGAAATTACAACAATGAATAATTCATCTGCTTTACAACAGACATCCACTCAGTAGCGGGGATTCACCACTTAAACAGTGGGTGAGATATGAGAGACTTAATTATTCTTTTCTCGACACTGGTGGTAAACCATCCAAGGGTTACAATATGTGAAAATTAACACAAGTAAATGCAACAATTAAATGACTAGAACATTACTACTGTTTACAGTCTTATAATAACAAATAACTGCAAAATTACAAGTGTTTTACAAGATTATCAAAGCACAATGAAAGAAGATGATCTCCCACACTTATAATCTCTCAAGTATTGAAAATACAAAGCAAAATTAGAACTAATATAAATCTGAAATAAAAACTAGCAACTGAAAATCTTAGAACCAACAACTAATCTATCATCAAAATGCATAGTTCTCCCTCTATACAACTCCAAAACTCACCAAAATTAGGAACATCACCCCCAAAGGCTAGGCGACCAGCAAACATGAGTTTGACATTGCAAAACAACCATCATGAAACAAGCTCGAATCCCAATACAAAGTGTTGAAGAAAGATAAGGCCCTAGGAATGGTACAACTTTTCTAGAAAATTCCAAACTTCATAATAAAATCCCATCTTTTGCAAGAAGGGTTGCCCATATCATAGAAATCAATTGCATCAATACCCATAATGTAAATAAAATCACTCAAAAAGTTGTACATTTGAAAATCTCCTTCAACCATGTTATAACCAGCAAACACAAAACTAGAAAATATCACCAAAAACTTCAACAATGAAGCTCAATATGCAGTTTTGAATGAAGCACACTCCCAAATGACCATCTAGGGAACAATAGTTTCAGGCCTGAAGAAAGGTGAAAATACTAGGCCCCCCTTAGTCGGGTTTTGAAATCAATTTAGCAACATCACTTTACAATATTTTCCAAAGATGTGAATTAATGAGCAAAGCATCAATAAATAGGCTCGTCAGCTGCAAAACGAATCAACTTGAAACTGCCACAAAAAACTCTTTAGCTTCCTCCAAGGGATGGCACCTCTCATGTTGCACTTTATTTGAATTATTAAAACACTAATCATCTCCCTCTAGGCATTCATTTACAAGGTGCACAATAAAATGTTTAATATAAATATTAAATGCTCAAATCAACCCCTTTATCTCCCCTTATTAAAAATAACTTGAATTTGTTGCCTAGGCACAAGGTACAAACTCAAATTATAAAATTGACTAAGTGTTGAAACTCAGTCCAAAGGAGAGATAGAAGCCAAAGCCAAAACTAATGCCCAAACTGATTCTATCAGAAATAGAATGATGACTTGAGCTGAGCTGCTGATAATACCATTGCCACAATAGACTTACTAAAAATAGCCAATGCCAAAAATAGTAAGTTAACTTCAAATTCAATAGAAGACCAAACTGAACAACCTCAATGCCCAAAATAGAAATGTGAACTGCAGGTGATTGAACTATTGCTAGAATGATAATGCTATAAATAGACTTACCAAAAATAGCAAATTGCTATAAATAGTAAGTTTGCAAAGCTTCTTTTGAACACCGAGTGGTATCATGACTTATTATAAATAGTAAGTGTTTCCAAATATCAACTAAGCACAAAATGGGCAGGCATCATGACTTACTATAACCATAAAGGATGTGAGATTCGGATGCATGTCACACTACCTCAGAGGTCTCTGAAAACCCGGAAAAACCTAGAAACCTTTCTTGCATGCGAGGTATCAACCAAAATTGCATGTCATTATCTTAACATGCATGTTACCTCATCCTGAAGCTCTCCAAAAACCCAGAAAGCTCCACCAGACATGCGTTAGAATTACACACATGTAAGCCTTCAAAAATGCATTTGAACTTCCTAAAAATTAGGAAACCCTAATTCTACTTCTAACTAGCCTACGGGCTTCTGGAAATAGGCTAGTTAGAAGTTAGAAATCAAATCTATAACTCGCATTGTTTACAAAATCAATCTACCAAAATCTAAGAACAACTCAATTTATATTTCATCGTTATATTTCCAATACACATAAAATTACAATCCTAAATTATAATTCAAAAGTTATGATAACTACATTTGAACCATCAAAATCAACTACATACATTTATTTCTTTATTTTAAAATTCCAGTATTTTATTAATATAATATATACTACCCAATAATTAAATTAATTGCTTATTTCATTGAAGACCTAATTTTTGTTGAAGGAATCCTTTTATTTATGTTCACGTCTTCATGAGCTGTAAACATTTTCCTTGGTCTAGGGCAAAAGTAGAGCTATGGGGGAACAAGAAAAACTTGAATGAGCATTTGTCAAAGTGCATTCATGAAATCTTGGCCATTGGTAACCCTGCCTCACGTGGACATCTGCATCGATCTGCTAGCTCGGCTTTAAAGATCTTGTAAAAACATTCATACAATTAATACCATTGGTCAAAGTTGCTTTTAACGTCTCTTTCCATTGCATTGGAAATCCAAACAAATCCTTAATTTTCATATTCTAAGATTTTCTGAATAGTAGTTGACATATGGGAACGTTTCAAGTGACGTCAGGATGACTTTAAAAGATATAATTCCAAGCTGTCTGATTGAAAATTTCAATCTGAAAACACATTCCAACAACAGAGAACAAATTCACAAACTTTTGTGTTTGACTGGTTATGTCGTCCGTATTATGTGTCTGCATTTACTGTTTGTTGTCGGTGAAATTCACCCACAAATCCGACGTCAACTGCAGGAAAAACATTATCTTCTCTAGAAGAAAATAATACCAAGATTTTTAGAAAGATTATCTTATGTGGCAGGAAATATTATTCAAATTTAAAGTTAAGAGGCTTCAACATCAAGAAAATCTAATTTTTATCATCAAGATCCTTTACACCCATTTCTGTCTCCATCACTAGCTTGCAAAATCCAAATCCAAATAAGTTAGTCAAATTTCCTTGCTTCCCTCCAGTGTTTTAGATTTGATGGGCATCTGCTTTTCCAGTCAGGTTGAATTATTTATAAGCTTACAAGTAATTGGTAAGTATTTTCATGTCTTATAGTCCTTGTTATTTGTGCTTTGGTCAAGTTATAACTGTCAATACTGTTCAGCAGTGATTGCATGTTTTTACTTGCCTTTCAGTAGTTGTCTGTTTGACTGTGCATGCATGTTTTTGACTCTATATCTTTTACCTTTCTTTCAGTAGTTTGTTTGCTTGGATGGGCTCATGTTTATGACTGTCTGTAAATTGTTAGTTGTGATCTCTTATTCACTTTAATTCAATTTTTTTTCTAAAATTGTTTTCATCACACCATTTTCTAAGTTTATGAATTATTTGTAATGTTTGGAGTTTTTAATGTCTATTTTAAATCATTTTTAATGTTGAGTTTATAATTGATTATTTTTCTGTTAGTGAGGTTGAATAATTCACAAAAAGTCTATTCTCTCTGAGGTTTTGGTCGAATGGTGTAGGTGCCCGCTCTAAGTGCGTGGTAGTCTGCTCACCTGAGATCAAACCCCATTAACCCCGTTGAAATGGGGTGGGGCTCCCCATGGAGGTTTGGAGGTTACAAGGGCTCTTGTTGATCGCCGTGTTCATGCAAATGGTATTCAGGGCAATCGTCGTGTTCATGCGAATGGTATTCAAGCCAAGCTAATCCAGGTCACTGCGCTACCGATTCCTCTCTCTCTCTCTCTCTCTCTATATATATATATATATATATATATTAAGAATCAAGTCTCGATGAGTGTAAATGCATAATGTTCGTAAGGAATGAAATCAAGATCATGTCTTTAATAAATTTAATAGAATGAATATCGCTAAGACCTTGGCTCTAAGTTGAAGGAGATACTTTGTGTATAAGATACCGCAGTCACAAAAATGGCCTTGTAAAATGTGTCTAATCCTCCAATATAAAAAATATTTCACATAAATAATCATTATATTATTGTAGAATAGAAAAATGCGTACCCTATCAATCTTGTTTTATGTCACCTTTGATCAACATCTTGGGTGCATTACTCTTTCGAGTAATTTGACTATTTTAACACTCTAAGCCAAGACCCACTTCATCATTTAGATATACCACTTCCCTCCGATAAAAACCTTTATAATATGGTTCCCAATGGTTTATTCACCTTGGATGAGATCACAATAACAATATTTCTAGAAACAAGATCACCAACATGATCATGTCTCTAACTTCCATATTTAGAATCCCCACATTCTAAAGCTAACAATCCCAAAGTTTGGCCATTATCTATCAATGTGGGCATCAAAACATTCAAAACTACACATCTAAAGTTGTGTTTAAGCACATCATCCTAGGACACTTGTCAATCATTAATTCACGTTAAAAGCATTTTCCAAGACAATTTTTTCCTATGTCTCTAACATTTTATAAATTCAATACAAGCCAACTTTTTCTTATGTCTAACATTTTATAAATTCAATACAACCACCTCTTTATCTACATCAACATCCAACTACTCTATCTCTTTTTAATAGCTTTAATGTTGACTCAATCTTAGGACTTGACTAAGACACTAGGAAGCTTTGAACTTTAATCCTTACATAACAAGTCCCATAATGATCCTTAGCACCACCAATATTTTCCTTCTTGAAATATCAATAGACAAATAAGTGTCCAAATATCAAAGACATAATAATTTTGCTTAAGACATAATTTCACTATTAATCACGATCGCTACCACAATTATATCCTAAACTATCAATTCCATATTTTCTAAATCTAATTTCCAATCTCAATTTTTAATAAAATTTATAAATACTGTATCCATCAATTATAAATTATTTTCACTTTCACCTATAAATATATCTCAAAAACCATTTTTTTTTTAATAAACATTGAATTAAACATGCAGAAAAAACTACGCTCCATTGTAGGCACACAAATGTGTTTCAAGTTTGAATCCCTATTTCAACCCCAAAAAAAACATTAAAATCAATAAAATACTACAAATATGTTTTTTCAACTCATCCTCGAAACAAAAAGTTGAAAGATAAATAAATTCCAGGCCAAATATTTTAGAAAAACTTCATCGAATATTACAATGATAATTCCCATGGTTATCTTAATATTGCCATTTCTTTGACGAAGTTATTTTTTATTAACAATCCATATCTTTGAAGTTCTTCCAATATCTTAAGAAATTATGTCCATGCTTGGGCATTTTATAATCTGTAAACCCTAAGCTTTAATAATAATTGTTTAAGATGTTTCCAAGGACCCGTGCCGTGACAGACATCATCTTGCAATTTTTTTAAGTTACCCATGGAAAAAGACTAAAAAACAGCCCAACAAAGAGGAGACTAACCACATATTATATTGAAAAAATAACACTAGAAAGTGGGCACCTTGAAGAGTGAAAGATAATTCTTGTTCTGAGTAACATCCTATTGGATATCAGATTCACAAAGAAAAACAAATCTATTGGATTTTTCTGCAGATATTTGCATCTGTTCATACTGTTTTCGTGAATTATAAGAAAAAACATATTAGAAAAATCAATTCTGAAATCATATAATACCAAATAAAATCTCATAGATACAATTCATTCAAGAATTTGAGAAAACATTCACAACTGTTCACATAGATACAGAGCTCTGAGAATCAATAATAAGCATTAATACAATGACTATTTTGAATGCCAATTTGTATTAGCATTGGACATGCTCATCAAAAGACAAATCTCTCCCATTTCTTGCCAATGGCAAAAACACAGTAATGGGCTTGTTGTTCTACCACTTTGTGGACTGCTCAGTTATCTATTTTGAAGCAATCAAACAAAGCTTGGAGAATTTATTTTAAATCCCAAAAACATGTCTGACAAACCCATTTGCCCTAAAGGCATTAAAAGCCATATCTCTAGCCTGCAGATGGAAAAAAGAAGAAAGAAATAAAACGAAAAATTGCCTGGCCTTCACCATGTATGCCTGCTATCTAACTGTATAGAGATTTATATATATCTTTGCCTCTGGTAATTCAAAAGTCCTGAAATATTTACAGAGCAGAAAAGCAAAGAAAGGGGCATCCTTATATATAAACACTTAACCCAAAATTTCCTCCTTAATGAAATCATTCCAAACGCGAACTTGCAAAGAGCCCACACCCACATCATACCCATTTCCCTGCAGCTTCCACTGTGTCCCCTGCTCACACAAAGGCCAGACCTCACAAGCTTTCATGGCAGCTTTTTCTTCCTTTTTCTTTTTTTTTTTCAATCCTCTTCTGGATTCTCTTTTTTTTTTCTGTTTTTCTCTTCTTTTCCTTGTATTCTATTCTTGATTTCTCTTCTTCCACCAATGAATAATGATCCTTCTCAGGCCTTCAGATCCTTAAAAGGGTGCCCTTGTAAATGAAAGGAGAAAACAAGAGAATGCAGATACTGCCTTGACAACAATAACAACACCATTCCCAAGGAGGAGGGAAATAAGATACATCCGTCAAGAACGACGAAAACCGGCATATAACATAAAACACACATGAGACCACCCCTCCCCCTGCAAGAATCTGGAAAGCCTGCAGGCATATACACATTGTATATATACATCGATCTACCCAAGCAAAACACAGAAAAGGACAGCCGTGCTTGAATGGATCCATAAAAGCAGGCGTACAACAAGGGACGCCTCTACGACATAACCATTTGCGTACACATTCTGTAGATCTTACTAGTTACGTATCCAAATCTAGTACTCCAAAACACTGCGTAGAGAGTATCATGATACACACAAATATTTTAAATATATATATGCAATTTGTATCCATCCTCAATTTTTCATGATTATATGAATCAATCTATGTTTTTTAAGTGGACAGGGCGTCAAGTTCATTTTACCTTGTAGAGATTGATTAGCCGTAAGTTACGCCCTTTTAACATTTCTTGTTTTTATTAATCATTTATTTTAATTCGATATTTTTTAAATTTTCAAATGGTAATTTTTTATTATGTTTTTAAGGTAAGTTAAGAGTAGGCTTCAATGGGTTTTATGGTTGATTCTAATAGGTCCATTTTTTTTCACTTTTATTAATTTATTTATAAAATTAAACACTATTTATGTTCTACTTTAAAAAATTGAAACAAGTATTATATGTGATACATGAGTGATTGATAATATATATGTCTTGATAAAGAGTGATTTTTGGACAATTTAGTCAAGATGTGACTACATTGTTTTTTATTAGGGGTAAAGTAGGTTTTGATGGGACCCGAAACCTATTACAGAATAGTTTTAAAGGAACCGCAATCCTGTCAAAGCAAAGCATGTTGCACACAAGAAAATACGCATACCAACAGGAGCCCAACAGGAGCCTCAACAAGAAAAACATGACTACACAAACTGCATCAAAAAATCAAACAAGGGACTGAGATCCCTTAAGAACTAGGTTTTACATGGGACCTGAAACTCTTAGGTAAACAAAGACACAAACAACGTGCATCAACCAGGCATCAACAAACCAGTGGCTCAAGGAAAACACCACTGAGCCAAGAGACACAACCAACTTGATGGTGTAGAACACCATCAAACCCCTAACCAACTTGATGGTGTAGAACACCATTAAACCCCTAACCAACAACACAAACAAAATCAACAACCCCACCTCAATAGGGGAGTTAGAGAGAATAACATAAAACTAAAGCACATCATCCAACTTGTAGTAGTACCCCACTAAAAACACCAACCCCAACTCCACCTTAATAGGAGGGAACTCCCCTCTATAGGAGAGGAGGAAATGAGAGCCCAAACCTTCAAAGCCTTTATTCTTCATCCCACACATGCTCCACCTCAATGGGAACGAATAGAAGAGAAAAGAACTCACCATCAAATCTACAACCACCACCTTCACCTCAATAGAAGAGGGCTTTGCCTCAATGGAAGTAGTCTCCACCTCCATAGAAGGCATCCACTATAGATCCAGAGAGAAAACAATAATGTGACTACATTGTTGATATATAAAACTCCAAACAATACTTTTAACCTCTTAACTTACCTATATAAATGTGTTGAAATTTTCATAAAAATTTAACTTGTCATTTAGAAATTTAAGAGATGCCAAGCTAAAGTACACTACGATTAGGTTTTGTCCCTTAATTATCTTAATTTTTTATTTTAACACATTTTAAAATACTAATTTTAAAGTTTATATTGAATTTATTTAATAAATTAAATGGACATTTTAAGATTCCTATTTCTTGACATTTAAATAATTAGTATCCATGACATTTTAATTTGGCATTTTTCAAGTTTTTAAATTAAAGTCAATTTTTGTGAAGATATTAAGAGTAGGCTTCAAAAGTTCTTTTGGAGTGTTTTGGGACAACCTAGCCAAGACATAACTAATGTGGGTGCCTACATTGTTGATTCTTAGTCCAAATAATAATTTTAAGCTATTACTTACATATATAAGTGTGATTAATTTTTCATACAATTTTAACTTGTGATTTAGGAACTTAAGGGGTGAGAAGTTAAAGTGCACAACTATTGGGTCCTCTCTACTAATTCTCTTAATTTTTTAATTGTAAAAATATTAAGAAATTATTAATTTTAAAGTTTATATTAAATTTATTTAATAAATTAAATGGACATTTTAAGATTCATATATCTTGACACTTAAATAATTGTATTGAGATGTTTAAGTTAGAAAATAATTATTTTTATATTATATAATAATAATATTACCATACTTTAAATTAGTCATCTCTCTTAATTCTCTTAAATTTTTAATTGTAGAAATATAAAGACATTACTAATTTTAAAGTTTATATTGAATTTATTTAATAAATTAAATGAACATGTTAAGATTTGTACCTCTTGACACTTAAATAATTGTATTGAGATGTTTAAGTTAGTAAATAATTATTTCTATGTTATATAATAATAATATTATGATACTTTAATTAATTTAAAAAAAATTAATAATATAATATATAATCAACAAGCTATTAATTAAGTATTATATAAATTATAATTTTAAATAAAGTAGAAACGTTTTCTATAAAAAAATATTATGTGTTAAGTTTCAATATAGTTGGTTTCTAGACATAAATTAAATGGTTGAGACAATGATTGCAGTTTTGAAACTTACTTTACAACTTGTGTTGAGTGCGGGGAAAGCTTAGACAACCCACTTTACAAGTTGTGTAAGTATGAGGAAGTTTACATTACAACTAAAGAGTTTTTTTTTTTTTTGGGTTAATGACAGGGTATCCCCACAACCCCACCCAGCGACCTAGCAGTGTGTATCTTGGGTACCTAGGGCAAGTAGGGGCGAGACTAGTCCCCTGCGGGGGGACCTAACAGTCGGCAAGCCAGTCCCAACCGGGTAAACCTATGAGCGGAGTACAACTAAAGAGTTATAATAAAACACTCATTTCTAACAAACCCTTGAAATAAACACAAGATTCCAAAAATTACAACTACCATATATAAATAAATTTACAATATAATTATTTTGTTTAATAATCATTAAATAAAAAGTTTTGTCAAAATACACTTATCCTATTATAAACCTTCCCACCATTATAATCCCCATAATTATGCTTCTTTCCTTAATAATAGATGAATGTAATCCAAAAACATTAATAAAAATATTAAATATATACTTTATTTTTCTTAAAAACTTTTTACTCTATTAATTAATTTGTAGTTATATACTCTTATTAATAATGCATTAATTTAAATATATAATATTTTTAAGTCTATTACAATGAATAAGAGTGTTTTTATAGAAAATTGTGTGAAAAATAATATACCAATACATTTAAAATAGAATCCATAATCTCTTAATACAATTTTTTTAATAAAATATACTAATTTACTAATTCATTGTTTTTGTCTCTAAATTTAATAACAAATTTTAAATTAAAAATTAAAAGATACTTTATTATAAATTACATATATAATCTTTCTAAACTTTTTAATTATATTTTAGAAAAATACCCATGAAATTTAAGGCTTGCTAACAATGGTAAGTCTTAGTGTGATTTTGGCAAGGCCTATTTTTAGGCTTATAGGGGCCCCGTGTGAGGGCTATATAGGATTTCATCATCACAAGTTGACTTGTGTTATGTGATATGATTATTTTTATTTTGCAAGACAATGTTGTAGAGGACATGTTTGTTTGCTTTGGGTGGATTGCTTTGTATAGTGGGGTATGCTATGATTTCATGTGGAATGAATGTCTTTTCCCTTCATGGGAAGTCAATACCAAATTTGGCATTTTGTGAATGGCTTTTCATTGGACCCACTTTCACACCTAGTATAGACACCATCGTTCAAAAAGACCAAACCTCGGCCGTACAACATGATAGTGAACACAAAATACAATAAAGGAAAATATTTTTGGGACCTTTATAAATTTGATTGCTTGCTTGAAGGGATTGTATTCTCTTGATATGGAGGATCTTCTCCATTATTAGTAGGATGGTACAAGTATAGATATGTAGGGGAAAGGGTAACTGAAATTTAGACTTTATAAAGATAATTTAATTTATTTTTTAATGGTGAAGTGTGTACATTTTAATTTTTTTTTTATTTAGGGTTTTTTTGATATGTAATTATACGTGTGTAAATGATATGATTTGAGTTGAAGGTTGGTACATAATTTGAATTATGTTTATGTTTAAGAAATTTGTTTTATTTGCAGGTTTAGTTCCTTTTTATGTTATATTTGAATTGTAGTTGTAAAAGTGATCTATGTCATATTTTTTGGATTAATTATAAATATTATAAATTTTTAAATTTAAATTTAAATATATTATATTTATTTTCCCTCCCTAAATATTGTGTATAAGCTTGTTATACAATTTTTTGCATTTGAAACTTGAGAAGTAATATACAAAGACTAAATCTAATTCATTTAGAACACCTAGGAATACATAGAATGAATGCCTTCTAGCACATGTTATAAAATCTGAAAAAATCATCTACACTACATCAAAATTTAAGGGCATACTACATGACTTCTTGTTGTCCTCGATCTTCTTTAAATATGTTGAGTCGACATCCTTAATAAGGTTTTGACACAAATGAAGAATTATTCTTGTCATGTGCAAACTCTCAAGCACACAAACCTAATTTTTATGTGAAGATCAAACTAACACCAAGGTTAGCAAAAAGAAAACATATAGAAATTAGTAGAGATTAGATATGTGGGCCTCGTTTAGATTCACAGTTTTACAAGATCGATTATGCAATTTTGAAATGACCTTGATAGAAAAATAAATTTTTAATAAATTTTGATACATTCATCTAACAAGCCTAATTTTCTACAAAATTGAAAATTTGGTTTGGGACACTTGATAGTGTCATATTCCACATTAAGCCAACAACCAAGTATTTACATTTACTATTTAAAATGTTGAGCATTAATTTCAACATGTTTTTCATTCCTAGCTATTATTCATAGAAAATTTATTTGTTAATATTTATTTAATTAACTTGTCCTTAAATGCTTGAATTTAGTATATTTGTAAATAAGAATTTCATTTTCTTATGTATTTGGTGAATTTGGCATTCTTACACCCTCATGATTTCATCCTTAGGATTTATTGTTCTACCTTTAAGGTTTTAGATCTATATTTTTTATTAGTTATTCTTCATTCTAGATTTGATAAGGATTTGAATTGACTCTTCCTTATGCTTCATTGTTAGGATTTTGACTTTCATTATTTCACACCTCGTAGTTTGCACCTTCCCACCCTTTAAGTTTAGGATTTACATTTGATTTTCTAATATTCTTTTTATATTTCTCTAATTTTATATTATATATGATATCATGGATCCCTCTTTGTGCGTTGTTGATGGTCATTTTTATTGCCCATGATTATATCATAGATAATTATTATATTTTTATGTTGATCACTCTCATCATAGATTGCCTAGGGTTCCTTGTTAGGGATCATATGCTCTTAATGACACATATATTTTCTACCCCTAACTAGGATGTGCATAATGGTTTTTATAAATATATGTATCTTGATCCATATCTTTAATTTACACGTACATGATGATAGATAACTAATTATGTATATACAATCTTATACTTCTCCATTGTGGCACGATGATGTGATTATCCATTCTTTACATATTGATAATGTTGATCAACCTTGTGATAGTTTAATTCCTACAAATCATTACTGACATATTTTATACCTCTAAATTTATTCTCCTTTGACGATCTCTCTTGTGAGAAATCTAGGGGTTCTAATTTGTGTGTACTATATTTTTACATTCACAATGATGTTATGTCTCATCTTGATAACCTTTTACCATATCATGATTCATTGCATGCGATATTACAAATTATGACAATAGTTCTTTAGCAATTCATGATGATAGTCTAGATATTCATGATGATACCTTACACTATTTTACCCTTAATGATGACATTCTTATTTTGGGTGAAGTGGTATTATATGAAAACTTTGATGGTTCTTTTGATGTTTCATTGTATTTAAGCCATTTTTATTCACTTATTATGATATCTAGATGGTGTTATTTTATTGATTAATGAATTTAGAGTCTCTTTGAGGGATAGTGCATTACATTGGTTTGATTCCTCTTCACTATTCTATACATCATTTATGGATTTAACACATAATTTCATAGAATAATTTTCTTTCCCTCGTATATTTATAGATAGTTCAGATTTATCTAGTGCTCATATGATCAATATGTCTTCATCCTTATCTATCATCTCTCATGGAAAATTTTGTTTATAATCCTATGGGATTATGGATGATAGTTAAAGAGGTCATTGATTTCCTTTCAACTTGTTAGTGTAATTAATTATTTATTACACTAGCATAAGTTAACTTAGTTCTTGCATTAATTTAGCACTAGGTTGCATCATTAGATAATATCATAAATAATGGGGTAATTATCCCCTTCCATGTTTGTTGGGATAAGATTCCTTTTAGAAGATGAGTTGTCCTTCTAGAACTTATCTCAATCTTTTATCATTTCCTAGGTAGGGTTCACATGTTGTCACATGTTGTTAGATCAAGACACATGGCAACATCATATTGCATCGTGCATCTCTCTCATACCTATATATTCAAGGCATTTCTACATTTGTAATCATCTCATATTCTAGATCAATAGAAATCTCTATTTGCATGCCCTTAGTTGCAATACTTTCTATGTGGTTGAATTTCTTCTTGGAGGTCCTCTTAAAGGCTTCAACTTCAAGGACATTGTGCATCCATTATTTCAACACACCTTCACCTACATTATTTTTTATATGTTCCTAATTCATAAAACTATCATATAATAAATATGATTCATACTTATCAAAGGATGGGTATGGGTAACAATTTAAACCTATTTAATTATTTTTATACCTCCTGGTCCAAATCTTCTTTTTGTACCTAAGATTATTTCTTGGGAACCAAAGGAATATGATATATAATTGATCAATTAAAAACACACAAGCTAAAATGTATTTGTGATTTGGTGTGCACATCATCATTAGATTAGCACAGTATGCAAAAAGAATTAGAGAAGATACAATTTTAATCTAATAATTCTCCAAAAATGATGACTACCTTTATTATCTTGATTAGGTCTAAACATGTGCATAATGTTTTGTTTAAAAATGAGGAGATTATCCTTTCATATATTGCTAATGAGTCTTTACCTTGAAATGTTTTGGTTAGATTTAGCATGTCATATATTAAACATGCCTTAGATGGTAATGAATATTGCCTAAATATATCAAGCTAAGTTAATCTAATTGTACCATCAATGGTTTGATAACTTAGGTCATAAATCTATGGGAACCATTTGATTCCCATCATAGATTGTCCACTTAATCTTAATACATTTTTCATGTGATTCCTAGTTGGTTTTCTTATAATCTATTAGTGGTTTACTATTTGAATTAATTCCTTGGGGTTCACACCCTCTTCACTTTATTGAGTTACTAGATTTACTTATAAACATATAATGCCATTTTTTTATCATTATCCCTAAAGCTATTGTCAAATGGTGGATCAATCCAAAGTCATCACATAAAATCAATTCACTACAAAGGTACCAACTCAAGAAGAATAAAAAAACATGAATCTAAACAAGATTAATCACAACCATTTTTGTTTCAATGATTGGGGTCCATTTAATTTCCCACTATGTGGAGTTGGTGAATACAAATTAAATCTTAAGGCTTATAAATCTAATCCATCTATATGGACCCTTTCATATATGGTTTTCCACCAACTCCTTTAGATGGTGAGACTCATGAGGAAAATATTCTTTTTATGGTAGTGGTAATGTAGAGAGTGCCACATCTACTACAAATTCATAAACTTTCTCTACCTCATTTGACAAATTATATGGTATTGGATATAATAATCTAAAAAAAAATTGATTACAAATGTAAATGACTTGGAATATATGAACATGGTATATATCTAGACTATTATATTTTATTGAAAATATCAATAATCAAGGTCTTGGATGTGAATTCTTGATTATATTTGAGAAAAAGAAAAAGAAAAAGTAAAGAAACATGAAAATTTATTTATGATTTTTTTCACCATTACTTACAAACATTACAATAGTTTATGGTTCAATTAATTTATCAATACAATACCTTATGATTGATTTTAGGGGTTTACAAGTGATCTATCCTATTACAATTCTATTCCCATTATGTTTTACAGCTTTATCTAGATATTTTCCTAACCCAAATTATTACAATAGCTCTATTTCCAAAATAAGGAAAATACACTATATGGTTATACAAGGCTTATTTTTTATGGTGCATTGATACATTAAATTTAAAAGGGTTGTTTAATTCTCACATTCTTTATTATGAGTGATTCTTACTCTTATTAACACCCTTTTTGGGAGCCCTTTACATGTACAATTCCTTTTTGTGAGCATTGGATATTACTCCCATTAACACACCTTTTAAGAACCTTTTACATGTATAATTCATTTTTATGAGCACTAGTTATTACTCCCATTAACACACCTTTTGAGAACCTTTTACATAAATAAATCATAATAAAATATTGGTCCAAATCATGCTTCCATGATACATATCTTGCCATACATTTCCATATCATTTACTAATTATATATTTTTTGTGATGATTAGAGGATCTCTAATTATTAAAATTATTTGTCAGGCCTAGGTATTGTACACATTTTGAGGGCTAGGTCTAGTTAAATTTTATAATTTTTTAAGTATTATAAATAATGTGCTTACATGGAAAATAACACTTTATTTGGAAGGAAGCCAAAGATTTCCTAGTTGGTACTCTCTGCCATGTATCATTTGAGTTAGGATGGTTGCAACAAGTTATTGAATTGGGGTTTCTATGTAGACTATGACTAGTGAATTTAATCAAATCTTTTTAGCCACTTATAAGAGATGGTCAATTATTGCACTTGTTGACACCCATAAAAATTTTATACCCTATTTTGTCCCTTAGCCATAGTTGCCCAAATTTTTAACCAATCTAAGATATATGTCATGGGTAAGCTTTTTCCAAATTTCTTAGAACCAATGGGTAGAACATTGAAAATTATGTCCAGTTACTTTTTTGAAGTTTTGAAAAAAATGCTAAGGTTAGTGTTGTGTGGTCTCACAACATGCTCCATTTTTCTCCTGCAAAATGGAGAGCCATATTTTTTTGTGTTTTCTTGGTTTGGAGGAAATGGTAAAACTCATGAAACATTGTAGGTCATGGGTTATTCATCTATTGGATATGTTATTTTAGTGAAAAATACAAAGGTTGTGTGAAAATAATGTGTTTCCCTTTACATGTTGCTTGCAATTGGTTGGGATAAGTAAATTGGGTTTTTTCAAGAATTTTGGGTCATGTGAAACTGGATACTTCATTCATATGAGTTTCATATCTGGTAAAGTGAAGCATATGATAGCAAGTATTGGCCCATAAATTTTATCTTTCATAATTCAACTCTTTGTTTAGGTGAATTAGGAAGTTCCATAACCCAAACCCAAAATGTTATTTAATTAAAATTTATTGAAAATTCATGAACTAAAAGTGTTCTTGAACCAAATGAAGTACTTTACTAAATTCCAATCTCGATGGAGGTCCCACAATAGGTAATTTTTGTGTAATAAGAGATTTTAATGATAACAACCTCATACTACTAATTTTAGCGAATGAACCAGATATAGGATCATGACATTGTAACACTATGTTCAAAAACAATAGTTAGTACTTTCAAGATATTTTGTTCATACATAATTGTATGTTGACAACCTATCACTTCCACATATGATAAAATTCCTTGATAGATTTGAAACAAATAAAAATGGTGGGGGGGACTAAGGTCCTAATGTATAGAACCTAGGATTGGTTTTTTTTTGTTTTGGGGTGTCGTGGGATATTTTCTAAGTTTCATTAAATAGGGAGATCAACAAGGTGAATATATTGACTATCAACCATGAAGGTGAGCCAATAAGACTTGGATCTCCATATTTTGAGCCTTCGAAATGGATTGGAAATGATTTTGGAATGATCAACCTAATTAAGCTATATGACCTAATATGATAGATGCAATATTATGGAAACATACAAATTGAAACAGTAAACTGTAGGAAGATTTAAGAAGTATCGGAGATTGTACACTCGTCATAAAAATTTGGATCTAGCATGTAGAGGAGGACTCAACTTCCTGGGGGTGTATGGGTCTCTAATATGGGGTCTTGAAATTTATTTTGAATACTTGTGATGCTAGATTTGATCTTTTGTTTCCTGATTGTAGAGTTGTTAGAATGTTGTCAGATAATTATGTAGGTGGGTTTCCAAGGCTCAACAAGATTTAGGGATTTGAATACAATGATGGATAACTTGTCTTCAATATTCCTTCAAACCTTTAACCTACACATTCAAAGAGAGGGAGAATGTTGGGCCATTTAGGGGCTTGGCTCAATCAAACCCTATGTATGTTCAATTCCACTTCCACAATGAAAATGCCAATGATAGAAATGATAATTGAAAGGAAGGAATCATGAAATATCAAAATGCTACAACTCACCACCCTTTAATGGATTACTTGAAAGATAAAATTCATGCACATCAGGTGGCTCAAGGATTTGAATCTTTCTTGCTTGGATTACTTGAATTCTTTGGAGACCTACAATAAGGGTTATCCTTCACAAATTATGAACACACATAGAATTTGACATGATGTTGGATCTTGAATTGCTGCAATAAAGATCTTAAATGTTGCTCTTGACTTTCTCAATAGTGCACTTGGTCATAATTTTACCAATATTTTTTTGTTATATTTGAAAATATGCAATAACTAGGTATTTATATGCAATTGTGCTAATTTCTCAAAAGATATATCCCAAAATCCAACACTTAAAATTTGAATTTTAAATGTTAAAATGTCACAAACAATATATTAAAAATTGGTCCCCGACAAGAAGGGGGAACCATATGCCCATGGGAATATGGGTCCCCCTATCTTCTAGGACATTTAATGTCAAGATCAAAACATTAATTGCTCACATTTGTTCAATGCTTGCAATCCTTTAAAAAATGACAATAATACACCTTTGGAATGCATAGTTTAGGAAATTAGGGGCCTAATTAGGTCCAATAAATTAAGGGGGACAAAACATAATGGGCATATGGGTCCCCCTATCTTCCAAGACATTTAATGTTGAGATCAAAACATTAATTGCTCACATTTGTTCAATGCTTGCAATCCTTTGAAAAATGATAATAATAGGCCTTTGGAATGCATAGTTTAGGAAATTAGGGGCTTAATTAGGTCCAATAAATTAAGGGGGACAAAACATAATGTGAAATTGTTAAGGGTGCCAATTTTTGACACTATATTTAGTCCCCACTTTAGTGAGAGTATGAGCTTACACTTAAACTCACACTAAAGTAGAAAAAAATATGTCAAGAGGGGTTTGATTGTCCAAATGCTGAAGAGATAGGATGAAAAAGGGTTGAGGGGGGTGACCAAGCCCCCAAGATCTAAGATCCCATGAAAAATCAACGTAGGCACAAAGGAACACACATGAAGTGCAACAATACAACATACACAACATACAATATCAAAATGAAATGCAAAAGGAGGGTATGGACTAACAAGTTGTGTTATGCTAAGAACCACACCAAAGGCATTCATGACTCACACAATAGAAAATTTTGATATTTTCTAGGTGAATCACAAATAGGAAGGAAACACAAGCTAGTGAAGTTTGAAATTTACTAGGTGAGCCCCCAAGATAAGATGGTAAAATGAGAAACACACTAGGTATACTAGGTGTACTCATAACAACCATAACAAGATTTATACTCTCTGATAACTCTGATAAGGTTCCACAAAATTATCAATATGCTTATGCCAATGCTACACTAAGTTCAACACCTATGGACAAAGTGAAGAAAAGAAATGTCAATGTCAACACATCACTAAGTCCAACACTCATGAATAAAGTGAAGCAAACATAATTTTCCACTGTATGCCCCACTTTAAAGAAATTTCTAAACACCATGTTGTGAGCAATTACTTTAAAGTAGAAAAATGATAAATTCCATGTGATTAAAGGTCATGATAGCCTATTTGGAAAGCCCTATGCCAATGATATGTTTCCAAATAAATTTGTCTCATAACAAGTGGTTTCCCCCAAATGCCATGCAACAAACATTTCAAAAGATAAACATGGAAGGGATCCATTGGATCTAGGATCAATATACATCTTTGTTATAGTGGTATAATAGATCTCAGAATTGACATAATTCCCCAAATACTTGTGGAACAACGAACACAATGGAGGAATGAAACAAAAAGAGAGAAGACAAATACACTTTTAGGTCAACATGGAAGAGGCCTAAATGCCTCAATGCTTTGCATCGTCTCCAAAAGGAAAAAACAAGGCAAAAATAAAAGATAAAGTTTATGACACATATAGAAGAATGAAGATACAAATAGAAGAATGTCATGATAGGTTAATTTCCTTTGTACCCTCGTGCCAACAAAGCAACAAGGGTCATCCAAAGAAAACTCACAAACACAAAGACATGCTAAGTAGCACAACATGAGAGATCACATCACGTGCAAGAAAAAAAAAAAGAACACATGAAATCAACATAAAGGAGTAACACACATGTGAGCCAACCTAAAGCAGTTCATTTGTATCCTAATCTTGCTCATCATAAACAGAAGGCAGACAACTAGCTAGGGGGACTACAATAAGTGTCATATTAGGAGCATCTCCAAGTGCAATACATGGTGGATCACTCTCATCAAGAGGATCATCATGGTTTCCCCCATCTAAATTCATTTGAATTGAAAATAAAACATTAAGCTTGTTATGCATCTCTTCATCAATTTAAGAAATCTCACGTTCATCATCCAAATTGATCACAATGGGAGGTTTTATGATATTTTCATTTGAATTTTCTTGTTTCACTTCTTGTTTTGGTGAAAGTTGTATTTCTTCTTGAGTTCTTTCCATAGGTGTTGGATTATCATGAATTTTTTTATTATTTTCTTCTAATTGGCGAGCAATAGCACGACATCTATGCCTATGCTCTTTAGTATTTTGGTTTCTTCTTGCATAATTTTCAATTTGTGAAGGTGTAGGAGTGGGTTTTTCAACCATTGGTTTCTTTTCTTCCCTTAAGGGAGGATCTGAAGGAACCACTAGGGGTTGGGAAACCATTGTCTCTTTAGGTAGATATATTCTTTTTTTTATCTTTGGAGGAACAAAAGGAATCATGTGATTGTCTCTTTCTCTTTTATAGGAGATGGGTGGATGAACTGTGGCATATATTCCTTGGTTACTCATAAGAGCTTTTTCTTTAGGCATAGGTTCATCCACTTCAATTGGAGTAGGAGGAACGATCATAGGCTTATCATTTTTAGGTGGGATATTGGTAAGGGACAATTTAGTTATGTGCTTTTCCTTAGACTTTTGGTATGATCAAGAAAATAAGTCCTTATGAGGCTTAATAGCTTCCATAGTTTCAGGCCAAAAGAAATCCAATGAAAAATTCCCACATGTGAGAAGATAAAGGGTTAAAACCACTAAGATGCACTATAAATATTTCATTTTCAAACAATAATTTCAAGCACTTGTGAATAATGGATGGGATAACATCCATGGATTGAAGCCATGGGTAACCTAACTTCACACAAAATTGGTTTGACATCAAGATGATGGAGAATGAGACATCTACTTGTTTTGGTCCAACTTTAAGAGGAAGAGTGATCGAACCTATCATAGGGCGAGAAAAACCATCATGAGTTTTTATCCATGATTTAAATTATTCATAAGAATCTTAATAAAGTTTATGCACAAATAAGAATTCCTCAGTGATCACACTCTCTACACATGTGGAAACAATGAGTATCCCAATTGTGGGCTTGTCATTGATACACCTAGTGATATAAAGAGGACCATCGGGTGCATGTCTAAGTGCATCATTATTAGTGAAAGCAAGATTGGGTATTATAGTGATTTGGCTCTTATGAGGTTGAACATCTATAAGACCAACCATTGTTTGTAGACCATCCCCATTATCATTGTAATTATCATTCATGTGATTAGTTGTATCAACATTAATCTCATCATTTTTAACATCAAAAGCTTGCACAAAGTTGGTTGAATGATTAGGCATTGGGTTGGTAAAAAAATGTAAATTTTGGTTAGATGAGGCGAAACAGTGAGCCCTGGATTTGATCACACCACCCAACTAAGTGTGATTACTGAGGTCTTGAACTTGATGTTTAAGACATGCATCATTTTGTATCATGTCCACTTATGTGGTGATATTAACGAAAGGTATTTGGATTTAAACTTGGAGGTACAGGTTTGGTTGTGTCCATATGTCTAATCAGATATGGTTGATTGTTTGAGATGTCTTTATTTTTGGGACATTATTTGGTTGGAGGCTTCTTAATCCCTTGCCTTGATTTGGAGGCATTTTTAGTCCTTCAATCGCCTTTCTCTCTTTTGGAGAGGAGTTTTCCCATGTGGTTTTCTTCTTTTTTCTACATTTTTGAGAGATTAGATGGTTTGTATATGGGTACTTCATGAGGTCTTGTTTGTCGAGACCCATCATGCATTCTCTTTTTAGGGTTTTTAGCTACTCCCTAAGTTCATCTTAAGGGGGGGTGTTATATTAAATCATGCATTAGCTAATAATTAATTAATCTTTAATTAATTATTATTCTAATTTATTCTCATGCACTTAAGGTAAACTTAGGAGTGATTTACTATGTTAACTAAAGAGCTATTATTAGATCATTTTGTCTCATTACATGAGATGTTGAAACTTGTCATGATATAATCCCTTTACCATTTAGGGTTGCTCCTATATAGCACTCAACCCTCATTATATTATCATGCCTTTGATAGAACTCTCAAACCTTCGAGGAATTTTGTTTTCCTTTAAGTTTCTTGAGGTTCATTTGTAGCTTTTTCTTGTTGAGGAATATAGAAATTATTTTTTGTAGATCTCTTGCATGGAAGGTGTCTTTTTTTGTTGTTTGATCCTATGGCTCATGTTTTTCACAATTCTAACTATAGAGAAGGGGGATTCACTACTCTCGAGTCTCTTGGTCACCAAAAAAATCCTAGGGACTGATCTACCCTAAACTACCTCATACTACCTAATAAGTTGAATAAGATGAAAGAGAATGCAAGAAATAGATTAGAAGTGGAGTCTCAGAAGTAATAACAAACAAACAACTTTGAGGACCAAAAGAGTAGATCATTGAGATTTTTGAAATAGAGGGAGGACCTCTTAGCCAAAATATGACAATATAGGAGTGGGACATCCGTGGAACATGATGAAGTCCTAGGGACATGTTGGATGCCTGTACTAGAACAAAGCACTAAACCCTCAGATAGAACTTCAAAGGACTTGCTAGCTATTTTGAATCCGAGGTATGTTTAACCTACCAATTTAATAGAAATTGAGAAATATTGATAAATGACAAGGAAGGTGAAGAACTAATTCACAAGAGGTCTTGCACTTTGAAGCCTCCCACTAAGCTCCACATCAGCAACTTGCACACAAGGAAAACAAGGAAAAATGTTGGGGTGGTTTTAGGGCTTACCGCAGTCAAACCCCTATTTTGGTGTTCCCACCTCCATAGATTTCCAGGTAGATAGAGAGAAATAGAAACAAAGTAAAATAGACACAAGAGTGGTAAAAGAAAACACCGCTATGGAGGAGAGCCCGTACCATAAAATAGACACCAAAGTGATAAAAGAAAACCCCGCTACAGAGGAGAACTCATATCACAAAATAGAGACACAAAGAGTATTATACTATTAAATTGGAAAGAAACAAGAGAGTGTTACCAATAATTTGTGGCCCCCTCTCAGATTGATAGGCACAATGTTGAGCCCTTGCAAGAGAGCTTTTACTATTAGAGAGACTTCAATCTAGCAGAGCTTCACTGTAAGAACGAGATGGAGAAGAGAAGAGCAAGTTTGAATGAGAGAATGTTGCAAATGAGAGTGAAAGGATGATTTATATTCAACTGCATGAGTGGAAAGAGTTGTTACTCTCAAAATCTTGGTATAGAGACACGTGTCACGGGTCAAGAATTCTAAGATTTCTTATTTGAACTCATGAAAGTACAAGGATGCTAGCACACTGTGTGGATATTTATGTACCACACAGGTGTCCAACTCATCATTTCATGAGAAACAAGGTGGTGAACTGCTATCGCTTCATTGTTGGTCATTATGGAGTTGAAATCACAAAATTTCAACTCATAAGGTTCTTATCATAATCGCAGCTAGGCACCATAAATGTGAGGGTCAAATGTGCAAATGTGAAATTTCCATGGGGTGTAATTTTACGATATTCCACTAACATTTCCTAATTTTGATGATAACATTGAAGAGATGTCTAATGTTCCTTATGTTAGTGTCTTTGGTAGTTTGATGTATGCAATGGTTTGCACTAGACCAAATATAGCCCAAGTAGTGGGAGTTTTGAGTAGGTTTATGTCTAACCCTAGTAGAGAGCATTGGACTTTTGTTAAGAGGGTGTTTAGATATTTGCATGGTACTTTAGATTACTCTTTGGTTTATCATGGTACTAATTATGTGGATAAGTCATTGGATATAGATGGTTTTGTTGATGCAGATTGGGCAAGTAACTTGGATAGTCGAAGGTTTGTTAGTGGCTATTTTTTTAATTTTTTTGGAGGTGCAATGAGTTGGATGAGTAAGAGGAAGCCCATAGTTGCATTGTCCACCACTGAAGCAGATTATATGGCTGATACACATGCCTCTAAGGAGACAGTATGGTTATAGAGACTTGGTAATGGTATTGGTTTGTATTATAGGACAGTGAGGATCGGATGTGACAGTTAGAGTGCCATATGTTTAGCTAAAAATACTACATATCATGCTTGTACTAAGAATGTTGATGTTCAGTATCACTTTTGTGCAAGAAATGGTTGAGAATGGTAAGGTTTTGATTGAGAAGGTTAAAAATTTGGATAATGTTGTAGATTCTCTCATGAAGATGATGATCAAAAATAAGTTCTCTTCGTGCAGGAAGGCCATGGGCCTTGATCACTGTACTTGATTATATTATATTTGTATCTCATGGATGCAATTGCAATGTATAATGTGAAGTGGGAGAATGTTAGGATAGGTGGCATTATAATTGTTATCCTAAGTTGATTTATGTGTCTCCACATTCTTTAGAAAGTGTTCTAGGGGACATAAGGGAAAAATATTTATTATTTAGTTTCCTATGACAAATTGTAATTGCATTGAAAGAGGTGGACCCTTTATGGTGGTAGTTATAGAGAATTTTGGGGGGATATTCCTCTTGGGTGTACAACTTTGTGAGTGGGAACCACTTTGGTGTGCATGCCCTTGCATGTTATTTGTATGTTTTGCATGCTCTTGCATGGTTTACATGTTGGTGCATGCTCTTGCATGTAGCTGTCAAAGCTATCGATGAGTTGTGAAGCACTCAGGTTTGACCAATTTTGATTGGATATGGGTTAGGCACCCATGTGAAGGCCATGCGATAATTTAATATTTTATTCCATGTTTATGGGCTATCTACTAAAGGGGCATGGGTTTTTTCATGTGGGTTTGTTTGTTGTTTTGGGATACCATTTGTGGTATTCTCTCCCAAAAACTTCTATAAATTGGAGCCTTGAGATGGTGGTTTGTAAGAGTTTTTTTGTAGGTTGTTAGAGAGATGAAGTGCTACTAGATTATAGAGAGGACTATTGTATTGATGTACTTCCTTGAAGATTAATATAAATATTGGATCTCTTTGGGTGTGGATTTTTTTTTCCTACAAGGGTTTCTCCATCTATATCTTGTGTCACTTTTGTTTGATGACTTGTGGTATTGCATATTTTTATTTTATTGTTGTAATTGTTAATCACATAATCTTTCTATGGTAATATTGAATATAATTTCATATTTTCAACCAATTTAATAAGTTCATATTTCTACAAGTTATACCTTGATTTCCAACACCCTAAACCCATAAAACATAAGCCCTACACCCTAAATAATGAATAATTTAGAGATATTAAAGGGAGAGAGGATAGAGAGAAGTGATATAAAGAGAAGAGAGGTAGAGAAAGAGAGGTGTGAGATAGAGAGAAGAGAGATCTACATAGGGAGGGAGGGAGAGGTAGATAAGGAGGGATGAGGGGAGAGGTAGGAAGGGGAGATATACATAAATATGATATAGAGAGAGAGGTAGATAGTGGAGAGAAAGAAGTTAGATAGGGAGAGGTAGATCTATGGGAGAGAGAGAGAGGGAGAAGTGAGATAGAGAACAATAGAGATGGGGAGGAGAGTAGAGAGGGGAGATATGTGAGATGATATATAAAGAGGTAGGTAGACCCTCAATCCTCTATTATTGACCATAAACCCTACACCCTAAACCCTAAAAACTAGGAGATGCACCATGAACCCTATACACTAAACCCTAAATATTCACATTAATAATTAACACTAAAACCTATACCCTCAACCCTAAACAATATAATCTCAACCATCAAACCTAAGCCCTTAACTCTAAATTCTTCATAGAAATTTGAGTGCATTAGAGAAAGATAGATGGAGTGAGAGAGAGAGGGGGGAGGGAGAGACAAAAAGAGGGAGGGAAATAAATAAGGAGAGATATAAAGATGATTTTTATCTTCATAGGAACATGAGCACATTATAACACATTCACTCCTATAAAGATGAATTTTTGAGCATGGGGAGACATTTTCTTCCTAGAAACATGAGCGAATTATAACCTAGATAGAGATGTATTGAGAGAGATAGAGAGGTAGAGATACTTAGGGAGAGAGGGAGGGAGAGATGTAGATATGGAGAAAGAAGAATTAGAGATAGGGAGAGAGGGAGGGAGATATTTAAATAGGGAGAAAGAATAATTAGAGATAGGGAGAGTTAGGTATAGAGAGACAAAGAGATACATGGGAGAAAATGAGTAGAAAAGGAAGGAGGGAAATAGGGAGAGAGAGAGAGGGATAGAGAGATATTTGAGAAAAAGAGTAAAAAGGGGAGGAGGGAGGGTGGGAGGGAGAGGTAGGGAGAGATACAAATATTTGGAGGGAGAGAGAGGGATAGAGAGATTTTGGGGGAGGGATGGAGGCACAAAGAGAGGAATATTGATAGAGAGATGGAAAGATAGTTAGAGATAGAAGTGGATGGAGAGAGAGATGGAAAGTTAGATTCAAGAACATGATGCTTTTAGTGTAGGCCAAAACATGAGTGTGTTGTAGCCTTTAAAAAAAACATACATGTTTTGGATTGCACAAAACATGTCCATGTTTTAGCTTGCACAAAACATGTACATGTTTTTTCTTGCACAAAACATGTACATGTTTTGGCTTGCACAAAACACATACACCTTTTGGATTTCAAAAAACACATACCCATTTTATCTTGCACAAAACATGTACACATTTTGGCTTGCATAAAAGACGTACACATTTTGGCTTGCACTAAACATGTACACATTTTGGTTTGTACTTAGACCTAGATGACAAGCCTTAGGCTTGGATGGTTCATTTGCCTCATTTTGACGTGATTTTTTCCTCCATTCTCATTTTTTCACTTTCTCGTCACTAGGTTTACACATTATAAATAAAATATTAGTAAAATTATCACCATAATTTCACACATATTTTAAGATTTCTAATGCTACACCCTTAATATTAGAGTACATCAGGTTATGAATAGTCATCTTGTGGCTATCTTAACTCCTGATTAAGTCATATTATCAATACTATATTGTTATTTAGTTGATTAGGTTGGCCTAGGGCTTATATAGGGTTATCTAAATCAGCCTAGATGATATCCTAGGCACAAATAGGTATTTGTAGGAGGTTGCGAGTCTTATTTCATCACCATATTATGAATTATGTTGTCATTGGATATATTTGGAGGTTTTCCCCCTCAAAGTAGCTTGTCATTATCAATTATTATCAAGCATTTGCAACATATTTCATATCATATTCTTATATTGTGTAAGTTATTTCATTACAAGTGGTATCATAGCATGATCTTAGCACCATACAATAAGGCATTTTTTCCAATTTTGGAAGTCATTTTGTGAAACTTATATCTCCCCGACTTTGGAAAAATTTTGTTTAATTTTTAAATGATTTTGAAGGAAATTTTCAAGAAGCTATAGTCCAAATTTTAGAAGAATTGGAACAAAATTGAGTGAGTTATTGCAGAATTAGTGTTTCTACCCAATTTATTTGGAAAACACATATCTCCCACATCTTGACGAATTGGTTGTTGAATTTTTGTGGGTTTTTTGAGACATATTAGAGGAGGTTACGATCCAATTTTCAGAGAAATTAAAGTAGAAATAATCTATTTTCTAGGAAATTAGGATTTTCAAAACATTTGCTCTCAAGGCTTCAAATCATCTGGGTATGTGCAGGATCATGATGGGCCAAAAAGTGGTGATATGATGGGTATGTGTAGGCTATGTGGCTGACGACTTTTTTTTTACCCAAAATTGATGAAACAAAAAGGGTTTTTAAAGGAGATTCTTAGCTTTCCACCAATATAAATTATGCTTTACTTTGACTTTAATAAATAATTATTATTCATTTTCTATTTGAATTATGACTGAAGTCCTGATTGATAGGCTGATTGAAAAACATCTATAGCTTTCAAATGATATCACATTTTTTGAATCTAAAACACGAGTCACATTCTATGCTTCACATACTATAGGATTAAAAAAATTTGAATTTCATGAAGTTTTGACTAAGTTAAGGTGGTTAGACATACGATTTTTTTTATATTTTTAAAAGTTGTAATAAAAAATTCATAATTAATTATTTACTGGAAAAAAAATACAAAAAAATATGCATCACATCACATGAGTCCCTCTACTTATATCTAAAATATTATAAAAAAATATTATCTTTTATTGTGGTTAGAGGGTTAGACACACCTACTTCTTATTTTTTCCCTGAAATTTAAGTACTACTGCATTGAAATTTCAATTTTTCACCAAATAGATTTAAAAAAAATAAACCTAGTAGTTTAGAAACTACATTCAATTTGTTAAATATTCTATTCTTACATATTTTTTAAATAATATAGATAACTTATTCAAATTTTTACGTCAAGTTGCCTAACTCTGATTTTTCTAAATTTTTGGCCACTTAAGGGCCTATTTTTTAATGATGATCCTGCACATACCCATCTAATTTTTGCGAAATTTTTCTGTTGGAGTCTGACCTAGGCCCTTGTAAGTCACAATGAATTTCTAAAATTATTTTAAATTTATTTGTGTGATTTATTGTAAATTTATTTTCTACCATCATGACAGGGCCTGCAACAAGAGGCAAAAAGAATGATACCACACCAAGGAACTATTTAGAGAATGAGGGAGTAGAAAATGAGGATTTTAACCCTAAGGATGAAATAAACAAATTCAAGGGTGATATTCCATCATTAGAGAAGAATATTATGGAAGAAATGGGTGAATTGAAATAATTTATTCAAGGTATGTGGTGTAAGGGTGAAGATTCACCTCGTAAGGTGGAATATAATGCTTTTGTTGGACATGAATTCCTTGGACATGGTCAAGGATTATATTCAAAAATTTCAAACCCTTTCTCTAAGAGTAGAGAATTTGGTAGAAGAAAGTATGAAGGAACTATTTCTAGGTAGTTTAAAGGATCACATAAAATATGAAGTATGATTGTTCCAACCACAATCCTTATCACAAACAATAGTAATGGCAAGAAAAGTGAAGAAGTATTTGGATACTAGGAGACAAGGGATTATAAATTTTAGCGAAAAGAGACATCCTACACATTCACTACCACAACTTACTAGGTTTAATCCACAACAAATTGAGGAGAAGAGAGAAAAAGGGTTATGTTTCAATTGTGACAACAAGTATAGTTGAGGGAATAGATATAGTGAAAATAATTTTTTTATATTGAAGGATCGAGTAAGGAAAAAGAGGAGGAACCAATATTAGAGGGTGATAGGTATTTAGATGATGAATCACATGATTCCCAACCAATCATTTCTTGTCATGCACTCTCTAGTTTTAGTACCCCACAAACTCTCAAGGTAGCTCTGGGTTCTTGAAGAAGAAAAAATTAGTCTTGTTGATTGAATTGGGTAGTACTCATAATTTCATCAACAAAAAGTTGGCTACTCATCTACATTGTTTTATATATCCAACTCTAGAATTTTAGGTCTTGATTGCAGATGGTGGTATTTTCAGTTGTTTTGGAAATTTTCATAGCATTAAATTATCCATGGGAGATTATCACCTTGATAGCCCAATGTACGCTATCTCCATGGGTGCAACATATATTTTTTGGAAGTACAATGGCTTACTACTTTGGGAATGTCAATTGAGATGAACTTTCAAGAATTATTCATGAGATTCTAATCAGAAGGAAATCTAATAGAGCTATGAAGGTTGAAGGAAAATTCCCCCCAAATAGTTAGCTCTCATCAAATGCAAAAGTTGCCTAAGAAAGGAGTTGATGGATTTGTGGCCTAGTTATGTTCATTAGAAGCCTCTCAATCTAATGCTCCCACCCATCTAGATTTACAAGCAATAATTGAGCATCACTCAGTGGTTTTTGGAGATATGCCTAAAGGAATTCCTCCTAAGAGGAATCATGATCATTCCATACAACTAGTTCTAGGGAGCCAACCCCCCAACATCAAGCCTTACCGGTACCCACATATACGAAAAAGTGAGATATAAAAGATTGTTGATGAGATGTTAGAGACAAGAATTATCAGGCATAGCCAAAGTGTTTACTCCTCACCTATGGTGATGGTGTGGAAGAAGGATGAAACCTGTTGCATGTTTCTGGACTATAGAGTGCTCAACATGTGCACCATCAAAGATAAGTTTCCTATTCCCGTCATTGATGATTTGCTAGATGAATTAAATAGAGCTATGTATTTTATGAAGTTAGATGTCAAATCTGGTTATCGCCAAAATTTGAATTAAGGAAGAAGATATTTGTAAGACAACATTTAGGACTCATGAGTGTCATTATGAGTTTTTGGTGGTGCCATTTGGTCTTACTAATACTCCATCTACATTTCAAATTTTGATGAATTCCATCTTCAAAAAGTTCTTTATGAAGTTTGTATTAGTGTTTTTGATGATATATTGATTTATATAAGGAGATGGGAAGAACACTTGCAACATGTAGATCAAGTATTACAAGTTCTCAAAGAGCATAAATCCTATGCTAAGTCATCCAAGTGTGCTTCTCATCTTAATGAGGTGGAGTGCTTGGGACACATAGTTTCACATGGAGTAAAGGTGGATCCTAACAAAATTAAGGCTATCATGCAATGGCCTATTCCCAAAACCATTAAGAAATTGAGGGGTTTTTTGGGATTGATTAGATACTATAGAAGATTTGTGAAGAATTATATTCACATAGCAACACCCCTCATAACTTTATTGAAGAAGGATTCTTTTCATTGGAATGAATATGCTAATTCAACATTTGAAATGTTGAAGGAGGATATGTGCACAACTCCAGTGCTTGCCATTACCAATTTCTCAAAGGATTTTATTATGGAATGTGATGCTTCGAGAAATTGTATAGGTGCAGTTCTCATGTAGGAGGTTTAACCCTTTACTTTGATAGCCATAAATTAAAGGGTAAGAATAAACTCAAACCTATTTATGAGAAGGAAATGCTAGCTATTCTTCATGCAGTAAAATAATGGAGGCCTTATCTAATGGGTAGAAACTTCAAGGTTAAGTCCAATCATGATAGCCTAAAATATTTTTTGGATCAAAGATTATCTTCTGAAGAACAAAAAAAATAGGTTACTAAGATGTTGGGATATGATTTTGAGATTGCATATAAAAAGGGAAGGAAAATGTTGTGGCAAATGCACTATCGAGGAAGGATGAGAAGGATGAATATTTATTGTGTTCTCTTTCAATATTACAAGATGATTGGGTAGAAGAATCCAAAGAAGTGGGAAAAATGATGTGGCTACTAGTAATCTCATTCAACAATTACAAAGTGATCCTAGTAGTTTAGATAAAAAAAAATTGGAAAGGAGATACTTTGTGGTATAAAGAGCAATTGTATCTTTTCAAGAATTCCTCTCTCAAACAAAATATTCTCAGAGAGCTACATGAGTCCCTAGTGGGTGGCCATTCAATATTTTTGAAGACATATCATTAGGTCAAGAAAGACTTCTTTTGGGAAGGGCTAAAAGGGGATGTTCAAAAATTTGTGGAAAAATGTTTGATTTGTCAACAAAATAAAGGTGAGACAATTAAGAAACCTGGTCTCTTGTAACCCTTAGTTATTCCTAGCTAGCATTTGGAAGAGGTCTTGATAGACTTCATCATAGGGATTATAAGATCTAAAGAATGTCATCATGGTAGTAGTAGATTGCCTCACTAAATATGCACATTTTATTGCATTATCACATCCTTTTATAATAAGTACAACATAAAAATAATTTTTGGAGAATATTTAAAAGTTACATGGTATACCTAAGGTTATTATTAGTGACCATGATCCTATCTTTACTAGTAAATTTTGGACAATTTATTCAAATGTTTGGGTACTGAATTGGCTCATAGTTCTTCATACCATCCATAATTTGATGGGAAAACAAAGGTTGTTAATAAGTTTTTGAAAGGATATCTATGTTGTTTTACTTAAGATAAACAATCTCAATGGGTAGATTGGCTACCACTAGCAAAATTATGGTATAAAACTTCCTTCCATAGTTCATAAAAAATGTCTCCATTTATGGCATTGTATGGATATCATCCTCCTTCCATCACATCATCATTAAAGGTGTCATCAAGAGTTCACACTATGGAGGACCACATGATTCATCTCAACAAAAAGTACTCTCATGACTTAAAGAGAATCTATCCACGACACAAAACTCAATGAAGCAACATACATACCATCATCGTAGTGAAATAAGTTTTGATGTTGGAGATTGGGTTTTCTTGAAATTGCAACCTTACAAGAAAATGTCACTAAAGAAACAATCAAAGAATAACAAGATGTCTCCAAAATATTATGGTCCATATCAAATAATGCAAAAGATAGGTAGTGTTTCCTACAAGCTTGAATTTCCATCAACAACAAAGATACATCCAGTTATTTATGTTTCTTGTTTGAAGAAGGTAATTGGGAATAATATCCCTACTCAAACAATATTACCAAAGCTTGATGAAGAAGGAAGAATCATATTGGAACCAAAATGTATGCTTCATAAATGCATAAGGAAGCTAAGGACCAGAACACTCACTCAATATCTCATCAAATGGAAGAATTTACTAATTGAAGATGCCACATGGGAGGATGAGGAGTTCATTGAAAAGCATCCAAAATTTCCTAGCATTGAGGAAAATTCTTATCTGAAGAGGGGGGGAATGCTGCACCCTTAATATTAAAGTACATCAAGTTATGAATAGTTGGCTTGTGGCTATCTTAAGTCCTAATTAAGTCACATTATCAATATTATATTGTTATTTAGTTTATTAGGTCGGCCTAGGGCTTATATAGGGTTATCTAAGTCAGCCTAGGTGATATCCTAGGCATAAATAGGTATATATAGGAGGTTGTGAGTCTTATTTCATCATCATATTGTGAATTGTGTTCTCATTGGATATATTTGGAGGTTTCCCCCCTTGAAGTGGCTTGTTATTCTCAGTTATTATCAAGTATTTGCAACATATTTCATATCATATTCTTCTATTATGCATGTTATTTCATTACATCTAACTGTATATATTTTTGTAGACTTGAATTGCATTAACATACTTGTTTTTAATTTCTTTCACTAATGTTTCCATAGTTATTAGAGACATATGCATTGAATTTTTTTAATAACTTTTGACCTACTTGCCCAAATTTGAAAAAAATATAATATTGTTCTACAATTCATTCTTTACACATTGGATTTTTTTTGCATTTTCAATTATTTTGGTGCAAGTTATGTGACGTGCACACTCAGTGATATGACTTTTAGGATGCATCTACTTTAAAAAATCATAAGAAAAAAATACTAAAAAAAATTACAAAAAAATATACAAATTCTAGTACTCACTCTTAACTAATTTTTACCAATGGGTTTTTGAAAATAGTAAATGCAACTAAAAAAATGAGGGGTGCACACTGGAAACTATGTTATATTCTTTTGAAAAAGATAAGAACAATTTTGTGTGGCACGAAGCATTTGATCCTCTTAATCTTATCTATTTTTGAAAAACTTTAGTAATTTAGAAACTAGATTCAAAGTACTACAATTCTTGTTCTTTGGTATCTTCAAATTTTGAGTGCATGAATCTCAAATTACCTCTCCAAGTTAAGGTTTAGCTGATCTTAGAAAAATGTGTCCACTTTTGACCCCCTTTTTGTGCACCATCTTGGTGCACTTACCCATGAGAAAGGAAGCTATACATTCTTTCTACACTATTCATTAGCATGAAATAAAAAAAAGAGATTAATTACACTTTGAAGATTTTATTTGATAATATTCAATTATGTTGGGATTAAGGTGTCTCAATCTTAGTGAGTCCCATGATTAAATAATTAATTATTTTCCCCTAAGTTGCTGACTTTATTTATTAAATACAAAAGTAAATGTTTCTAAATTGATAAGTCACTTTGTGGGACCTAGCAGAGAGTTGGAATCCTACATGCAAGGTGCAAAGGACGAGAATGTGAAACTTGTCACATGATCATTCATTTGGGAAGAAGAAAATATTAAAGCCTCTAAAAAGTGTGCCATGTGGACATGTGGTAGTTTAATTTGGAAGTAAGCTTTTGGTGGGGCCTACTTGTTAGCATATTCCTTTCTCAAAAAAGTGAAAGAAAAGAAGGGTGACACTTGTCACCTAGGCACTCATTCTAGCATTGAGCATTGTTAAAACCTCAAGGAGGAGTGCCATGGTTCCATGTGGCATTAGTTTGACTTGTTGACTAAAGGTCAAAAGGAAATGTTTCTAAACGAGTCTAAGTTGTCACTAGGAGTGACTAGGAGTCAAGGTTGAGTTCTAATTTGGTGGTTGAATTTATTTTCTCTATGTGATGCCTAGTATGTGAGGTTATTTGATTTTTGGAGTTGCAAGCCATAAATTTTCTTACATGTTGTTGTATGCGGTTGCATGTTGTGGTGGTTGCTAATGGGGTCACTAGGGACTCGTGTATGTTGTTAGTTTCAGTTTTGCATACATGCAAATACTATGGGATTGACACATGGCAATATTGGACACCCATGTATGAGAGAAATATATATTGATTCCTTAGTGCATTTGAGGGAGAGAGAGAATTGTAATATTTGTATACCATTATGCTGCCAGATTCACTCTAGAATCTTGTATCACAATGAGTCAACATCTAGAAGAGCATAAACTCTGAGAGTTGTATTGTAATAGCTTTTTACTAAAATAAAATTGTTTTTTTCTTTTGTGTGTGCATTTTTTCCTAAAAGGGTGTTCCCATGTAAATTCTATGTTTTATGGTTTTATGCTCAAATATGAAAATAGCTAAATGAATGTGCAATCTTAAATGAAACTATAAGTGTAAAAGAATTTGAAACAAATTTTTGCAACACTCTGCTAATTGATTTGCATTAGGAAGGTTTTTTTGCACTCTTCTTTCCTTTCAAATTAATACATATATAGAGGCCCTTCTCCTATAATATTGAGCATATATCCTCCCTAATTATGTGAAAGGAGATATTTTATTAAGAGTACATGATTGATGAGGTTGATCAAACCTAATAAAATGAAGAGTGTTGATTAAAATTTCATTTATTAAGAGAAAGAATCCCTCTTTTACTAAAATTTTGTTGATTGAGTGTAGTTTCAAGAGAAAGAGTCGAGAGAAACCCCAACCTTCAAAATCAAGTGAATTTTTAGATTACTCTTTTATATTTTCTATAGATGAAGAGACCATGTTCTTCTAAAAGATCTCAACTCAAAGAAAATGAATGTTATAAAGTCAAACTATGATTTTCCTAATAGTTGGCCTGGTAAATAAACCCCTATCTACAGTGGCCACTATGAGTTGAGGTGCCCCTACTATCTCTAAGGTTCAATTGAAATGAGTGAGGAGTTACTGATGGGAACTAGTGGCATATTGGTTCCCTTAATCCCTCTATTTAGTAGCTATATTAATTCATTTCAATAAGAATAATTATCCAATTCATTTCAAAGGGAAAATTAATTATTAAAAATAATTACTCTCCATTAGCTAGTGCTCCTATGAATACCTTTCTCCCACAACCAATCCCAACCTAAAAAAAATTCTACCCACATGCATGTAACTCTATAATGGGGTAACATGTACCTACTATATGTACATACAATGAAGGAAGGAAGCCAATGATGATTTGGTCATTTTTCTTCAATAATTTACACATTTATCTATTGGGTCTACCTTGGTTTTAATGAATAATGGGTAGGCCTTTCCAATCCTATTTGTATTTGGATGTTAGGTGAAAGAAAATGTAATAATATAGGTGATATGTAAAAATTCCACTTGCACCTCCTTATTCCTTCTTTTTTCATTATAATAATATCCCATCTTAATACTTTTCCATAAGTATAAGTTTACAAGTCGATAAAAATATTTTAAAAATTAATATAAATTATAAAGTGACAACATGGAACAACTTAAAGACCAATATAAATATAAAATTTAAAATATTTAAATAGAAGATGTGTTTTTCTAGGCATACGACAAATTCATCGCCAACAATTCACCGTGGGAAAATTCACTGCCATGAAAAATTCATCGTGGGGAAATTCACCGCTATGACAAATTCACCGCCAAGCTAAATTCACCTCTAGCAATTCACTGAAGTGGAAAATTAACCACATTAATATTTTTTAATATATATTTTTTAAACTTTGAATATTTTTTCTAAAAAAAATTTTCACCTACATTATTTTTGTGTTAGATTTGGTTAATAGTAATTTTTATTTTCATTATGATATTGCTATCAGGATTCAACCGTGTAGTTTCGAGTCAAACTCATTGACCCATGTTTCATGAGTAGTGGTTCAACAAGAACCCATCTCTCATGATATTGAATGGTCCACTTAGCACTCATTGCATCTAGGTGATGCTCACAGAGGTGAAGCACTGGTCCGTCCCGGAGGTCACCCATCCTAGTATTGCTCCAGCTCACGCTTAACTGGGAGTTTTCTCCAAGGTTAAGCCCGCTTGAGTTGTTACCCCATTTGCAAAACCTTCACAAGTGTTGTGCCTTATGAACCATTCATAATAGAGCCCCTTTAGCTCATCAATTGATAAGTAGGAGGTATTTTTCCATAGCGTGTCAAATTATGATATTGCTATCGGATTCAACCGTAGTTTCGAGTCAAACTCATTGACCCATGTTTCATGAGTAGTGGTTCAACAAGAGCGATTAGGATGGGTGACCTCCGGACAATTGCTTCACCTCTGGAGCATCACCTAGATGCAATGAGTGCTAAGTGGACCATTCAATATCATGAGAGATGGGTTCTTGTTGAACCACTACTCATGAAACATGGGTCAATGAGTTTGACTCGAAACTACACGGTTGAATCCTGATAGCAATATCATAATTTGACACGCTGTGGAAAAATACCTCCTACTTATTTTATTTTCATTTCAATTATTTTAAATGACATTAATGTTTTTCAATATATATTTTGTGAACTTCGAATTTATTTTTTTTAATATTTTTCACCCGTGTTATTTTTGTGTTAGATTTGGTTCATAGTAATTTTTATTTTCATTTGCATTATTGAAAAATATTTTTATTTTTATTATCATCAATCAAATCCTCTAAAGTTAATGTGATTAATTTTTTATTATCATAAATTAAATTATTCTTTTGCAAAAAAAATTAAAAGTTTTGAAATATATATTAAAAAACATTAATGGTGGTTAATTTTCCGCCTCGGTGAATTGCTGGCGGTGAATTTAACTTGGCGGTTAATTTGTGATGATGGTGAATTTTCCCACGATGAATTTGTCATGGCAGTGAATTTTCCCATGGTGAATTGTTGGCGATGAATTTTCCATTAGTGAATTGCTGGCGATGAATTTTCCTAGAGCCGTATTTTTAAGATATATATTAGAAAAATAATACTAAGCATAAATTTAAAAAGTTACTTTCACTAATGTGTGTCAAAACTATATCTTGAGACCACCCAATAAAGGGTTAGACACAAAACAATCAAGAAGCCATCATTAATAGTAATGAAGGAGAGATGTCATTATTAAATATTGTGTGAGTTAAGAGATAGGCCAAAGGGAAGGTCGAAGCATGTGATCATTGTGTGCTTGGTATGTCACTACGTGTGAAGGATTGATATTTGGGAAGTCATTGGTCACTATGTGTCATTTGCAATTTTTACTTAGTGTTGTTTATGATGGCTTCCATTGCTAGGAAATGCCTCCTATGGGTTCATGTTGAACAGAGAAGATAAAAAAGGAAAATGTGGAAAATGTAAATCTATATGTCAAGGTGGACTTTTTGATATTATGTTTTTTGGATTTAAATTGGAAGGAGTATTGGGATAGGTAGTCTTGAGATTTGGCTATTTTGTCATGCAATCTAGGAGGATGGATAAATGGTGTGAGAAAGATGTTTTTAGGTGATGTGAATGACTTAGGGCTCTACCCATTTTGATGGTTCTTGGACCTTAAAATTAGGTTTATACAAATATTTATATATGATTTATCAATAATAACTTCAAATTAAGCATAGTTTACTACAATGAAGAGTTGAAATGTTATTGTATTATAAACATATGTTGTCTAAGATAGATTAAAATAGATTTCTTCTTGTTTCACAATTTAGGTCAAAAAATATTTTATAAATTACAAACTTATTACCATCTTAATACCACACCCATAAGTATGATTTTATAAGTTCATAAAAGATTATCAATAAAAAGATAATAAATCACATAATTATAAAGTGACCGTAAAAAATGAATAATGTAAAGACTAATAAAATATAAAATTTACAATTGTAAAATAGACCATGGAATACACACACACACAAATATCAAATGAATTTACATAAATATTTACAATTATGACATAATATATAGATCAAAAATTCATTTTTTAATCATACATAAAACTCATTGTTACAACTTGATACACTTATAATAGCTTAGAAATAATTTTATAATAAAATTATAGTATCAAAAATTAAGAACACACACACACAAAATGAATTTACATAAATATTTACAACTATAACATAATATATACATAACAAATTCATTTTTTTTAATCATACATAAAACTCATTGTTTTTTATTAACCATAAATAGGTTTTGAAGGGTTCTTGAAACCCTGTACAAAAATGAACAGTGGCAGTAAAGATAAAGCAATGGACTGCCTGCCCAAAAAAACCAAAAACAAGCTAATTACCAGAACATTTGTAGACCATTAGCAAAACCAACAACAAAAAAAAGACAGCAGAGAAAAAAAAATGACCATTAGATAAGTAATTTGAGCATCCTTTCCACTTCCAGGTCCTTTGACGCCATCCTATTGTACATCTCCATGATTCCTTCCACATCCTACCTAGGGACAGTTTTGCATTTCTTGGTTTTACTCTGAGTATGCACACTTGGTCTAGCACTCAATTCCATGGTCTACATCTCCATGACGACACTCTCCCCCCTTTCCTTGATCACCTAATCACTAAACATCCCTTTGCTCATCTATTCTTTTTCCTTCTCATTGAGGAAAACCAAACCTTTAGTTGAAGCCTCCAACTTTTCCTTACTAAGATTAATGATTGTGTCCATGTCCTTATGGAGCTTCTTGCTATTCTTTTCCAACATTGCTAGCTTCGGCCCATAGTCTTTTTTCAGGTTAGCCAGCTTGTCCACCACACAACCAACACTAGAATTTAACGACTTGGCCAAACCGAAGATGGAGTCCTTCTCCTTAAGATTGTGAAGAGTGGAAATATTACACCAGAAAATTATAGTGTTGTGCTTATTGTGGAGGTCTTGCACCTCTTGCACCAGCCATATTAGTAAATTAAAATAAATTTCTGCCCCTTCTTTCACCATACCTGACACCTACAAAAATTTTGTAGCCCCCCAAAACAAACCCCTACCCTGATGTGAACATGTAGGAGGATCCTCATCTTGAGACACATCGAGGATAAACTTGGCCTTGCCCCTGTCCTTGGAAGCCAACACCTAAGCAGATTCATCCACATTAACAACAAAATTCACCTTACTAGTAGGAGGGGACCCATTGTCACCATCATAAGTTGGGTTCAAATTCCCCAGATTCACCATCCCACCATATCCTTAGAGCGGACCTTGGTCTTCTTACCACTGCAAAGCCCCTCCTCTTCATCCTCCACAAAAACCTCCTTAAGTTTGTGCTTAGCACGCTAGAGGGAAGGTTTGGCCTTAGAAGTAGATGGTTTCTTCCCTCTAGATGAAGGTGTATAATCCTTCCTTTTGTCGACATACCAGTCACATCTGTAATGAAATCTTCATTAATCATGATATCCCTTCCAATCATATTGAGAAAATGACCATGCTAAGCATCAATGAAATCTTTGGAAACACTGGCCTTAAAGCCATGCAACCTTTCCATAAAAGGGGTCACCTCACCCTTCTGCAAGATAGCCCAAACATTGACGTTGGCCTAGAAGTCATCACAAGAAAGTGGTTATGTTTTGCATCTATCCCCACCTATCATCGAAAGCTTTGTACTTGCAAAGAGAAACCACACAAAAAGATAGAAAAAAAAAAGGTGAAAGGGAAATGCATACCCAGAAAGCGTGTGTGTTTTCCAGGAACGATACCAAGAGCAATAATGAAAAGGATGCTCATGTAACTAAGATTTGAATGCCTACAAATTCCCATAAACATCACCTATGTGGAGTGTCTAATCAACCAAAAAAATCCATAATATCCACACATTACAATAGCCGAGGAGGTGGCCAATGCCAATGTGCTAAGATATGTCATTCTGGAATATATTACTCAATTCAATGTTTAGGATGTCATTCGCCTCCCAAAACCTTGTAGACGTCACCCCAAGATTCGCCACCCAATCTGCCACACAATTTTCCTCTCTAAAAGCATGAGAAATATATATTTCATCAAATTCCTAAATCAAAGCAAGGGTGTTCAAAGTGAAATTTTCAATAGTCCAAGAGGGGGAACCCTTTCCTTAGACAATTAACAATATTTAGGGAATCCCCTTCGATCTAGAGCTTTGAGATCCCCTTGTCTATAGTAAAACTCATTCTTACAACTTGATACACTTATAATAGATTAGAAATAATTTTATAATAAAATTATAGTATCTAAAATTAAGATATAAAATATAGTTTATAACTTAGTAAAATATAATTATCATGTGTTGAAATTATATCTCGAAAAATGTACGTAATAAAATTATGAAAATTTTAAAATAATTTACTAATACTATTTTAAAATGAAAATGGTGCATGAGACTCAAATCTCTCCATGGAATCCATGGAATAAGATATTATAACTATTACAAATGAAGTTTTAAAATGTCATATAATCGTAAATATACATTTAGTCAATATAAATTAAAATACATTTTCATATTATCAAAATATCATCTTAATATCTAATACATGAGTGTAAGTTTACAATAAAAATATTATTGAAAAGACAAACCAACTCATAAATTAAAATAAATTTCTTATCATAATAATGAATATAATATTTCATATTATAAAAATATCATCTTAATATCTAATACATGAGTGTAAGTTTACAATTTGATAAAAATATTATTGAAAAGATAAACTAACTCATAAATTATAAATTGAGAGTTATACTTGAAACAATTTTAAGAATAATATAAATATAAATTTATAATATAAAAATAAAAATAAAACATATAAATTAAAGTTCATACATAAAACAACCTAAAAATCAATAAATCAATATAAATATTAAATTCTTATTATTCTTAAAAACCAATATACTTCTTTTTGAAATATGTTATAAATAATATTAATATAACTATATAAATAATTATAATTATGATAATATTTTACATCAAGAAAACACAAATATTAAAATTAAAATTGTTATAATATTCAACTAAAACTAAGATGATATTATTATGGCGACGTCGATGAGCGGGAAACCAAGTGGGAGCGTTGGTTCAAATAGTGCAGAGGAGGACAAAGAGAGTGAAGGCGATGATGATGGGGAAATGGGCATCTGGCAAATTTGGGCTTTGGTCAAATGCTCATTGCATTTGGCTCCTTCCTCCTTCTTGGGCCTCTGTAGTTGTAGAGGAATCCTTGTGGCAGATAAATGTTTTGTGTTTGGGTGGAGGTCTTTAGGATGGAGGATGATCATTTTTTCTTCCTTGGATGAGGATGGTGTGGTCAATGTAGAACCAGATGGTGCTTGGCAACAAGTGCTCCTATCTATTTTTTGGCTGCCTACCTTGTAGTGGGTGTGCGTTTGTTTATCTAAGGAAGTCTGGCTGTAGAATGAGATTTTTTATGTTCCTATTCAACGTAATAGGAAGGCTTGGTGGTTTCTCTTGCTGGCCTATTCTACTTCTGGCTTCTTCTTGGTCATCCTTCACTTTTTCTTGCCATTTGTTTGGTGGCTCTGTTTTGAGGGTTTTTGGTCTTGCAGTGTTTTGGGTTCTCCTTGCCCCCTCTTTATGGAGTGGTGGTGTCTTCCCCTGGTTGGTTGTTTGGAGTTTTGGCCCATCTTTGGCTCTAACTGGCGTGTTGGGGTTGTTTGGTGTTCTTTCGTGTTGGTCTTTCTCCTTATTTCCTTCCTATTTGGGACCTCCTATTCCTCTTGGGGTTTGGTTATTCTCATTCATTCTATGATTGGGACTTTTCCTTTGGTGGTCTTTCGGCCTGTGTTTCTTTTTACTGCTATGTTCTATGTGGCCTTGTTCTCTCTGGTTGTGTTTTTGTTGTGGCATTGTTCTCTCTGGCTAAGTGTCTTTGGACCTTCTTTGTTGAGGTGGTTGTTTTTCCTCTTGCCCCCCAGGTGGCTGATGTTGGGGTTTGTGGTCTCCTCTTGGGCTAAGCTGCTTCATGTTTTTATTCTATTGGATCAATTTTTTTGGTCTATTGTGAAGGCTCAGAAGTGGGTGAGCATTTGGCTTTTAGTTGGGTTATTGTTCAAGTTTTCTATGGAAATCCAGATGAGTTTTAATTTGAAATTTGTTAAGGTGGGCCTTTGGTGTTTATTTGAGACTCTTCTCCTCATCCACAGTCTATTTCTTGTGTAGTGTTTACCAAAGGATGCTATAGTCGTGTGCTTGACTACTGTGTTGGCTTTCTCCTTTGGTCCTATGGAGGTGGATCTCCCTTAGTTGTTCTTATTGAGGTGGTAAGTTCTCCTATGGAGGTGAAGGTGGAGGGTGTTGGTGATTTCTGGCTGTGGTGGCTTTGTTGTTCGTATCATCCTCTCCAATAGAGGGGATCTCATTCCTTTAGAGGTCACGGTTTTTGAGTTGTTTTCTTGTTACCAGAGTGATTCAAAAGAGTTGTTGGATCTGTCCATGGATGATTTGGGCTCTTTAGCTTCTCATGTTTTGCTATGGGCTGAGTGGCATTCTAAGTTTCTCTCTATGTCCCAACAGGTTGAGCTGATTAGGGGTTTGATGGTGTCCTACACCATTAATCTGGTTATCTTTCTTGGCTCTATGGTGTCTTCCATGAGCAGCTGGTTTGTTGATGCCTGACAGATGTAGGTGGTTTCTTGGTGTTTCCAAGGGTTTCTGGTCTCAGTTAAAACTAGGTTGCAAAAGGGGTTTCAGGCCCTTGCTCGTGTATTTGTTGCAACGTGTGTAGTCATGTTAATCTTTTAGAGGTTGTTGTGGAGCTGTTGTTGGCTTATGTTTTATTTTATTTGCAAATTGCTTTTCTTTGATAGGTTGGTGGTTTCCTTCAAAACCACCCTGTATAGGGTTCTGGGCCCCTTCAAAACCCACTTTTACCTCTAATCAAAAACTAAAACTAAAACATATAAATTAAGAGTCATACACAAAACACCCTAAAAATTAATATAAATAATAAATTTATACTATTTAAATAAAAATATAACATACTTCCTTTAAAATATGTTATAAATAATATTAATTTAATTACAAAAACATTTATAATTATGATAATATTTTACATTAAGAATGAAAAAATAAAATAAAATAAAAAATAATCACACACAAAGAATTTTCTTTAACTTGTGATATGTCTTTCATAACTAATTTGATCTAATGATATTATCAATCATCTATAATGATGATTTATAGTCGAATAATTCTAATATACTAATCATATCATTGTAATGGTAAAATTTGTATATTCATGTCATTTCTCATAAAATATCTTAATATAATTTTGTATCAATAAATGGTTTACTTTTGTATAAAGTTAGACTCATTCCATGATCTTATATCCATCCAATTTTACATATATCCTTCTACACATTTGATCCTATCACATCCTTGTTATACTTGCTCTTGTACATTTACTATTAAATTATCTATTTATTACATCTCTCCATGCATCCACATCCATACACTCATTCCCCACCTTAATATTTATGCCTCTCAAGGTCCTAGATCATGAATCTCTAATGCTCGAGGTTATCCTCATGCCATGTAGAATTGACCTTTGCAATTAAAAAAAATAAATTCAAAATTTGTCAACTCCCACATTTTTCACTTATTAGTATGAATCAACTCAGTACATGTTTTTGTGCAATTTATTATTGTATTGGCATTTAAAGATATTCAATATGCAATTAATTCATAAGGATATATCAATAATATAAGCTCAAATCAAACCTAGAAACACTATGATTTGAAGCATTAAAATGAACCATAATTTTACTAAAAATCATCTAGGAGATTACATGCGTGTGAGAGTGTTGTCTTCAATTTTCATCCATGGTCGTGAAGTCAATCTAATAAAAAAAGTTAACATAGAAGAACTCAACCTTTGCAATCTAGAAATCTCCCAAATTATTTTTTGATACTACCAATCCTTATGCTTAGTAGACATCAAAGAAAAAGGTAATGCGTTGTTTACAAATCCATATTCAACTAAGTTAAATCCATGCATTATGGATCAAATATGTATGTAAGGTCAAATTTGTGACACTTAAGATTAAATATCTAATGGGAAAACTCAATCTATCAAATTCTAAGAACAACCCAATTTAAATGTTAACAATCAAATTTAAATGTTATCATTCTACTTCCAGCATATATAAGAAATTGTGATTCTTAATTACAATTCAAAATTTTAATTGAAACAATATCCTCATTTCTATTTATTTTCATATTTTAAAATTCTATTATATAATTTAGTGTAACTTTAAATAAAATTAATTAATTAATATGTTCATTAAAAATTTCATGCAACTACATTTTCGTCCAAAAATTAATTCCACATTTCTTTGCTCTTTCATCAAGCAAGCCATTTTTTTTATATAATTCCACCTTCAAATCTCCAAATCCCACCCTTTGTGATCTTTTCCTTGGAATTTATTATGTTTTTGTTATCTTTTATAAAAAAATGATTTGCAATTTGTCCAATATTTTTGACATCATAATGGAAGCATTGATTGTTCTAAACTTCTTCAAATGATTATATAGTGTATATATCATTATTTAAAGTCAGGTAAGACAAAATTATGTTTATCTAATGAAAAATTTAGGAACCTAGACGGTGTAATTATGAGGAATAACTATTTTCTTCATATGAGATCTCGTTGCATTAAACTTTACTTTATATACAAAGGAAATCATGTTTGCTTCAAGGAGACTAATACCATGTTTTCTTGGCATTATTATTACTTACATAAAACTTAAAGCACAAGGGGAGTTATATATTTTATTCCTTAGAGGACTTTTTATGACATTTTAATTTTTTTTTCATTATATTATTTACCATTGTTTATTGTTTGTTAGAGTGTTAAAATATTTAGTAATGTCAATTTTACAATTATGGTATTGTATATATGAATTACTGAGTTTTTAGTTTAAATTCAAATTTTAAAAAGTATTTAATTTATCAAATTCATTTGAAGTATAATTTCAATCTTTTTTTTTAAGAGTATTGTGTCTTTGCATTCAACAAGACTTGATCCCTTGTAGAACCTTTGTGATTAATTCAACTTCACCATTAAATCGAAAACCGTTTGACTAGCTAAATTTTATTTTATAATAAAAAATTTATTTATAGTACCAATTATCACTCTAATCAAATCATTATTTTATTAGCTACCTAACATCTCGAGGTTTATTATAACACATAACACATGAGACCAAATCAAGTTTTATTCAAGCAATCATCTAAGCATCCACAAATATGATGATTGAGCATCAAGTTTTAATGCTTTTTGTTAAGGTAAAATAAAATATATACCTCCTTTTTGTTTCCGTCATTCCTTGTATACTTAACATTATAAAATAAGATAATTATAATGTTAAGTATACAAGTGTGGGTGGATGTGTCAGTAGCATAGATTGAGACAAATTTATGTTAAGATGAAACAATGTAAAATACAAATGATAATGTCTTAAAATACTTTTAGAAGAATGAAACAAATCTAATCTAAATTAATTAAGGTCTTATTGTAGGCTAGTTTCGTAGGCTTTTACCACATAGCTAGTTCAGTTAGGAAATTCTACATATTGTTAGATGCATAGGACAACTGAGAGGGGGGTGAATCAGTTGTAAATTAAAACATCAAAACCCTCATTAACACTCAATTCTTTATTAGCCCTTAAACCCTTGTCATGCATTAGCAGATTGTAAACTTATGAAACAACAATACGAACACATCAAACACATAAGAACACCAAATTTATGTGGAAAAACCAAGAAGGAAAAAACACAGTGAGGATTGCTCACAATATAAAGTAATAGCAACACCAAATACAATAGGCTCACTGTCGGAGGGCTCACTAACCAAAAGAAAGAAGGGCTAACTGTCAAAGGACTCACTGTCTAGAAATAAGAAGATAGAAGAAGGGGTGACTCATTGCCAATTTGAACTACTAACAATGCATCTTACTTATGCTGAAGGTACAGTTCCATTGAAGCACAAACAACTCATTCAAAAGATTAATACGTAGACACCTTATGCTCACTGCATTTGGGAGTCATAAGCATTAAATCTTGCACTCAAATCACCACACTCGATCACTTTCACATCTTCTACATCACACACATCCTCTTTACTTAATCCACACAACAATTCTTTCCTTGTATTTATACCATTCATGAACTAAAACAATCAATTAGGTCACCCTTAAGGAAATGTATGCACCTCAACCATGCAACATCAAATAGGTTGGCACCAAACACTTCCATAGTGTAAATAAGTGAAGGTAGACCATGCCACAACTTAACTCAGACCCAAATCTACATCAAAACGCTCCTCAAAACTTCTACAAACAATAATAATCCTCCATAATTAGTGCTAGCATGTTAGGTTGCTCAAATCTTCCATTCACAAATTTGTAAGCCAAGGACCTTCACTGCAGAGAAATGTGAAGCAATCTCATTTCTCCCAGACACCTTGTTTCACTAGACAAACATATTGTTAAACACATCTTCCACTTTAGAATGATCCAGAACCTAAAACTATGGATATAGAATCTTTGGACACCTGTAATCGTCATAGCCAAACCACACATGCATATCTTCAACCATGATGAAATGTGGGGCACAAAATTGAACACCACTTTATCACACCAAACTCTCTTTTATTCAAATTTTCTCAAAAGCACTTGGAAACCAAGTGAACCAACTACTTCAACAACACCATTTACATCTTTTTAACACATTTGCAACATCTACATGCCTACCATCAACTATTGCACATCCAACTATCTCTCCAAACACAACTTTTTTAACTATACTAAAGTAAGACATCAATGACAACACCAGCATTGTGTTGACATCAATACCAACAACTCCAGGCTTCCAATAGCTCCAATGATAGGGGTTGACATCATCAACACCAGGGTGATTCCACAATATTGGTTTACAATTTTTGGCCAAACTGGACATTGAACATAATTTTTTTAACTAAATCTTCACTTTCGGGCACCTATAGCAGCTAAATCGTGAGGAATTTGAAGATGATGCAAACTAGTGATTTGTGATATTTTGTCTGTAGATTCTAAACATATATATTTTTAAATTTTTGGAATCAGATTGCACTTCTTTTTCATCTCCTTTGAAAACTAGTTTTTAACAATAAACACCATTTTTAAAGAGCAACGTTACTAGCTAACACAACTTTTTTTCTATGAAGGATAAAATTATTTTTTTTTCAAATTTAGATTCGTAACTATGATATTTAGTGCATGGAATTGGTTTCATAGAATTTCATTCAATATTTTTTTTCTTAATTAAGTTTCAAAGTCAAACCAGTTATAATTTATACATGATTTACTGGCTAAAACATAACTTTTTTTGTATGTATCAAAATTCAATTTTTTTTTGTTGGATCAGGGACATCAATATCTAGTGCACTAATATTTTTCAAACTTTTTTTTTGATAATCTGCTATTTTTCCACATGTGTAGAACAAAGAGCTTGATTTTTGGCAAAAAACCTATGTTTAATCAAACTAAAAAAAATACAAATAAAACCAAAACATATTAACATTAGATTTGATGGATAGCTCGTTCTAAGGACTATCATCATCCAGTTGGGTCTATGAAGTCTCCTCCATTTTCATCCTCAACCTGAGCTTCGAAATACATTTTTTTGCAAAAAATTGGGGCAAGAGAAGGAGAAGTGGGGAAAAGGGGGGTTTCTTCAAACCCCCCTTTGAGCGAACCCCCCTTGACCCTTTGAGCGAAGGGGGGTTCACTCGAGTGAACCCCCCTTTTTTCAAAATTTCCCCTTTTTTTTCATTTTGGACAACGTGCAAAAAGTGGCTTCCATCATTAAAGAGGGTTCACTTGAGTGAACCCCCCAGTTTGTGCGAACCACTAAAAACCATTTTTTTTCCATGGGAGCATTTTTGCAATTTTCCTTCCTCAATGAAATTGTAAACCAATATTGTGGGATCACCCACCAACAACATTCCAACATTCTCTTCATACAAGGGATTGGCATCAATGATAACACCCAAACAACTCACAAATAAATCACGCTTCTAATAATCTCCCCCTTTGTCATTGATGGAAACATTGACTTTTTGAAAAACTATCAACAAAAAAAGCATACCAACAAAAAATTTGCATCAAGAAAAACTCCCCCTAACTAGGGCATCTCTTCACTCTTCATATTCTCATTCTCTTGCTCTTGAACACTCTCTCCCCTTGTGGTTTTAGACTATATTCTCTTTTGCACTATGATTTTTCAACCATATCTCCCCCTTGACATCAATGGAAAAGGGCCATAGACTCATCCAACTCTCTTTACTGTATTGAAATATTTTTCTCCCCCCCCTTTGACAACATTCAAATGAAAACACCTATACCTTTCACACATCATCTGCATAGGCTTTTTATTTTCTACTTTCCCTTTTGATATTTGCATATACCACTTTGACACCACTTGCAACACTAGCAAGTAATTGCATTGTACTTCACTACACTTCACTGCACTCTCCCCCTTAGGGGCACAAAATATGCTCCATCTAACTTCACCAACCAACAATAGGGTCAGTGCAAGATCATGGGGGTCCAAACTAGGCCCTTAAGTGACAATGAAAATTCAAAAAATAGAGCTAGGAAACTTGACATAAAAATTGGAATGTTATTAAAATAATTTGAAAAATAGGTAAGAACAAAATTTGTAGAAAATTAAATGTAGTTTCTAAGATACTATTCCTTTTTTGGAAAAAAGTAAATCTATTTGGTGAAAATTTGAAATTTCAATGCAATAGTACTAAATTTTTTAGGAAAAAATAAAAAGCAAGTGTATGTCTAACCAACCTAAGTACAAGCAAAAAATAATATATTTATATGAAACTTTCAATATAAGTAGAGGACACATGCCCAAATGTGCCACATTTTTTTTTGTAATTTTTTTGTAAGTAAATAATTAGCTATGGATTTTTATTTATTTTTTTTAGAAATATTAAAACTTGTTTGTCTGACCACTATAACTTGGTCAAAAATTTGTGAAATTTAATTTTTCTTTTTTTTTTAATCCTATAGTATGGGAAGCATAGAATGTATTTCATCTTTCAGATTCAAAAAATGTGAAATTATTTAAGAATTATAGATATTTTTCAATCAACCTATCAATTAGGACTTTATTCAGAATGTATGTATAAAATCAATAATAATTATCTATTGAATTCCAAATAAGGCATATCTTATATTTTTGGAAAGCTGACAATTTTCTTAATAAACCCTTTTCATTTCATCAAATTTGGATTAAAAAAGGTCATCAACCACCTTTTTGTCATATCACCACTTTTTGGATCCCCATTATCTCACACTCACCTAATACTACTACCTACTCCCCCTTATAGGTAGCCTTTATTAGTCTAAAACAAAAAAGAATAAATATTGAATTGCTCCATCAAAATGATGCCCACTCTTATGCATCTAGCTTAAAGAAGGAGGGGAAATAACCCCTAACTTCTATTGGAGATACTCATATGTATCTTTAAAAAGACACTTTGTGAAAATATCAACAATTTGATCCTTTGTAGGCACATACTCGAGCTTCACCTCATTTTCTACAACCTTCTCTCTTAGAAAGTGATACTAGGTTGAGTTATGCTTTGTCCTTGAATACATCATTGAATTCTTTAAAATATTGATAGCACTTGTATTATCACACATGATAGAAATAGGTTAATCATATGATATTCTGATATCCTTCAATGTCTGCTTCATCCACAACACCTATGTGTAGCAAGATGCTACTGCAATATACTCTGCTTTTGCAATAGATAATGACAATGAGGCCTACTTCTTACTCAACCATGAAACCAATCTACTTCCATGAAAGAAAGCACCTTCACTTGTACTTCTTCTATCATCCACAAAACCTTCCGAATTTGCATTAGTAAGGGCACTTAAAGAGATATTAGTATCCTTTGGATACCATAGACCATAGTTTGGAGTACCTTGCAAATATATGAATATCCTCTTTACTACTGCCACATGTGATTCTCTAGGATCTTCTTGAAATCTAGCCATAAGAAAAACTACATGCATGATATCTAGTCTAGTAGTAGTTAGATATAGTAGTCCACCAATCATTGATTTGTACTTGCTTTGATCAGTCTTAGGAGATTCATCATTCTTGCTCAACTTACAACCAGTAACCATAGGAGTACATATGGGTTTAGAGCCTTCCATTCCAAAATGGGTGAGTGCATGAAGTTGGGTTACACTTTTGTGGCCAACTTCAAAAAAATATTGAAAATGACATAACGTGAGTGCATTATAATGCGATCATGTTATGTCATTTTAAAAGTAAAAAAAAAGTGAAATCTATTCATTTTCTCTTGTCTGTTTTTCGGCTCTGCCCGCGGCCAAAAGCCCTCATTTTCGCGCTCGCATTCTAGGAGGAGGCATTCTACAAAATTCAACAACAATAGTTTCTTTTCCTTTGCAAAGATGGTGCCACGATGACGAAGAGGTGCAGGAGGTAAGTATTGTTTGCTATTTGTTTTGAATTTCTTAGTTTCAAGTTGAATTTGTTTGTCTTAGGTTAGATTTGATTTTTTTTTTTAATTTGTAGGAGATGCAAATAATCTTGCAAATCCCCAAAATCCTCAACAAAATCAACTTGCCCCACCAATCACTCAACACCCTTCTGACACTAAAAAAAATTTGAGGAGTGAAATTGAAAATAACAAAAAATAAATTGAGGATCTTATTAGTAGGTTGAGTGATCCAAATGCTTCAACCACAGAAAGAATGACACTAGAAAATTCAATGAAAGAGATGTTAAAAAATGTAGATTCAATAACCCAACAAATAATGGGATGGCAAGATAGAAGGTAGGTAGCTAGGGCATATTATGCAGATAAACTATCATATAAACAAGTAAAAGATTTAAAAAATACTAAAGGTGATTTGTGCTCTTTATTCATTGACCCTAGAACAAATCAAAATCTTAGCCTCAATGCGAAGATTTTTTCTATTCATTGGTGCCACCACCAAGATATTTGGAACCATTTTTATGATAGGTGGTACTTGGTCTTTGATTACCCACCATGCAAAAATTGTGAAGTCCCCCAATATTTTCTTAGGAAACTATATAATGAGTTCGTATTGAACCAAATCCTAAATTATTTTCCTATGAGGGAGTTCCAAGGGAGAGGTACGAGGTCGGCTTAGGATAGGCCTGATGTATAGCCGGATCTTGCGCGATAAGGGAGACAACCTCTCACTAGGATGCCTCTTGAGCACAATGTTATTACTACCATTGCAAAGGAGAGTGTCGACGTAGAGACATTGCAGGTGATCAACACTTTGACCTAGAGTGCCATCCATCATACTAGCCCTATTGTAAAATTCCATCTAGGGGATTCTTCAGGTGGTGGCCTTTGAACCCATGTGTGTCAATCTTGTGGGGCGACTTGTTCATTTGACCCCATCGACACTCAGGAGGCTACTATGCAGGATCCATTTGATGATACACAGGATCCTTATGCTACTACACAGGATCCATATGCTGCTATAGGGATGGAGAGGATGACTAAAATTTTGCATCATGCATATGGCATTGATAGTTGGGTAAAAGTCAGCATGTTCATTGAATTTAATTTATTAAATTTTGATTCTAAAATGCATGATTAACTAATTTAGTTTTATTATTTTAATAAAATTGCAGGGTCATAGTGTTGAGACTGGATACACCGGTCCTCCACCTACTTATTTCTACAGTACACCTATCAGTGGGGTATGTAACTAGTAAACAATTATAAATTTATTACATGTTAATAGCATTGTTTTACGAATGGTATTTTGGATGTTAAACAGGCTAATATTGGCAGTTTCAAGCAAACACCTCCTAGTACTAGTGGATTCACTCAAACGTACACGTAGGTAATAGAATGAAGAGAATTTAACTAATGAATTCTACTTAATAGATTTGTGTAGTTTATATTCATATTGTTGGTTACGTTGCATTACACATCATTCAAACTCAAAGCATTACTTCAAATTCCATAAATAATAACTAGATGTTGATAGATGACAAAATTTCAACTGTATAATATACTTGTTTAGAAATTCAACATAAGCAACATGATGCGATTACTTCACATGGAGGCATGTGCTTGCAAAGGTGCATGAGTAAAACAAACTATGGATGCTTGGAAAAAATCTATGAAACCATAATAGTAAGCAATAGCATAGAGAAGGCAGTTAGTGATGTAGAGCATCATATCAAAACACTCAATCACCAGGGCACATCTAATGTAGAGCATCCAACAAACACCAACATCATTTCTTCAAGGGATCTCAATCCCAAATAGAATTAGGAGAAAATCAAATACAATTTCATCAAAAATCTACTTTTCATTCAACCAAAATCCACTCAAATTCTTTTAGCCATTCCATAGGCCATCATTCATCATTCTACTAATCAATATTCCAATTGATTCATTCAAAGAAAAATCCATATTAGAGAAAAATTTGACTTAATCAATTAGATTCACATCATTCTCAACCACCATAAAAACAACATAAACCTGATTATTGACACTTGAATAATTCATCCTTTCATTTATTCACCAAGGAAAAAAATCAACTAACCTCACTGTTATTAGTCCATCATCAAGCACTGTACTCACCATATTTTGATTGTAGTAGTCTATTTATAGGTTACAAACTCCTGCTACAACAGAATCTTGATTATCATCTTGTGGTCAATCACCAATTTTCTCAAAAGGCTTCATAATACTCACCCATTCAACCATCAAAGTCACCAAACCTATCTTATTCACCTTAACCAAATTTAGTAACATCAATCATATCATTAGTTTGATAGTAACCAAGCACTCAATATCATCCTTTCCACTATTTAAAGAAAAATCTTTGTTTTAATCAGACAATATCATATTCCTCTAGTAGGTTTGTCAACCATTGAATTAGGTAGTTACATTCCTATCTCAAAGCTTATTAAAAAACTCAATGCACATTTAGAAACACTTTCCAGCACATCACAACATATCAAAGTTCTTAGACATTTGACATAAAGAAAATCATGAGATTTTAGACTGTCCTCTAAAGAAAGGCTAGTAAATTAGGCCTGTTTTACAAAGGAGACCCCTTCAAAACCATTCCAAAACACTCAAAACCTCAAAAAAGTCTTCAATCATGTCTTATAACTCAATATTTCACCATTTATAGGGATTGAAAACCATGAAAATGTTCTGATCCAATAAACCCTTGTTTATAGGGTGTAAAAGCACAAATCAAGGAGGGTTTTGTGAAAAATACTCTTGCAAACCTCTATTTCTCTGGCCACCACCTGGAACATGATTGTTTATGTTTTCCAAGACCTTCTACATTATTTCCAAGCCTCTACAAGTTTTATTTATTCATGACCCATGACTGTAGCATCACTTTGTGTAGGAAAATCCTCTATTTTCCAATGTAGCAGCAACTCCACCATATTCTTGCTTTTCCTTGCATTTACAATCATAAAAACATGCAAAAAATCATAAAATTAATCTACTCCACCAATTTACTTGACCTACATTGGTGGAGTAGTGAAGGAAAACCCTATTGGACTCTCAAACTTGCTTCTAAAGGACTCTATTGGGCACTGAAAATTGCTTGTTATTCTTTTGTTTCCTAAAACTAACCAAGTCCAACTCTTGAAATTGGAAACTAAATCCTCTTTACATGTATTCACACTATGATTTAACTTTGGGTATTCCTAAATGACCAACACAAGAAAACAAAACAATGGAGTAATGTTGCAAACTCAGAAACAGGGAATTTTTATTTCAAAATCTAATTACAAGAACACAAACTTCTGCTTTTTCTCACCTTTACATGCCTTTTAAAGATATTTCCTTTTCCATAACTATCTTTCCATCGGTTGAAACTACCCCTTTTAACCCTTAATATGCCTGATTTCCTTGTTTTTGTTAATTTAACAACTTTTAACAATATTACATTATTGCATTATTTGCATTTTCCCACTTTGACCACCTAGAACTTACCCATAACCTTAAATACATTCAAATAAGACCTCATATGACCTTGAACATGCTTTACATCATTTTTCCATGAATTTTTTTGATTGACTGAATACAAATTTGAACACTCATCCCTTTTGCAAAATTGAAAAGTATTTTATGGCCTAGGTGCTCCTGCACCAACATCTGGCCCAATTGAATCAGGAGAAGATCAAATTGAATAAGCAACTAAAATTTCTTTCTATTTTCATCAAAACTGACATTGTTTCATTTGCAAACCATAAGGAAACAACAAGCCAACTCATTTCAATACTTCTTATCATCCTCAAGCTTCAAACATCTTATTTATCAACAAAAATGACTGATCCGTGCACAAGAAACCTAATTAGAGTCACTAAACAATCCACTCTTTCATCATTCACCAAGGCACCCTTCCACTCAATTTTCTTTACCTCGGAAAAATAACCAAACACCAATCTTTCATGTTACAACCTATATCCATCAGATCCTAACACACCTTTTTCATCATCAATTTATCTGAATTCAAAGTAAAAACCTGATAAAGAGCTCTAAATCTTTCAATTCCTTAAACAAATCACCAAATTTTCACTTTACCAACTAGTTCTTCAAGACCAAGATAGTAGAATCAACCATTTACACCTCAATCATTTCATCTGACTTCCAAGACATTACTCACATCATGTTTATTGACTAAGCTTATTCTATGCACAAATCAAGCCCTACAAAGGAGGGTTTATTGCATAAGGCACTTACAAACCTTAAATACTCCTACCACCACCATAAACACCATGGAAATAGCCTGCATAAGCTTTAGAAATGATGCAAAGTGGCAGGGAAGGAAAACTTACAATCACAAATGGCAAAGTCACTCCACTGAATGCTTCTCTCAAATACTCTCATGAGGATTCCTAAACTCCAGTATTCTTTAAGAGATCAACCCCACACACCTAGGGTCCACAACTCAAACCACTCACAAAGCTTGAAAACATTTGGATCATGTCTCATTAAGTCAATTTTTTTTTTAACAACCCTCTAGCATTTAGGTTTCAACAAACACCCATCACTATGGTGACTTAGACCTCACTCTCTCTTAAGGCTTGCAACCCTTTCCTGATAGGATAGTCAGAATAAAAAATAGAAATAATACTATTAAGACACCAAACCTATGGATTCAAACCCCTAATATGGACCCGTACAAGGTTCCAAAACCCTTCCTCTTGACTATCAAAACATCACTCACAATGGCCCTTTCTACCTCTGCTCCAAAAGGCCTAATTCACAAACCTACACCTAGGTCTTGACTATCTAGGCTCTCCCCTTCAACCCAATGCCCAAATTCAGACTCCTACAAGTTCTCCACACTTTTTTCTACCATTCCTAAGTGCCTCTTAAACAGATTCATCAAAATCAAGCAAAAACTCATTTTTTATGCTTGTTAATTATGCTTGCCACATAGAGATGTCAAGCCAAAATTCGTGCACAACTTCCAACAATGAGCCTTTCGTTCTCCAAAACATTGAGGAAATGATATTACAGCCTTATATCTTCCATACCACTGAGATTTAGCAATTTAACAATGTGGGAATGGAAGAAATATACATTTTTCACCCAAAACCTTGATTTTAAGGGTTTTTAGACCACTCGATAGAGAAATTGGAATATCTCCCTTGATACTCAATGAATTCTCACCACTCCAACACCAAAGGAAATATTATTCAATTACCTATCCAACCATTATAGTCTTGGAGCATGAAAGTGAACATACAGTTCGTACCAAGTATGGGATCAACAAATTCTTTGGAAAAACACAGGAAAAACAACAAACTTCTTATTGCAACTTCTTCAAAACATCAACATCAACCTTGCCTCAACCAAGAGAGGTATATTTGAAGTCTTACAAACTCCCTCCAACTTCTTTCAACTATCTTTTGAAAAGAGAGACATTGGAAAACAACTAATCTCATGCTTTGACTTCTAATTGCCTAGTTAAGGCAATGTGAGCAACTTCTACCAACTTGACCACAAAGAGCCTTCCAAAATGTGTCAAAGGAATTTAAAACCTTGTCAAAAAGTAAGGTGACTACCCTTAGGTGTCTAGATACAACAAGGCATCCTTTTTCCTTATTTTTCCAAGATGCACTAGACTTACAAAGGAGGATGGAGACCTTGTTGTACAAAGAAGTTGGTCACCAAGACCAAAAAATCAACCAAAAACTTAGAATACCTACTAAAAAGCATTGAAATGGTCCATAAGACTTTATTCCATCCATAAAACAAGAAAAAAATGAAAAATTATTCTAGGTCCCTTAGACCCATGGGTGCTCTTGCACCATACTCCCAAGCAAGAAAAAGATCTCAAGTCTTCTTTGAGATTAGGTCTTCTACAGTAGTTCCATAATGTTTAATATCATTTTCTAACATCCATGTTGCATCCTCTTTAGGTAGACCTTGCCATTTGACTAGGTATTCCTTGTAAACCTTCCTTCTAGTCTTCTTTGTCTCCTTGGTGTCTAGGATGCATTCAACAGTCATAGGTTGGTTGGGGGGTAGTTCCTTCACCCAATATTCATCCTCCATTGTTGTTGTACCTCCTCCATAACCTACATTCATAGAAGCTTTGAAAGGATACAAGTCAGAAATGTTGAAGATAGGAGAGATTGCCACCCTAGGAGGTAGCTCTATTTCATAAGCATTTTGGCCAAACTTGTAGACCACCTTGCAAGGTCTTATCTTCTTCATCATGAGTTTGGTATACTTTCCTTTTGGAAGTCTCTCCTTATTCAAGTGTGCCATCACCAAGTCTCCAACCTTGAATTGGGCATTCCTCTTCTTTAAATTTTCCTTTTCCTTATACTTCTCAACATTCTTTTGAAGGGTTTCCTTCACTTGTTGATGAATATCCCTGATTGTAACAAAAAAGTCCTCACCTTGAGGACTTCTCTTAGCAACTCCTTGTAGATCTCTTAGTTCATAGACCCATCTAGGGTGCATGCCATAGACTACTTCAAAAGGGCTTCTACCAATGCTCGTATTCATGGAGTCGTTATATGCAAATTCAGCCTGAGGTAAAATTAGATCCCAAGCTTGTCCATGCTCCTTGGTAAGGCATATTAAGAGGTTTCCCAATGATCTATTCACCACTTCAGTTTTTCCATCTGTTTGTGGATGGTATGCTGAACTAAAGGACAAATTTTTTCCTTGAGTTTCTTCCACAAGCTCCTCCAAAAGTGACCAATAAATTTAGAATCCCTGTCAAAAATAATACTTAAAGGCAGTCCATGTATCCTAACAACCTCCTTAAAGAAGAGACTTGCTATATGAGATGCATCATTGGTGCATTTGCAAGGAAGAAAATGTGCCATCTTACTAAATCTATCAACTACCACAAAGATACTATCAAAACCTCTTTGGGTTCTAGGCAACCCCAAGACAAAGTCCATACTTACACACTCCCAAGGCCTATTGGGAATGGGCAGTGGCTGATAGAGTCCTGCATTTAATGAAGTTCCCTTTGCCCTTTGACATATTGTGCAGCCTTCCTTATACCTTCTCACAGCCACCTACAACTTTGGCCAATAGTAAAATCTCCTAACTTGTTCCAAGGTCTTGTCAAGGACAAAGTGAGCTCCAAGACTCCCACTGTGTTTCTCCTTTATGATATTCTCCCTCAATGAGCATTTACAAACACACAATGGCTTCCTTTTAAGAGAAAACCATTCTGCAATAAAAATTCAGAGAATTCACCATAAAAAGAATTCAAATGCTGCTCACAAACATTGTATACCTCCTTGAAATCTGAAATCTTCATGATACATATCCTTCAATGCTTCAACCCCCATTCTTTGGAGTTGGATCTCTTGCACTACAAGTGCCCTTCTACTGAGAGCATCCACCACCTTATTTTCTTGGTCCTTCTTATCCTTTATTGTGAAAGTATAGGCTTTCAAAGACTCTACCCACTTCATGTGCTTATGACTAAGTTTGTCCTGTGCATTCAAAAAACTCAAGGCATGATTATTAGTATAAAAAAAAAATTCTTTAGGTAACAAGTAGTGCCTCCACTTTTTGAGGGCTTGGAACATAGCATACAATTCCAAATCATAGGAAGAATACTTCCTCTTTGCTTCATTCAGCCTCTCATTGAAAAATGCAACTGGCTTTCCTTCTTGGCTCAAAATAGCCCCTATTGCTTGATTGCTAGCATCACACTCAATGGTAAAAACTTTATCAAAATCAGGGAGCACAAGTATAGGTTGTTGTGCTACTCTCATTTTTAGATATTCAAACCCTTTATCAGCCTCATTGGTCCAAGAAAACTTACCTTTGTTACCTACTTTGATGGTGTCCAAGATTGGTGCACAAATTTGGCTAAAGTTCTTAATGAACTTTCTATAAAATCTTGCAAATCCATGGAAGCTTCCCACATCTCCCATGGATTTTGGTGTTGGCCAAGTAAGAATAACATCCAACTTTGAAGGATTCATCTTCAAAATTCCCTTGGAGATGACAAAACCAAGGTAGACTAGTTCTTTCTTCATGAATTCACACTTTTCCATGTTGATCAACAACTTCTCCTCCTGTAACCTCCTTAGTACCATGTCAAGGTGCTTCAAATGTTCTTCTTTAAACCTTCTAAACACAAGGATGTCATCTAACTAAATTACAACAAAATTTCCAATGAAAGGTCTCAATACTCTATTCATAAGGTACATAAATGTACTAGGGGCATTTGATAACCCAAAGGGCATCACCAACCACTCATAGATCCCTTCATTAGTCTTAAAAGTTGTCTTCCATTCATCCCCCTCTCTGATCCTTATTTGATGGTACCCGCTCTTTAAATCAATCTTGGAAAAGTAAGATGCTCCTGATAGAGAATCCATGAGGTCCTCCATTCTTGGCATCAAGAACGTACATCTGATTGTGATCCTATTAATGGCTCTTGAATTAGTGCAAAGACTCCAATTCCCATCCTTCCTTGATGCTAGGACAGTAGGAACAACACATGGGCTCAAACTCTTCCTCACTAGCCCTTTATCCATCAACTCTTGCACTTGTCTTGCAATCTCCTCATTTTGAGCAGGTGTCATCTTGTATGTAGCCTTATTGGGAAATTTAGCCCCTAGAATCAAATCAATATGGTGGCTTATTCCCTAATGGGAGGTAGGGAACTAGGTAATTCATTCATTGTTATGTCCTTGTACCTTTCCAACAACTCTTGGACTTCCTTTGGTGCATCTTCCTTCTTCTTTGAGGGAAGATCTGCTTCACTTTTTGGCTTCATAATTAGGAAGAATCCTCTTCCTCCTCCTTCCATCAAGGTCTTCATGAACTCCTTCTCACCCACCATGAAAACACTAGGCCCTTCATGCTTTGCCTTGTCTTCTTCTAGGAGAGGTGAAAGGTTGTAAGTCTTCCCATCCTTCACAATGGACTATGTGTTCTTCTCCCCATCATGCTTGGTCTTCCTATCGAACCACCAAGGCCTACCAAAAATATATAGTTTAATACTTGTTCTCAAAACTTTGTTCATTAGATCTCATACATTATAAGTCATGACATGGATCACTATTGTAACTTTTTTGTGATTGAATAATTTGTTGTTTTATTTTCAGATGTTAGTTGTGGAAACACCTCCAAACAAGGGCAATGGATATCAGTGTTTCATCTACTATACAATCCTCCATGGCTCTGCCAAAGGAGTTATGAGGAAAATTACTAAATTTCAATTTACATTCATTGTTATAGATTTTAGTTCTAGTGAAAAATCAAACCCTTATTGATTCATAGTTTAATTCCTATTTGGATGGTTTATACAGGGCTTGAGCACGCCTGAGCATCGACATGCAAATATTTCCATCGTGAAGAGTGATCATGAGATGGTCGTAAGTGATTATTTTGTTAAATATATCATTTTTTATAATGCAATTTCTATATATTAATGTCTTTACTTCTTATTGTAATAGTTAAAACTTCAACATGAGCTAAACTGTAGGAGAAGGAGCAAGAGCACTCCTCAAGCACAACAGAAATGAGTGATAGAATTATCGCCTTCGGATTTCCAAACAAAGGGAAAAAAATTATTTCTAGAGCATAGAGAGAAATGAATTTTTATTCCAAAGCCCTTTGTTGTATGCCTAGACATGACAATTTTGTACATATCTTGTATTGGATATATTTGACATTGTATGCATATATGACATTCTCGTAAGCCTATATGGCTATTTTGTAACTATATTTTATACTTATATCAACATATATTGATGTATGTGTACATGGCTATTTGGTTAATACATATCTTTTTTATTGATGGTGTCCATATTTGCTCTTTTTGACAATGTCAAAAGCATGGCTGCATACAAATTAGGCAAAATACTTTTCCTTTTAGATTAGAAATGCATGGAAGTTTCAAAAAGTATCCTTAGCAGCAAAAATCTTTTAGGGAAAAAATCAGAAAACCAAAAGTATAAGATTTTTTGAAAAAATGGGGAAAAAGTGTAGAAAAAATCAGAAAAAATCAGATTTTTAAAAAAAGTAAAAAAAGTAGAATAAGAGATAAAAACTTTGAAATTTTTTTTTAAAGGAATTTCCATAGCATATAGATATAGAGATCAAATAAAATAAAGAGTTTAACTAATAAATTGTAAAAATAGATTTTTGTAGTTTATATTCATATCATTGATTACATTGCATTGCACATATTTCAAACTCAAAGCATTGCTTCACATTGCATAACTAATAACTAGATGCTGATAGATGACAAATTTTCAATTACAATATAGTTTTTACAAAGTCAACCTAAGCAATTATGCAATTACTTCACATTGCATAACTAATAAATAGGAGCAGCTCCCAATTGCATTTGCTTGTCATGGCATTCTATGATACCACATTTCTTTAAGGCATTTTTTCAAACAATTCACTACCTTGTTTATACTACCACATTTTTGATACATGTCTACCAAAACATTTTGTCAAATAGTTCATTGCCTTCTTGCTATGGCTGAAAGACTAAAACAAGTGATTTCAAACAAGCTATGGATGCTTGGAAAAAATATATCAAAAGCATAATAGTAAGCAATATCATAGACAAGGCAATGAACTCTTTGAAAAAATACCTCAAAGAAATGAGGTCTCATGGTGATGGAATGCCATGACAATAAAATGATTTTGATTGTCATGGCATTCCATCACCATGAGACCTCATTTCTTTGAGGCATTTTTTCAAAGAGTTCACTTCCTTGTCTATGCTAACACATTTTTCATACATGGCTATCAAAGCATTTTATCAAACAGTTCATTGCCTTGCTGCTATGGCTAAAAGCCTAAAACAGGTGCTTTCAAACAAGCTATGGATTTTCATGGAATTCCATCACCATGAGACCGCATTTCTTTGAGGCATTTTTTCAAATAGTTCACTACCTTATCTATGCTACCACATTTTTTATACATGTTTACCAAAGTATTTTATCAAATAGTTCACCTCCTTGCTATTATGGTTAAAATCCCTAAAATAGGTGCTTCCAAACAAAGCATGGATGCTTGGAAAAAATCTATCAAAGCATAATAATAAGAATAGCATTATGGGAGGTGAACTATTTGATAAAAGCCTAATATCTGGAAAAATCTATCAAAGCATAATAATAAGCAATAGCATAGACAAGGCAGCGAACTGTTTGAATAAAAGCCTCAAAGAAATGTGGTCTCAATGGTGGTGGAATGCCATGACAATCCATAGCAATTTTCTTGTCATGGAATTTGTCATGCCATTCCATCACCATGAAACCACATTTCTTTGAGGCATTTTTTCAAATAGTTCACTGCCTTGTCTATGCTACCACATTTTTCATACATGTCTACCAAAGCATTTTATCAAACAATTCACTCCTTGCTGCTATGGCTAAAAGCCTAAAATAGGTGCTTTCAAACAAGCTATGGATGCTTGGAAAAAATCTATCAAATCATAATAATAAGCAATAGCATAGACAAGGCAATGAACTATTTGAATAAAAGCCTCAAAGAAATGTGGTCTCAATGGTGGTGGAATGCCATGACAATCCATACCAATTTTCTTGTCATGGCATTCATCATGCCATTTCATCACCATGAGACCACATTTCTTTGAGGCATTTTTTCAAAGCAGTTCACTGCCTTGTCTATACTACCACATTTTCATACATGTTTTACCAAAGCATTTTATCAATAGTTCACCTCCTTGTGCAATGGCTAAAATTCTAAAATAGGTGCTTCCAAACAAGCTATGGATGCTTGGAAAAATCTATCAAAGCATAATAATAAAAGCGATATCATAGACAAGGTAGCAAAATATTTGAATAAAAGCCTCAAAGAAATGTGGTCTCAATGGTGGAATGTGAAAATCCATGTAATTTGCTTGTCATGGCATTTGTCATGCCATTCATCACCATGAGACCACATTTCTTTGAGGGCGACCCTCGCCAGTTCCTTTGCCTTGTCACATGCTTTCACTATTTTTCATACATGTTTGCAAAGCATTTTTATCAAACATTTCACTTGTTGCTATGGATAAAAGCCTAAAATAAGGTGCTTCCAAACAGAAGCTATGGATGCTTGGAAAAAAAGGCTATCAAAGCATAATAATAAGCAATAGCATAGACAAGGCAACAAACTATTTGAATAAAAGCCTTAAGAAATGTAGTCTCCAATGGTGAGTGGAATTCCATATAACAATTTTATTGTCATGGCATTCATCATGCCATTCCATCAACATGAGACCACATTTCTTTGAGGCATTTTTTCAAACAGTTCACTGCCTTGTCTATGCTACCACAGTTTTCATACATGTTTACCAAAGCATTTTATCAAACAGTTCACCTCCTTGCTGCTATGGCTAAAATCCTAAAATAGATTCTTCCAAACAAGCTATGGATGCTTGGAAAAAATCTATCAAATAATAATAGTAAGCAACAAGTTATGGTCTCATGGTTTTTTTTCACACAAAAATCAGTGTGATTTTATTCATATTTTTTGTAGGTTATAAACACTTTTTTTTTTGCCAATTTTGTTGTTTTAAATGACATTCAAGTTTATGGTGGTTTTGTTTTGTGATGATATGTGATAATACTAATCCTAATTTATACTTCTAGGTTGCATATATATATATATATATATATATATATATATATATATATATATATATATATATATAACTATATATATATATTACATGTTTTATTACCGATGAACCCAAAAGCGGTGAACCCCTCCAAATTTTTTGACCAAACTGTCCGAACCCTCAGAGCACGAACCTCAAAACTATTCCAAAATCTTCATTTTCTGCTGCGGCACCAAATTGACCACCAAATTATGTTGCCCCTTGACTTTACCCACGTTTACTCCCTAAAACCTCTCTTTTTCATTCAAAACCCTTATTTTCCCAACTAGGGCATGTCATGCCATAACATACTTTTGACCTCCCCTATCCTTGCAAACCTTTTGAACACATCAAACTCCACAATATCACCCTATTTCTAACCTATTCTAACTTATTTTCAAGCAATTTCTTCTTTTCACTTCTAGCCTTGCTTTTAAGGGTCCTCAATTTTGAATTTTCAACAGGGGAAGTGTTAGTAATATCTTCCAATGCCCTTACTAATGTTTTTTCTTATTCCTACTCCCTATCCTACTTACATGGGGCCCATATCAGAGACCGCGGCTGAATAATAGGTCGGAATGGCCTATTTCACCATACTACCTCAAACCCTTAAAGGGATCCGATCCGATTGAGCGTAGCTCGAGTGATTCCGTGTGTTTGGAGTGAAAAGAAGAGACCATACCTGAGTGTGAACATGCTATTTAGACATGTTGGAACAGTCCATTTGGTCACATGAGTTCTGAGAACAAAAGTTGCACCACTTGCAGCTTTCCCTTCACCTCCATTTGACACTTTTCCATCAACTAAAGCCGGACACCGCGGAAAACCACTTTCGAGATAGCAAAACTGAGGGTTATTGTATAGAGGCCCAACGATGCCGTAGGATTAGACAAGAAGTTTATAAGCATCATGAAATTGTCGAGAGTAACATGATGAAGTTTGTAGCCATTTTCCCTGGACCACGGAAGGGATGCGATCGGTTGAACATAGCTCGAAGCAATTCTTAGTGTTAGGGTGTGAAAGAGGACCATGCCTAGCATAAAAAATTCCCTATTTATACATGTTGAATAGTTTGTTTTGTCACCACGAGGTTGCGGAAGGCGAAAGTTGCACCAGTTTGCAACTTTGCACTACTTGCATTTGACAACTTTTTCCCCAAGTGAAAGTTTTCCACCACGGGAAAACGCATCTGAGATAGCAAAAACTAAGAGACTTTATTGTAGAGGGGCCCAACGTGATCACACAGGATAAGATGAGAAGTTTCTAAGTGTTATGGTTATTAGAGAGTAACCTCATCTTGAAGTTCGCGACCATTTTCCCTTTGGACCCTTAAAGGGGATCGATCAGGTTGAATGTAGCTCAGAGCCATTCTGAGTGTTTGGGTATGAAAGAGGACCATGCCTAGCGTAAACATTCCTATTTGGATGTGTTGGAATAGTCTGTTTGGTCACACGAGTTGCAAAACAAAAGTTGCACCACTTTGTAACTTTCCACTGCTTCTATTTGACACTTTTTTCATCAACTAAAAACTAGACACCACGATAAAACCACTTTGAGATAACAAAAACTGAGAGAGGTTATTGTATAGGGGCCCAACATGATCCCATCAGATTTGATGAGAAGGTTCTAAGCATCACGGTTTCTGAGTAACCTCATGTTGAATTTTGTAGCCATTTTTCTCGTTGGACCCTTAAGGGATTGATCTAGTTGAACAAAGGGTCTATACTCTAAACTTATCCAAACCTTACAAAATCTTGAGGCAGCAATTATAAGGTGCCAAAACTTCAAAATCCACAATCAGATCTTAGTTATACCACCGTACAATGTGTAAACCACAAAACCCTCTATTGTAGCCTAAACCCTAGGGGTTTATTGAAAATGATACTTCCAAATCTAACCACAACCTAAAAAATTACTCAAAAAAGTTTGTGATACCCTACAAAAGCTCAAAAAATCATAAAATAATGCTTCCCTATAGAAAAACACAATTTAACTCTTCAAAACCACCATTTTTCTTAAAGAAAACTCACTTTTACACACATGGGTTTCACACCCATCTCACTTTCAAACCTTCCCAACACTAACGCATCATTCTCACACCTTAATAATGTTAGTGTAGACCCATTCCTCAAGTTACAGAGCCTATAGAAAGAGGAATGGGTCAAAAAGCCATTTTTATTGACTTAAAACCTTCAAATGTACAAGTTCGGGCCGGTTTTAGTAAATTGATGATATTCTACTCCTTATTTGCCTTGATGAAAAAAACCTACTGAATGGTGCTCCTACACCAATTATACATTGACCTTCTTGTCCCTCCTAAATTTTGGACCACATCCATTACCTCCCAATAAAACTTGACATCCTTGGTCTTCTTGGTTCCCATGCCTTGATATGGTTATGCAAATGAAAATGAAGCAAAGTAATCATATCCTTCTCCGCTGGCTGGAAGAATGCATGCTTAATGTTTTGATACATGATATCAACTCTCTCATCTACTCTCATGGGTGAATACCAAAATCTAGTATGGTGGGCCTCCAGAGTTTCAGTCATCTTTCTTCCTCTTCCACCAAATGCTAGCTCGATCCACATATCTACCAGCCTAATTGACTTTGTTTTTGAATGCTAAAGTTTCTCCTGAGTCACTAGTGTTGCTTTGTCTACCTTTTCAGACTCTTTCATTGCTACAGATCGTCTCTGGGATTTGATAATTTGTACCACATGTGGTTGATGTGCTTTGAATCCTTGCATCTAAAGGAAATTGCCTCAACATAAATACTCTCTCAAGGTTAACAATCATACTTTGACCTTCTTGCCCGTCTTAAAGTTTGGACCACATCCATTACCTCCACATAAAAATCGACATCCTTGGTCTTCTTGGTTCCCATGCCTTGATATGGTTATGCAAGTGAAAATGAAGATAAGTAATCACCTCCTTCTCTACTGGCTGGAATAATGCATGCTTAATGTTTTGATACATGATATCAACTCTCTCTTCTGCTCTTATGGTTGACTATGGAAATCCAGTATGGTGGGCCTCCAGAGTTCTAGTCATCTTTCTTCCTCTTCCACCAAATGCTGGCCTGATCCACACATTTGCTAGCCTAATTGGCTTTGTTTTTTGAAAGATAAAGTTTCTCTTGAGTCACCAATGTAGCTCTCTCTACCTTTTCAAACTCTTTCATTGCTACAAATCATCTTTGGGATTTAATCATCTGTACCACATAGTTGATGTGCTTTGAATCATTAGTAATAGTCTTCAAAATTGGCTGCTAGTACAAGTTCATTATGATTTCATAATACTTTATAACCATGGAGTTTAGCCATTCCTTGATGCCATCAAGTGAAGATTGAGGAATGGCGTCAATGCGGAGTACATCTCGCTTGAAGTCTTTGAAAGAAATAGCCATATCAAATTCCTTTTTCCCAAGTCCTACTCTCTCAAGGTTAACAATATCAATCTCACTAATAGTGATTACTACTAAGAAAGGTAATTCCACCAACTCTACCATAAGAATAATAAAAGCAGAGGCTTTGAAAGGAACTCCATCAAAACCAAGCTCTCTAAATGGTACATATCAAAGTCTAGTTCAAAATATTTTAGATGAGGTTGCTCCCATAGCTCTCTTACTCACTTGACAAAACCTTGAAACTTTGTATTGATTTTATTTTTCCTGTCCCTCTCTTGTTGTTCTTCCTCAATTTCATCAAGATCATACATTGACCTTCTTGACCCTCCTAAATTTTGGAACACATCCATTACCTCCACATAAACTTGGACATCCTTGGTCTTCTTGGTTCCCATGCCTTGATATGCTTATGCAAATGAAAATGAAGCAAAGTAATCATCTCCTTCTCCATTGGTTGGAATAATGCATGCTTAATGTTTTGATACATGATATCAAATTTCTCTTCTACTCTCATGGTTCAATACCAAAATCTAGTATGGTGGGCCTATAGAGTTCCAGTCATCTTTCTTCCTCTTCCACCAAATGCTAGCCCTTTCCAGAGGTTTGCCAGCCTAATTGACTTTGTTTTTGAAAGTTGAATGGTGTAGGAGCACCCACACCTCACCCTTAATTTTTGATTGTTTGATGGTAAATTGGAAGGACAGTTGGTAAATGTTGGTATGTTGAGGTCTTTTTGTCTTGAATAAGGTCTAATCGACCAATCTTTATATACTTGGAATTTAGTAGGTTAGAGATTGGACAAATGTGCAAAAACACTCTTAAGATTAAATAATTTGTCATTTAAAGGAAAATTATGTAAAGTAGGTGGAGTGCAGAGAAAGAGTCTAAAATTCATGCTATAAGGGTGTCTAGAGGTCCTAGGCCTTTAGAATATTAAATTTGCATGATCGTCTTAGTAAGCAAAACCATTCTTAAATAATAGAAATACTAGTATTTGTAGGCTTAATAAGGGTTTGGTGGTTCAAAAGTAGTTAGGAATTGAAGGGAGATGATTCTCATTTGAAATGTATTAAAAACATCATTCAAGCTTGAATGGGGGTTCAATCAATAGTTTTTTTGAAGATTGGTGCTCTTCACAACACCTAAAACTATGGAATTTCAACATTTTTCTGAGTTTTCAGGTTCTTTTCTCTGTGTACGGACTAGTACAAGCCTCTTATGAAAATAAATTCATGAAACATTGTGGTGGCAAGTCTTAACCTAGATTTCAATCTATTTTGATACACCTTTGGTTGTTTTAGTGAAAGGAAAATCCATTTTTCTTTATTCAGCCTGTACAGATCATCAGGGTCTGAGTTTATTTTAATTTTCGTGATGGAGCCCTTACTCCTACTATGGTGAATTGTGACTCAGAGGAAATGTTTAAAATGTGTTGTTTTCAATTTTCCTTAACTCTTTTAATAATGGTAAGGCGTTTATAGGGCTAGTGATGTTGTTTTAGGTTGATAATGTGAGATTTTGGCTTGAAATGGAGGAACCAAAGTGATGTTTTTGAGATCTACTAAGTTTAAAGGTTAGGTGAAGGTTTATTATGTGTGTGCAGACCCTAAAAAACTTGTTTGATGCTTTGGTGAGGTTTGGAAGGCCTTGGAGTTGTGAGATGCTAAAAACCCTACGTATTTGTTAGAAAATTGAGGGTTTTAATCAATTATGGCTTAGAGGTTGAGTGCTTTTCTAAAACCCATGGAATTGGGAGTTTTGTGACCTATTTGATGACTTTCCAAGAGCTTGTGGGGTTAGAAGAAGTTTAAAGAGCAGTTTGTTTGTAAAACAAGGCTAGTTTTGTAGCCTTTTTGTAGGGTAGTTTGAAGGATCTCCAAGAAATTGCAAAGAAACCTTGTATGTTTGGCTTGGGAATGGTGTTGGGGGTTTGAGTAGATGCTATATTGATGATGAGATGGTCCTTGAGAGCCATTATCTAAATTTTAAGCCAAATTGTTGAGTTTTGAAGCCTTTTTGTTGGTAGTTGTTCCAAGATGGCCAAATGAAATAACGAAGGTTGTTGATTTACTAAAATTTGATTTGTTTGAGTCTTCTCCACCTTGACTCTGCATCACTAAAGTTTCTCCTGAGTCACCAGTGTAGCTCAAATCTGAGTGGTAATGTACTCTCAACTTCAGATGTGGTGGATGGTGTCCAACCATACTCACTTGTGGTAGATGGTGTCCCTCCATATTCGCTTGTGCTTAATGGTGTCCCTTCCTATTCACTTGTGGTAGAGGGTGTGTCTCCAAATATAGTATCTCCATCTCCCCTAGCATGAATCTTTTTCATTTGTGCCCTTTGTGCCGCCAATTTATTCTCTTTTTGACAGTTGAGGTTCCTCTTCAACTAAATTGTTTTCGTCAATCGTTCCCAATTTTTGCTTTTCATGATATTCCCTCACCCACTTGTCTCTTTATCTCTGAAGGCTTGGAGCTGATAATTTTTTAGTTTTTTCCTTTTAATAGTTCATTTCTTTGGCATGATGAGTAATTTTACCTGTGCAAAAAGTGCTAAGTCAAGTCAAATTAACTAATAGTGAAGGGTTGTAAAAGTCTATTAAAGAGGGAGACCAACGGTCACCTCTTTCAAATGTTAGTTTTCAAAGTTGAAGTGGTTTGTTTTAAGAGGGAAACATTATAAAATGCCATGATAAACTTTAATGGAGGATGATCTTGGATTGGGCGTCAAACCAAATGAGGAAATGTTGAGTTTTCCTTAACAAAATTGAGCTTTTGGTGACTGAAATTGAGTTTCTGAGTTGGGAAACATTATTTTATGTTAGATTGAGCATGAACAAGGTATATTAGGCTTGTTTCAATAGTTTTCAAGTTTTGGAGTGTTTGGCAAGTGCTACTTTCAATAAAACATATAGTTTCTAAGCCTAGGGAGAGGGTTTTATGGTTTGGGTGGTAAATGATTGAATCTCTGCAATCTAATGCTATAATTTGAAGTTTTGATTGATATAAAGTGCTACCTCAAGGTTTTAGGAGATTTGGAAACATTTTGAAGGTGGTCCCTTTGTAAAAGTGGGCTAATTTGGGCCCTTAAAAGAGTAGAAAACTTAATAATTTGTGCAGTTTGGTACAAAACAAGCATTGGTGATTGTTGGATATGTTGAAAGGCTCTATAATGGGTAAAATAAAGGTGTCTAAATGGTCCTAGGTTTGTAGAACAAAAAATCATTATGGTGCCAGGTCTTAACTTGGACTTCAATCTATTTTGAGACTCCTTTGGTTGTTTCGGTGAACAAAAAATCCATTCTTCATGATCATCCTGTACAAACCAGCAAGGTATGAGTTTTACTTTAATTTAAATATGGAGCCTTTCCTCCTATTGTGGTGACCTGTGATTCAGAGGAAAGGCCTATAATATGTTGTTTTCAAGTTTCATGTTTCTTTTAATAGTGGTAAGGCATCTATAGGGATGGTGATGTTATCTTAGGTTGAGAATGTGAGTTTTTGGCATGAAAAGGAGGAACCAAATTGGTGTTTTTGAGATCTAATGAGGCTAAAGGTGTAGTGAAGGTTTATTTTGTTTGTACAGACCCTAAAAAACTTGTTTGATTCTTTGGTGAGGCTTGGAAGGCCTTGGAGTTGTGAAATATAGAAAACCCTAGATATTTATGAGCAAATTGAGGATTTTTGTATTGGAAACCTATTTGAGCATGCATTAAGAGTATATTCCAATATTTTAGAGACATATATGGAAAATTTGGTAACATAGACAAGGCAATCAGCTGGTTTGTATAACCGTTTGACAAAATACCTCAATGAAAGCTTTGGAAGCATACACAAAGAAAGTCAAATGTTAAATTTAACAAAATGCCTCAAAGAGATGTGGTTTAAAAATGTAATAGGAAAGTGTATAGAATTGTGTAATTTAAAATGTCCATTGACAACCTAAGGTTGTAACATGAAAAACAAACAATTTGATCAACATGGAATAAGCAAAACAACAAAAATTAAAGCAAGCCATAATAGAATGAAAAAAAATGTACAAAGACTTCACATACCTAAAAACCCAAAGTTTCAAATGGAGGAGTTCTACCCAATTATGTACCCTTTACTTCTTCTTTCCTCAAATTCCTCAAAAAATTGACTTTTTAAAAATCTTGTTCCCCTCCAAACTTCAATTGTATATCAGTTATCACTGTAATTCAAACTTGAATTCATATTAAATTCCTTTCAATGTGAAAACTCTGCTATTTCATGCAAAGGTGATGGAAATATCATGAAAATGGTGGTGGAATCTAAAAATCATGCATGAACATTTCACTCAATCACCAACAAGCTACTTTTTGTCGAAGCACGTGCAAAACAAGGAGAATATGCAAAATGTGGACTGACATCATAGGTATATTGTGTTTTTTAACCATTTTTAGTGCAATAAAAAATGTGCTCATGTTATAACGCGAGCACATTATTTCTTGCTAAACGGTCATCTCTCTATTTATTCATAACATGTTCTCATTATAATAAAGTTAGTTTTTAAAAGATTTATAGGGTATATCCACTCCAACTAACTCCCACCCTATCTCCCACACTCTTTCACCCTCTCCCACCCTATCTCCCACTCAACCACTCTCTCCCACTCTCTCCCACTCTCTCCCACTCTCTCCAACTCTCTCCCACCCTCTCCAACTCTCTCCCACCCTCTCTTGTACTCTCTGACTCTCTCCCACTCTCTCCCACACTCTC
>VDFB02000015.1:376876796-376946709 GCA_007258455.2 Sequoia sempervirens | reverse complement strand
AGTAAGAAATTTTAAGTCTGCTCCTTCTACCTCTTCTCAAAAGAATGCATGTCTTGGTGATGATTGGAGTTCTCTATCTACTTTACAAAATCCTTCATTGGAGAACATAAAGTCAACCTGATCCACTTATGCCCTCCAATAGCATCATCCAAACCCGCTATTGAAGATGGTTACTCTTCTATATCACATGGTAATGTGAGAAAAAATTATAATGTTCTTAACGTTGATCCTCCCCCTTCTGGGGAAGATGATCACACTTTTGTTAAAGAGGCTAATGCTAATAGTCCTATCAAGAAGGATGATGGCGATCCCATAGAATATCTTGATTCCCATTGTTGGAATAATGCTCTCTATGATGATCCTCCTCCTTCTCAAGATTTTCAAACACATTATGCCCCTAGCTTTAAGCTTGTCTCTAAATATGGCTATGGGTGTAACATTTGTGGGCGTAACGAACAAGGAATTCAAATCCCTATAGATTGTGTATCTCGTAAGCATAAGTTGGGGCTTGGTTGCTTGAATGAACAATCTAAACAAAAACCACAATTGAATGTGGACACTATTTCTACTCTACCTCATTCTTGTGGAATGATTCATCCACCATTGTTTGCTATCTTCAAGCCTTCTTCTTGTGATTAGTCAAACTTTTCTCCACTAGAGAAAGGGTTGCTTCCTACTCCCCATTCTTTGTTTGAGCAAGAGCGTATTTTGTTGAGGCTTCTAAAATCCCACTTAATTACTCTTCATCCTACATGTAAATTTTTTTGTGAGCATGATAAAGAAAAAAATTCTTTCTATGCATACCATCAAGTGCTTTTCCATTCCACTAGTGAAGGTGAGGCCTTTAAGGATAAAACACAACAACTTCTTGATTCAGGTATCATTACTCATTTATTTGTTGATGCACCTACCTCTTCTTCAAATTACTAGTGATGTTGAGGTTTACCTCTATCCTGCATCTTCTAAGTATCTTGCATGGTTCTCCTCCCTTGTATGTTGGGGGTAGTGATAATTTTTTCTAGAGATTTGTGTCCTTCTAAGCACCCCCTCTCTTGTCTCCAACTTTCAAATGAAGTGTCCCTTGAGTGGACCCCTTTTTATTTTGAAGGGTTCCCAAGGGACCCCCTTTTGAAAGCTTTCATCTCAAATCAATTCCTTGGCATCTAGCTTGGGGGAAGCCCAACTAGACCTATTTGATATCTTTGTATCTAGCTTTGGGGCAGCCTAGCTAGACCCTTCTTTTCTGTGATTATATTTCAATGCAACTTGCAATAGCCACAAGCTTCTTTGATCAGTCTTACTCTACAGGACCAAGAACTTGTAGAGATCCTTTGCATCAAGCTTGCCTAACATGTTTAGTCTACAGATTAACATGTTTCTTTGTAGGTGCACCTATGAAGTTTCTTTTCAATCAACCTTGTAGGACCGAGCACCTGTAAGGCCCAATTTGACTCTATGGAGTCCCCTACATTAGGCTTCCTTCATGAGAGAGTACGTGGGGGAATGCCTTCTTTCCAAGTCTAAGGGCCTGTGAAGCACTTTTTATTTTGCGAGATTTGTTCACCATTGGTTTGCAGGCCTTGAATGGAATTCGTTCAACTCTATAGGAGAGAGTACCTACATAGCCTTTTGTTCACCTTCTGTAGGTCTATAGATTTGTGGTGCATTTGTTCAATTCTCCTTGGGTTTGAGGACCTCTGGAGCGATCTCTGTTGGAATTTTCATTCCTTTCTTTCTCTTTCTTTCTCTTTCTTCTCAATTACCAAATTGAAGATTTTCATCTTCTTCGTCTTGGGTATATGCTCTTACTCTCTTCGACATTGGCTACTTCCCTATCTTTTGGGTGCATTCTTCTCTTGAAGCAATCAATCCTTACATTCTCCTCTCTATTTTAGAATTCTTCTATGTGTTGTTTTTAATTTGGCGATGGTGCATAGTATTGAGACAACCATCTACATCGAGGTCTCTTTCACTTTGATGACTCAAATCCTTTATCTTTTTATGTTCTAACATTGTCATCTTGTGCAGGTCTTTCTTGTCTAATGCATTTGTTTTGTAGGTATTCAGCCTGGGGGAATACTTTCTTGGTTCAAAGAGTTGTCTGCTTCCTCTACAGTATCCTTTTGGCATTATGATGTTAATTATGTTTAGTAGATTTCCTTTAGTGTGCATATTAGTGTAGATTCATATGCCCGCTAAAGTGGGGGCAAAATGTAATGTCATCAAATTTCACCCCTTGCAATTTCACATGCATTCTTGCATCCACTTTAGTGTCCACTCCCTTAGCATCTTGTGTAGGCTAATTTTAGCCCTTGCGTCAGCCTTTTTTCCTCTCAAGATGCTCAAGACCCCTTTTTAACAACTACCTTTTTGTGCCACCTTTGCATCAAACCTTGTGTTTTTCTTGTTCTTTTCGTTTTGTAGCATGATGTATCTAGAAACTAGCATGCTGCGCAGACATATGTGCACCACACTAGTGTCCTAAAAATTTTCAACATTCAAATGACTATTTCTGAACATGTTTGCCACTTGTCAACAATTTTTGTACGTGGTAACAGCCTGGGACACCATGTAATTTCTTGGGAATCTTCTTTTCCTTCCTTTTGGTCTTCTAGCTTCTCTCTAGATTTGGATCCTTCCTTTTCCTCCTCTCTTTCTCTCACTATCTTTCTTGCATAGCTCCATACAACTTGTTACAACAACAATCTGAAGTTCTTACAATGCTCTTTGCAAAACCCTTAGCTCTTGTAGCTATCCTTATCTCCCTTATCTTGTGCTTCCAATAATCTTGGGATTTCACACATCCTCTATCTATTGCATTTATATTTTGTGATACAGGCTCTCCTCCTTGAGTGGGGATTGCTTTTATGACCTATATTTTGTGATACGGGTTCTCCTCCTTGAGCTGGGCTTGCTTTTATCACTCATCGCATGCTTTATTTCTCTCTATCTATCTAGTTGTCCATGGAGGTGGGAACACCAAGATGGGGGTTTGACTGAGGAAAACCCCTATACAACCCCAACATTTTCTCTCAATCTTATAGATGCAGGTATTGAAGATATCTACTAGCTGTAGGCTTGATTACTTAGGTGGTTGTAAGCATTTTCTTTCTTCTCTTACTTTATGATTTACTTTACTTTAGTCTAGTTTTGTTGCATTTTGTTACTCTCTTGCATTCTATAAATTCTCAGTAATCTAATTGCTAGTAGTTGTTTTGTTATTTTCTAGGATATTCTCACTTTTTGGTTCATATGAGATGCCAACATGCCTCTAGGATGCCATCGCACCACACTGTCATCCTTATTCTGTGTTTTCATCCTTTGGCTAAGAGCCTGTCAGTTTGTCCAGAAAACCTTTGTGACCTACTCTTTTCTATTATAGAACTCTCATGTTGTTCCTTGATGTAGTTTAGGGAAGCTTGCCCCTTGGGAATCTCTTGAGAATAAAGAGACTCATGAGTAGTGAGTCCCCCTTCTCTACAAATAGATTATTAATCTTCTTGAAAAGCAAGATTCCATACTCCAATGTTCCTTTTGGGTCAGGTATTGACCATGATGGATAGTTAAGTGGTTTGTGTGGACTTGTTCAACAAGGGGCTTGAGTAATTTTAGACATCCTAGAAAATATATTCAGAATATACAACCAAAATAGAGAGATTTATTTTTTGAAATTAACAATCAATTGCATGTTAGTACAATAGTTTATTTATAAGATCTACATTATTCCTATACTCTTTCAAAGATTCAAAGTATTGTAAAAATAAAGATCAAAATACTTTAGATTTGGGGGGGAAAGAGAGAAATTTAAACAAAAAACTAGAATTAAATGGAGAATGACAAATTTTATCTCGTTTATCAATTCTAAATGGTTAGGAAAAATCACAATAGGTAGTATTAAAGTGACTATTATTCATTCAATCACTTTTAACACTAATGTAATCTTGAAAGGAAATTCATAATTTTAATATTTTGAAGTTATATCAAATCAGATCATCATAAAACACACATAGATTTGAGATAAAACTCTATTTAATAACATAATAACATGATTAAATTTACTAATTTATTCAATTTAGAAAAACAAAATAATCATGCCATCACCAATAATCAAGATCTATATGCATGCAACAAGTGTAATCCTTTGACATTTTATAAAAGCTTCACACAATACATTAGGAGGTATCCACACTAATATTGTATAGTTTCTTGCAAATACAATAGTTTTTGATCCTTTACAATGACTAAAGATCCCAAATAAATAGAATCATGTGTCCCAAAATTTATGGATCTAAAAATTTTTAACTAAAGTGCCCAACTTTGATTTAGAAATGGATTCTAACTAAACCTAATAGACCACCTTGAACTAGAGTCCAACTAAAAACACAATGCTAAATTAAAATTTAATTAATTGGGTGTGTGTTTTATAACAAAATTTATTCAAAATAGATCAAAATTCAAAATTCCAATTTAATCTACGCTAGGGAAACTTTTAGATAAAGAAGTGATAACATTATTCATGGTGTCCATAGTAGGACCTTGATGGTATTACAACTTGATCCTTTTCGAAAATGTAAAACTTTCTAGCTTTTTTTTTGTTTTTTAGTGAAACCCACTAGTCCCTCCTAGAAAGTCCACAATGGAAAGTCCACAAGTTTGGTATTGTTTGGACATCATTTGGTCACTAGTTTCCTGAGTAGCTTGACCCTATAGAGAATCTTCCATTTCTTGGACCATCTTGCTAGGAGATGTGACTAGGGATGAAGTTTCCCAAAAAGTGCATCCCAAGTGCTCCAAAAACCACTCTATCTTTGCCATAGCCTATTCGGCTAGGTTCTCGTTATTATTCAACTTGTGCTTGCACTTAATTAGAGTCTTTTGCCTCAATTATGCCACATTTGGCCACTCTTTTGGCTTGTCTTGATTGTTCTCTTCAATCATAACTAATTCTGATAAGTCCTTTGAGGAAGTGACTCTTATTATCTATAAAATTGGGATGTAATCATCCCATAGGTCATCAAATCCTCATCTATTTTCATCTCGATTTGGTAGGTAAAACTGGCTTCATTGCTGATGCAGTGGTAATCTTTTATTGCTCTCCTCAAAATTTTGCTAGCTAAGGCGTAAAAATCATCTTTCCATTCTTTAGTAGCAATTACCCAACCCTTAGAGTCAAGATGTACGGATTATCCTTTCAATGTAGCCTATAAAATTGGTTTAGGAGCAACAAAATCAATGGGCCCTATCAAATTGTTCACAAATTCTATGAATTGGGCTACCCAATACTTTAGCTCTCCTTTGCATTCTCATATTTTTGCATCCTTTCAAGGATGGTGGACACAACCATTTTTAAGGATTTTTTTTCCCCTTCTCTGGTATGGGCTCCAAGATGGACTTGTTTTATCTGGTAGTCCTCTAGAAACATATCTTGTCTACAAGAGGAACAACTATTTGAGATATCCTATTCTCTTTCTCATCCTTAGTGATAGTAGAAAATCTTCTTTGTCTCTCCCTTCTTTTTGTGGGAGCTTGGAATGCCTCTGTAAGGATAGTGAGATTTTTCTCTTCTTTCTCTTGGACATGCATTCTTGTTCTCTTCTAGATGGTATGGTTTAAGCATGCTAGGATATTTTAAGATACTTCACATTCAGGAGAGGAAAGAAATAAATATCATGTAAGGCTTTAGAATTATCAAGTTGCTTCCTTGCCTCATTACTTTCTCTCTACTTCTCTTTCTCCTTCTATTCCATCCTCATTTTCCATCTCTTTATCTAGCTCTATTTATCCTTCTTCAATTCCTTATGTTACAATTCCTTCTTACTTAACTTCCTCTTCTTTGACTATTTCTTCCTCAATCACTTCCTTGTTTTGAACTTCTCTCTTACTTTTAGTTCTTTTTCTTGATGAGAATGAAGAGTACCATGTGGAGGAGGTGGAGGAGGTGGAGGAATTAGGGAACTTCATATTTGAGGAGAGTTTGGTGGAGATGGTGGATGAGAAGGATGAGGAGATGGAGGAATAGGAGGGGGAGAATGTTGTGGAGGAGGACTTAGGGGAGGATATGAAAAAGGAGATTCATGTGAAGGAGAGGAGGAAGGAGTGGGTGAACTAGCCTTATGAATATATGTGACTAAGATTAACCCTTCACTCTCTTTCTCCTTATTAGAGGAACATCTTCCTCACTATCTTATCCACTAGTCTCAATGAAAATTCTTTCTTTTCCTTTCCTCTTCCTTGATCTAGCTACCAAGGATGATGGTCTGTATTGCTTGGTAGCAACAAAAGATGAACCTTCACTTGTCTTGGATTTTTTTAGCTAAGGTTGAGGCTTTGGAAACTTCATCATAGGAAGTGAAGATACTAACCATATTTGTGAATAACCTTTGATGCTTGCTTCCCTTGTATCAATTTTACCATCTTCTTCAATTGAGAAATCTACATTGTAGATTGGTTGGTTGAAAATTCCCTACCCATTGTAAAAGGGATCTAGAACAGGTTCCCATTTTCCTTTAGGTCCTTGGATACTTTTTCTATGTTACAAGACTTTATCATCTCCATAGTTAACCTATAGTAATCTTTCATTCTGACTTCAAATTCATCCTCTTAGTTTTCCCAATGGTCCTCTCAAGTAGACTCATACTTGAATAATATTCCAATGACCAAGTAATGATCTTACTAATAGGGTAAAAGTTGTCCCTTGTTTCATTATATAGGTTCATTGTATACATGGCTAATTCCACTTCTTTTGTCTTAGAATTTACCTTGTTAGCACAAGAATATACTGCCATATTTACAAGAAAGAAGTATCTTGACTTATGTTTATCTACAATCAACTTGCAGATTTTAGTAACTTTCCTACACAACTCCTATAAGATTATCCTATTAGTAGAGTACCTTGGGAATTTGAGGGGAGACTTCTGGAAACCTGCCACTTTGATTTATGTGAAGGCCTTAAATTGGATATAACAATTGCTTGAGCTATTCAATTTTTCCATGGCTTCCAAAGAGATCCTCTTGGTAAATACAGTCTCCAACCCTCTAATGATTAAATAAATGAAATCATCATTCACCACATAGTAGCTTCCATTTATAGCATTCAACTCTAGTTGTGGGTAGTGTTCATATATTTTAACCTCTCCAAGTTGAAGAGACCCTACTCTAATGAGCCACGGGAAGGTATTTTGATAACCATAGACTCTACTAAGGAGTTTAATTTGATTTTTGATATCTTCTTTGAACTCACTCATGCGTTGAACCTTATCCACTTTGAGGGCTATCTTCTTTGGGTTGAGAAGAATTTGACTATTGATAAGATTGAGACAACTTGTATTATTTTTCTCAAAATGATTCACTACCTTCTTCATGTCAATGGACTCATATATGGGGAAGGTAGGGATTCTGAATACTTTCTCAATATAATCCACTACCTTCTTCATTATTTTTGAGGGGGTTTCTCATGTGTTTTTTGTGACTTTGAAGAGTATCAATCAATTGGGTCCTATTGGTAAATCCCACCCACCTTCTACTCTATTTTCTTAGTTTGTTATTCCATCTACTCCTTTTGGTGATCTTACCCACATTTTGGTGATCCGACTCACCTTTTGGTTGAGTTTTTTAGTTTAATTTTCCATCAACTTCAACTCACCTTAAATTTTATCAAAAGGTGGTTGCTTGATGTTTAGCTCCTCCAACTCATCATCCCTCTATTTTTGTTGCACCCATGGATGGTGCTTCTATGCAGGAGTGTTCCTTCCCACCTCTCCCCATTTCCCCAAAATTTAAGGACTTGGAAGATAACATTTCTTGGACAAATATACAAAGGAAAAAGAAAGGTCTTCCCAAATCTCTATCAATGACATACTACATTGAAGGGTGTGATATTGAATAGGGTTGGTTATAGCATTATTTAGGTTGGATCTTTGGGTTCTCTTTTCTTCATGTTGGTGTGTTGGTTTGTGCTTGGAAACGTAGTTTCATTTGTGTCTTACTCTCATCTAGGGAGATTGTTTTTCTCACTTTCAGATGTTCTTTTTTATCTCTATCTATGAACTTGCTTTATAACAAGGTTGGGACCCTTATTTCCCACTTTATTTAATAAAAAATATTTAATTTAAATAAATTTTTTTTTTTTGTGAATTGTACATTAAGATTCTATTACAACTCAATACATTTATAATAATTCAATAAAAAATTTATAATTTATATTTATATTCACAATTATATTTAAAATTGAAATAGAAAATAATTATTTTATAACTTAATTACATACAACCCTCATCTTCTATAATTATAATATATCACTTTAAAAATATTTTATCAATACTAACATAAATTAAACATGTGGAGCTCTCCTTGGGTGGTGGTGATGGTGGTGGAGCGATTTCAAATTTTGAAAAGGCGGGAAACTTTGGAGGTGCAACAAGCGTTAATGGCAGACAACTTGCAGATGGGAAGGTGATGTCAGATGGGTCCTTGGTTGATGGTAAGCAATGTGGGTCCCCTTTTGAGGATAATGAATATTATGTTGGGAAAGGGGCTTTAAAGGTTATTGCATAATGTGGTTCAAGAGCTGGGAGGTGAGGATAATGTATCTTCCTCCCTTCCCCGTACTGAGGAGCCTTGTGATAACATTAGATCTGGGGTTCTGGTCAAAGACAAGGTGACTATGGGTGAGGGTTTGGGCTCCCCTACTTTGGGGGCTCATGGTAGTTGGGTTTTGAAATTGCCACATGATGAATGTTCTAAGACTAAGGGGTTGGAGGTTTGTTCAATGTTTGAAATGAAGGATACTATTGATATGGATGATCCTAAAAAATCCTCCTTATATTCTGGTGAAAGGAAAAAATAAAAAGAAGCAATCTCCTCCCCTGGGAGTTATTATAAGAAATAGGAAAAGGTTTGATTACGGGTCAAAGCTAAGAGGTAGAGGTCGTCATCCTTAAAATTTCACTAGGGATAAGGAGAGTCGAATGGATATTGTTGATGCAACTCAGAGAACTTTGTTGGAGATGTGCTCCAAGAGCACCTCCCATAAGCTACTATGAAGATCATCTCTTGGAATATGTGAGGGTTAAATCACCCTCATAAGCGTGATTTTCTTGCTAACATGGTAAGGGATCATTGGCTTGACATTGTCTTGATACAAGAAACTAAAATGGGATTGGCTAGGTTATCTAAACTTAAGCATAAGCTCTAAAGTAGCTGGTACCTCTAGAGGGATTGTTACTTTTTGGAATCTTAAGTTGATTTAGGGGATTGAGGTATTTCACGACTATAATCATGTGGCTACATCATTTTTTAATATTCGTGATAAGTTCTCTTGGACCCTTTCTAAAATCTTAGTTCATTCAAATCTTTACATCCTATTGACAACTGGTTAGTTATGGGGTATTTCAATATGCCCTTGCATGATGTTGATAAGCTAGGAGGATCACAAATTGTGGATGATAGTAGATATGATCTCATGAATCTTATTAATGACAATGCTCTCCTTGACTTGGATCTTAAAGGGGCCTCTTTCACTTTGTCTAACTAGTGTGTGGGTGATGCTCTTATCTAGGTTAAGCTAGATCATTCCCTTATCTCCCCAGATTGGCTTATCTCTTATTCTTTCTCACATTCTACCCTGACTAGGTTGGGGTCTAATCACATTCCTCTCTCTTTATCGGTGGATTTTTTGGGGAGGAAAAAAATTCCATTCAGGTTTGAAAAGATGTGGACTTGTCATTTGGATCTTAAAGGTTTGGTTCAAGCTCAGTAGAACATTCAGGTTGATGGTTCGACTATGTATAAGGTGGCTAAGAAGTTAGCCAATGTGAAGAATAATGTTAGGAGGTGGAACAAGTCTTCTTTTTGGCAGATTTTTGTTGAAAAAGAGTATTTTAACCAAGAGCTTCTCACTATGCAGTAGTCTATCTAAGCATTTGGTTATGATCAAGCTCTTTCTATGAGAGAGAATGTCCTTCTATCTAGATTGCATAATATTGTTGCTAAGGAGGAGGAATTTTGGAAGCAAAGATCACAAATTATTTGGATAAAAAGTGGGGATAGAAATATGAGGTTTTTCCATCTCTCTACTTTGAAACATCGAGATTCCAATCATATTAATGCTATTAATTATAATAATCAGGTGTTGGAGAAGGATGTGGACTTGCAACAGGTTGTGTCTTCTTATTTTTATAACCTATTATATGTGGAAGGGGAGTTGGATTTGAAGTGTCAGGATGATCTTCTTTAGGATATCCCTCATGTTATCTATGATGATCTTAATCGATAGTTGGTATTGGTTCCTTTAACCGAGGAGATTAGAAATGTTGTTTTCTCTTTTGAAGGTAATAAGGTGTCGGGGCCTAATGGTTTCCTAATTTTTTTTTAGTCTTTTTGGGATATTCTTGTGAAGTATATTGTGGATGGTACTAAGAATTTTTTTGGTAGTGGCAATCTTTTGAAGGAATTAAACTCATCCTTTATTTTTATTGTGCCTAAGAAACTAGGTGTTGCTTCCTTTGATGAATTTTTCCCTATTAGTTTGTGTAACTCTATCTACAAGATCTTTTCCAAGGTGTTTCCAGTTAGATTGCAAAAGGTTCTTCCTCAAATCATTTCTCCTCAACAAAATGGTTTTGTGGCAGGAAATGTTTTGGGCTCCATCCTTACTATTCATGAGAATCTTCACTCTTTAATTGTCAATAAGCGAGTTGGTTTTATCCTGAAGCTAGATTTTCTCAAATATTATGATAGAGTTGATTGGGGTTTCCTGTCTAAGATCCTAAAAGCATTTAGTTTTGGGGACAAATTGGCAAATCTAGTGCTTCAGCTGATTTCCACCCTAAGGTTCTCTATTCTTGTCAATGACTCTCCCTCTCCTCTTTTTGATTGTTCAAGGGGGTTGAGACAAGGAGATCCTATCTCTCCTTTTCTCTTTATTATCATGGTGGAATCTCTAGGCCACCTCATTCAAATATTTATTAACTCTAGTCAGATGTTTGGTTTGTCTCCTTCATCTCAAAACCTTATTTGTTCCCATCAACAATTTTTTGATGACACTCTCATGCTTGAGGAGTCGTCTATTAAGGAAGCCAAAGCTATTAAAATTATTTTGTAGAGATATGAGGCTACCTCAGGGTAGAAGGTCAACTTACCCAAAAGTGTTATTTTCTTCCTAAACACTCCTGATCATAGGTAGATTAAAATTGTGAGGTTTTTGCAATGCTAGATTGGTGAGCTTCCTACATCTTACCTGGATCTTGCCCTGTGCTCTAATGTGGTTAATAAGTCCTTTTGGAGGGGATTGATCAAAAATTTCAACTCCAAATTGGATGAATGGAAGGGTGCATTGTTAAGTCAAGCTAGGAAAGTGTAGTTGATCAAGTCTACTTTTCAGAATCTTTTGGTTTATGCTCTTAGCTTGTTCTATGTTCCATAAAAAATTATGGATAAGCTAGAAGGAATTCAAAAAAAATCCCTCTAGTCTAGGGTAGAAGACAAGAAAATAATTAATCTGGTCTCTTGGGATGATGTTTGCAGGCCTAAAAAGGTGGGCAGTCTTGGTATTCATAAGATAAGATATTTTAAATTGGTTCTTCTTGGTAAGTAACTGTGGAACCTCATTTCAGATAATAGTGAGTGGGCTAGAATTTCTATGGGAAAATATCTTCGTGGTGTGGATCATATTAGGGATTTTTTTGTCTTGTTTCTTTTCCCCTCTATCTGGTTCTTCTCTTTGGAACTATATGGTTAAGGCTCACAAGATTGTTTCCAAAGGTCTGTTTTGGCAGTTGGGAAATAGTAGGAAAATTTTGTTTTGGGATGATTATTGGTTTGGTAATAGGCCACTAAAAGATGAGCCTTGGGCCCTTCCTTTTATGGATACTTGTATGTAGAGGTTTGGAATTTTTTTTGTTTAATATATGGTTGGGGTGAAATGGAAAAGGTTGCATGAGGTGGATTCAAGGTTGGAGGGTTCTCTTTAATACTCTATATTCAGTTCATATTCCTTCTTATGCTCTTGCTGATAAGATTGTGTGGAGGCCTTCTTCCAATGGTAATTTTTGTGTGTCTTCAGCCTTTAAGCTTCAACTTTCCTTTTTTGGTCCTACCCCTTTTTGGTCCTCCCTTTGGTCCTCTAAATTGATTCCTAAGGTGAATATTTTTTTCTGGATTTTTTGCTAGAATAAGGTTTCAACTATTGATAATATTTTCAAGAGAGGTTTTATTTTTCTTAACAAATGCTTTCTATGTGAAGAGGATTCTGAGGATTCCTTTCATCTCTTGATTGGATGCAAATATGTTAGAGAGGTGTGGGCCCATGTTCTTTCTCTTTGGAATCTTAGTTGAGTGTTTCCCTCTTTGATTGGGGAAGTGTGGTCTCAATAGGTGGGACCTTCATCTAATCATACTTTTCTTTTTCTATGGTATCTCTCTGCCTCATATTGTTTGGGGTATTTGGCTAGAACATAATAACAGGATTTTCAGGAGTTTACCTCTTCCTGCCATCCTGTGGCTTTTAAAATTTGTTCTGCTATCAATGAGAATTTTTTTCTAGGGCTTCTTTTCATAATGACCCTAAGATTGTGCTTAAACTGGGTGATAGTTCTATTGTGAAAAATTGGAAGCTTCCATGTGATATTTCTCTTCCTATGACTAAAGTTAAAGCCTCTAGAGATGTTGTTTGGAAGGGTCCTCCAGTCGGATGGGTGAAAGTTGATTTTGATGGAGCTGCTAAAGGTAACTCAGGACTTGTTGGTTTTGGGGGAGTGTTAAGAAATCATAATGATAGGTTCATTTCCATTGTGGTCCTCCCTTTGGGAACCTAGAAAAACCACTTCATAGAAGCGTCTATAGCCTATCATGCCTTGAAGATGGATCAATCGAAAGGCTATAGAAAGGTGTGGCTTGAGGGAGATTCATTAAATATTATCAACAATCGTAAGAAGTCTTATGTCCCCTCATGGATTGTTGAATCCCTTATTATGGATTCCATTGAAATTTTAAATTCTTTTGATGAATTTTATATTTCTCACATTGTTAGGGAAGGTAATGGTCTTGCAGATGTCTTTGCTAACTTTGGTGTTAGTGGGTGTAGGGTGTGGAATGTGGATGATCCCCTCCCCATTGAGACACTTGCTTGTCTTAACTATGATTACAAAAAATACTAAGTTGAATGGTGGCCTCTTTATGATCTGTGCTCACATGACCCTATTCACGTGGCAGATAATTGTTTGGAGAGAAGGCGAGTTGGATCATGCTTGGGCTTATGGAACTTTGAGTAATCTCCATATGGGGTGGCCTTCAAGATTAATTATGACCCTCTTCCACCATCCCATTTTCACACAGATTGTGGGTATTTCTTGGTCTTCATTCTCAAGGTTTTTCTTAATTGTCTGCAAAGTTCTCAAGCTCTTGGGTTTTGCTAAGATTGTGATCATGGGCAGAAATAGAAATAGGGTAGAGCCTTTCTCTTGTGAAACCTTGAAAAAAAATTCTGAGGTGTGGTGAAGACTACATAAGGGTGGGCTTACCCCATACTTGGAGTGGCTCCATGGGAATGATTTGCAAGCTACAGCCTTATTTATTAAAGGTTGGAATAATAGGGTTTTGAAGTTGGGTGGCACTGAATCTAATATCAATGAAGATCCCATTGCAAACATTACTTCTCTTTCCATGGAGGGTAGAAAGGTGTACAAAGATAAGAAGGAATCTAAAGCTGCTTTGCATATTTTCTTCAAACGGGATGAAGAACAAAAGCTCAAGCAGGCTAAGAGTGGTGGCTATCAACACAGTTCCATCAAAGCCATGTGGGGTGATGTTATTGAGGAATTGATAAGGTACATAACCTTAGAAGGTTGGTTTTCTTCTATTAATGGTTATCACTTTGTTATTTTGAATCATTTTCTTCATAAGAAGAAAATCTCCTTTCATTTCTATCTTTTGGCTTCTTTGGAGTATGGTCTTAAGGACCACAAAAGAAATCCTAAGAATCATGTGCTACGTGTCGGTTTAATTTTCCTTATAATGGATTATGACAAGGATTTTTTGGTTCCTAAGCAGCTAGAAATGGCTCCTAAAGGTAAGCAACAAAAACTGGCTTTGGAATATGAGATTGTGTCAGAGGAGGAACCAGTGAGCTTGGAAGGGAAAAAGAAGAAAGTGGTTCTAGAGGAGGATTTTGAGTCGAAAGAGGATGAGGATTATGTTCCTGATTCGCAAGCCTCTATGGAAGTGTATTCAAGGTAAGAGTGATAAAGGTTACTTTTTCCTGGCCCAAAGGATTATGAGACTTGTAGTGAGGAAGAGGTTGGTGAAAAACCTTGTAAATCTAGGCTAGTTGCTCCCTCTTCCATCTTGAAAGATTTGATTAAGACTGTTGAGGATATGTCCTCGACACTCCCTATGTCAAGGTCTAAGAGAAAGAAGGGCTTGAGGGAGGGAAGCAGAAAGAAATTGGCTATGAGGTCTAGTAGCCCTATGCAAGAAGAGGATGATGTTTCTTCTCTGAAGATTGGCAGTGGGCAGGATGCTTTGGAATCCCCTGATGAGGGAATGGATAAGCAAAATAGAAAGAGGATGGTGGCTGAGGACATTGTTAGCTCTTTGCACAAAATTCAAATGTCGGTGGTTGGGGCTAAAGGTAAGGAGGTTTGTGATAGCCAAGATAAGAATAGTATCTCCCAGGAGGGTGATGTGGAGGTTAAGGATGTGTTTAACATTGATTGAGAGGATGTCCCCAATGTTTTGGGTCTAGATAAGGAGCACACCATTTCCCTATTTAGATTATTTAAATGGGTGTTTCATGAGTTCAACATTACTAATGTGAGGGTTTGGGGTGTTGTGAGAAAATTTGGGGATTCTTCATAGTCTTTTGTTTAGACTCAAGTTGATGAGTTGTTTGATTCCTTGAAGATTGTTACTAAGGAGATGCTGAAGATGAAGTAGATTTTTGAACAAAGAATTCTAACCTTGGAAGAGTAGATGGAATGGATTACTATGAAATTGGATAGGTTGTTGAAGGGACTAATTTTTCTATTAGGCATGAGGCTAAGGTCCTTTATATTCTTAATGAGAAGGCCAAGAAATGGATGGAAGGAGCTCCTAGTGAGAAAGAAGCTACGGAGGAAAGGCAAGTGGTGGAGGAAGCTTTGTTTGATAAGGTTGTTTGTTCGCAGGATGTTTTGGCTAATGAGGTAAATGTTTTGGGGTCTGGTACTAGAACTTGCAACAAGACCAAGATGCATGTTGGGGTCCCTGCTATTTTTTTTTTTGAAGTCAAGGATGCACATCAGAAGATAATTGAGAGCGACATGGAAGCTGCTAATATTTTGAAGAATATATAGTTTTTTGTTTTTGTTCCTCCTTTTTGACAGTTGTCTTGTTGATGTTTTTTTGTGTGTTGGTTGTTGTTTGCTCTGTTTAGTTATCTTTTAAAACAAATTTCCTTTTTTGTAAAGGGTTTTGGGGTCCCTTGAAAACCTACTTTACCTCTAATCAAATACATAAATTAAGCATAGTAAATGTGACTCCTATCTCTTTATAGAATAAAGTATCATACTTATTGTAAATGAAAATTTAAAATAATATATTATTGCAAATATATATTGACCAACATAACTTAAAAATAAATTTCTTGTTATTTTACAATAAACAAGAAAATATTTTACAATATGAAAATATCATCAATCTAATATCGAATCCATAAATGTAAGCTTATAACTTAAAATGATTCTTAAAAATACAAAATAACATCGTATAAGAAACAACTTAAAGGTTAATATAATATTAAATCTATAAATAGCTCAAATAAATATGAAATGTGTTTACTTTAATATACTATAAATAATATTAAATATAATTGCATAAATATTTACAATCATAATAAAATTTTACATCAATAAAGTAGATAAATTTCAAAAACTAAAATGATAGTGTTGAATCTATTTCATATATCTTCTATAGCTAATTTTATTCGATAACATTAGTAATAATTTTAATATTTTTCTATATTATTTTAATGGTGAAATTTGCAAATCCATATTAATGTATACTTGATTTTAAGTTGATTTTGATGAATGCCTTAATATAATTATATATCAATAAATGGTGTACTCTTGTATAAAGTTGTGATTATTCTCTAATTATTTATCCATACATGTTTACACATGTACTTCCACACAATCGACCTTGTCTCATATTTGTTTACACTTACTCCTAAATATTTTTCATTATTATCCATTTATCATGTCTATCCTTACACCCACATCCACACACTCATTCCCCACCTCCATATTTATGCCTTTTTGTTCTAATCATAAAGCTTGCAATGCTCAAGTTCAACCCCATACCACACAAAATTAAACCCTAAAATTTTAAATTTTAAATTATATTTTTGTCAACTCACACATGCTTCTTTCATTGTTGTGAGTCAATTTAGTACATATTTGTGTGATTTATTGTTATGTCATAATATTTAAATTTATCTAATGACAAATCAATTGACAAGGGAAAATCAAAGAGCATAAGTTCAAATCAACCCTAGGAACACTTCGACTTGGAGCACTAAAATGAACCATGATCTACATCAAAATCATCTTGGACATTGTGTGTGTGAGAGTGTTGTGTTTAGTATTCATCCACAACTATGAATCAATCTAATCAAAAGGATCGGCATTAGATAACTCAACCCTTGTGATATATTAACCTCCCCAAAATATTTTCCAATAATTATGCTTAACGAACATTAAAGATAAAGGAAAAGTAAATTTTAGTTGTTTGTGATTAACCAACTCAATTCTATACATTACAAATCAAATCCATTCAGAAGGTCAAATTCATGACAATTAAATTAAACTTATTTCATGCGAGATTAATCTACCAAATCCTAAAAACATAATTTAAGTTTCATATTCCACTTCTAACACATAAAAAAATACAATTATAAATTATAATTCAAAATTATTGATTGAAATAATAAACTACTATCTACCAACCACCAGAATAATTAAATATGATTATTTCTATTTATTTTCATATTTCAAATTTCCATTACATAATCTATTATAATTTTAAATTAAATTAATTCTCATATTCATTAAAACCTGATTTCAATTTAAAAAATCATTTATTTCTACACAACTAGATATTCGTCCAATAATTACTTCAACTTTTCATAGTTCTTTCATCAACCAAGCCAATTCTCAAATAATTCCACCTTCAAATTTCCAAATCCTACCCTTTCTAATATTTTCCTTAGAAATTTTTATGTTTTTTTTCTTAAATCTAACTTTATAAGAACGATGATTTTCAATTTGTCCACTTTGGACTTCATGATGGAAGCATTGATTGTTTTGAAATCATTCAAATAAATATATTGCAAATAAGTGCATATATCATTATTTAAAGTGAACATGTAAGACAAAATTATGTGTATTATATAATGAAAAATGTAGGAACCTAAATGGTATGAACATAGGGAATAATGTTTTTTGATATGAGATTAAATTTTAGTTTGTATGCAAAGGAAATCATGGTTGCTTGAGGGAGACTGATCACATGCTTCCTTAGCATTATTATTAAGTACATAAAACCTCATTATTAAGCACAAGTGGAGTTATATATTCTCATTATGTTATATATTTCATTCCTTGTCAAAGAGTGCATATTCTCAATGGTGTCAACCTCATAACACATAACCTGGTGAAGACTTCTATAACATTTTGTTTATCTCGTTATTTATCCATGTTTTTTTTTTTAACATTTTTTTATTAAAGGATTTTAAATATTTTATAATGTTAATTTTTTAAGCGTAGTATTGGGAATAAAAATTATCTTTTTCGATTTAGAGTTAAGGTTTAGAAAGTGTATATTTTACTAAAGAGTGTTGGACCTTTCCCCTCAACAATATTTGATTCTTGATAGATTATTTGTGAATTATATAACTTCACCATTAAACTAAAAATTACTTGACTAATTAAAGTTTATTTTATATTAACTATTAATTGTCTTAGTAATCAAATTGCTAAGTTGTTAGTTGCCTACCATGCTTGTATTTACTATAAGACACAATACATGAAATCAAATCAAATTTTATTGAAGAGATTATTCGATCATGCAAATTAAAAAGATGATTGAGCATTAGGTTGCAATGATTTATATCTCAAGGAGAAATTTATGATATCTTCTCTTTGTAAATGTTAGTGTAGGTTTTTTATTTTCCTTATGTTAGGGGATATTTATTTTTTCCTACATGTATTATTAAGCTTTCTTAGGTTATTTAGGCATGGATAATTATCAAGCCACATGGCATAATCCATCAGTTACATATGTCACTCTCAGCCACACATGGGTAGTCGAATCTCAAATCCTCTTTTGAATTTATTTGTCACCTCTCATAACCATTTATTTTTCTTCATCTAAGTAGGTACATATAATTTGAAATTTATCAAGTAGGTAAAAATCTCACCTATTTTCAATAATTGACTTTATTGCACCTGTTGGATCTATATGCCCCCATTTTTTCTATATATACAACACTCACCTCTCTTCTATGTTAGAAAAATTAATGTGAGTATCGCCTACACTCTCTTGTATTTTATCTCTTGAGTTACCTTTTTAGGATTCTCTATCTATTCTTCCATTTTGATATTTGATCATCGATAATCAACTAGATGGCATGTGATCTATAATTGGAATTATATTATGGCTCATATTTTTATTTCTCATAGAATCTAAAATTGTATCAAAGCTAAGATGTCTAGCATAGTTCATTTTTTATTCATATTTTTTAAAAATATTTTTGGCTAATTTAATGCTAATATTTTTTCTAAAAAAACCAATATGTTCTCTTGCATCCTTAAATGATTAGAGAATTAGAAAATTTTAAAAGAAAAATAACCATCTAAAATACTCTAGTTTGCATATATTATTCTTGTGATCTCTAGGTGATTACAATATTTTTATAATTATAGAGGTATTTTCAATTATTTTATACTATCATAGAGGCTCAAGAAAGTCAAGATTGGATTTTTTTCACCAAAATTGAAGATCAAAAGACCCAATTCCAAATAGGGGTTTGAAGCATTGTTTCAAAAGGTAGTTGGTATTTTAAAGTATTTTAAATCAAAACAAACCTCACCATTATTCTCAAAAGGCGCAAAAGTATAAAGATTAATTGTCAATAACCAATTTTGGAGTTTTTTTAGTGAGGCAAAAGAATTCCCTCTCAAACCATATGGCTTACTATACTATATAGAACTAAAAAAATAATTTTAAAAATTTGCATAGACCATGTACTATAGATGTGGTGCTACAACATGTTGAGGGTGGTTTTAATCACTTACAATGTGCTAAGCAATAAGGATTTATTGCTTCTCTTGAAAAGTAGGGAAACTACTCCAAGGTTCTTGTATAACTAGTTCTTAGTCATGTGGGACAACACATTGTTCATTATCGACATGTTTCATAAGGGTCTTGGGTTCTAATATTTCTAGAAATTACATGCAATTAGAAATATTAATTTTGAATAATTCAAAAAACTGATTGCATTTCATATTTACAATAGATTTACATTGACTTCAATGCTCTTTGAGAATAATTTGAAACTAATTCAAATAAAATTCAAAAAGATGAATAGGGTATCAAGATAATTTGAAATAAATTTAATCTAACAGACAATGAAAGGAATCGTTTCACAAATCAGATCTAAGCATTTAAACAAAATATTTTCAAACCATTATCATAGAAAATAGTAGTTCACACATTTACCACTAATATTGATGTAATCTTCCAAGGAAATTAAACAACACATAAGATTTTCAAATTTTGTTAAATCAAAGCACCGTCAAGCACATACAAATCTAAGACAAAACCTTAATTTTAGAATAACTAATAAGATTTCATTAATTTTTCAACTTAGATTAAGATGAAACAATCATACTATTACCATGATACTAGATTGAGATACATGTAAAAATAGGCATAATCCTTTGATTAATAAATAATTTCATATTTTCACAAAGTCAGTAGGAAAATTCACAATGAGTGTATAAGATTTCTTGCAAAAATTACATCAAAATTGGATCCCTTGAAATGATCTAATTTCCTATAATTATGGATGTAATAAAAAACTAATTGAAACTACCTCGAGCAATTCAATTCTAACTAAAAGGAAACTGAAAATCAAACTAGAAAAATAAAATTGAAGTAAATCTAGGCTCCCCAGTTTGAGTCTTAGTTAACTACACTAAAATTTAGGAAATGAAAAAAGTTAACTTAAAAGCAACTAAAATATAACTCAAGTGACTATTAGTTATCCCAAAATTCCAATGCTAGTTCTATTTTTTGTATCTAGGCATGGGAAATTTACAACTATTTATTGAAAGCATACAAACATGAACATCTTTTAGTCTCTAGTTATTTTAAAAAGCTTTCAGTGAATGTTGACACTACTTCATTCATATTTTCCATGGTAGGTCCCTTATGGTACTGTATTTTTATTTTTTGGTTGAATATCAACTTTTCCATCTACTTTTGTATACTTTTGAAGGCATCCATTTCTTCCTGAAGAGGTTGGAGTCTAGCCTTCTTATTCATCATCTTATCCATAGTCACCTATGTTACTTGTCCTTGCATCTGACCTTGCATTTCTTCAACTATTTTACTATGATCCCTCACTAACACAAAAATATCCCAAAATGTGCAATCTAAGTCTTCAATTTCATGGTGGATGTTATTCATTGCTTGCTCAGCTTGACCTCTATTTTTTTAACTTGGCTTTGCACTTATTTAAAATGTTCACACAAAACTTGGTTACTCTTACCCATTCTAGGAGCTTATCTTGCTTCTCTTCTTCAATTGTAAAATAACCTTTAAGAGTTCCTCCATTGATGTTTCATTTATTTGATATAAAATTTGGATGTAATCTTCCCAAACTAATAGTTCCTCATTAATACTTAGCTTAAGTTTTTTAGTTGCATTGTCTTCATCACTAATTGAGTGATAAGACTATTAATTCCTTTAGGAATTTATCTGCTAAAGTAAAAAATATTCTTTCCATTATCGTGATGCTGGTATCCAACCATCTGGGTCAAAATGTATACCATCACCTTTCAGAGCAACCTACAACATATAATTAGGATCTACAACATCAACTAGTCCAATCAAACTATTAATACATTTTTTCAATTGAGCTACCTAAGCCTTTAATTCATCTTTTGTATTTTTATACTTCTGCATCCTTTTCAAAATTGAAAAAATGGATATTTGGAGAGACTCCTTCTCTCCCTCTTTGGTTTGGACTCCAAGATCCACTTGTCAGATTTGGTAGTCCTCTAGTCTTATTTGGACTCAAATTTATCAACTAGTGGTACAACTATCTTTGCTATTATGTTGTCTTCTTCGTCCATTGTGTTGTTTGATATTCTTTGGGCTCTCTTCCTTTTGTGAACCAAAGATTGGAAAGCCTCTAATAAAATGTTCAAGATTTAATCTGATCTTTCCACATGCATTTGTATTCTCATCTAACTAGTGTGAGTTAACCATATTGGCACAACTGCAGACATTTCTCTTCAAGGGGAAGTGAGGAATTTTGTATTGTGGGAGCCTTCTACATCATCTTCTCTTTTGAATTCTCATTGTCCAGATTCTTGTGCAACCTCTTCTTCTTCATGAACCTTTTGTTCATGAATTTCTTCTTCTTCATGAGGCTATTCCTCATTAACTTCTCTTTTTTGGTATATGTCCTTCTCTATATGCTCTTCTTGTACATTTTCTTCAACATGTATCTCTTCAAAATGGTTCTCCTCCATATGGACTTCCTCAGCATGAACCTCCTCTTCTATAGGGGATTCCCTTTATGCTTCTTCTTCCCTTCGAGGTTCAATTTCAATTTATCCCTCCTCTTGCACCACTTCTTCAATATTCTTTGGAATTTCTTCTTCCCATACTAGTGGTTCATCTTCAAGGAGAGGAGTTGGAAGTGTCTCATGAGGAGGATATGAAAGCTTTTTATGTGGAGAGGGTGGTAGATGGTGTAGTGATGGAGGAGGTGAGGGAAATGATGATTCATGAGGAAGAGTTGAGGAATATGTTTTTCTAGCTTCTCTTTGGGCAGCCCTTTCTCTTATAGGTTCTTTGGTTCTCTTTTTTTGAACCAGTCTCTATTTCTTCCTCTTCACCCTCACTTCATGGCACAGTGATGGGATATTTTTATTTTCTCTTCCTTCCTGCTACCTTGATAGGTTAACCCTAGTCTTCTCTTTAGTAGGGACAATAGTAGTAGTGGATGGTCCTTCTCCCTTTTCTCTGGTTGTAGCAGATGATCCCTCTTCTTTCTTAGTCTTGGGAAAATTTCATCATTTGGAAAGGTCTCCTTAGCCATCACAGAGAATGTGATATAACATCCTGTTGGTGCTCCAAATCAAACTAGACCAATTGAATCCTATAGACTAGCCACTTTCTAATGATTAGATTCAATGGGGGATTTGGCCAACTGACAGTAAATGGAATCAACACTCATTTCCCCTGCAATTCAGGCTCTATAAGGCCTAGGGGGGTGATCCTTTAGCAATACCTAAAGATTCAGACACACAATTAATAGGATATTGCTCAATAGATAATTCTCTCACAAAATTATGCTAAGAAACAAAAAATATAACTCAACATTGGCAAGACTTTGAGTGAATTTCAGAAACTAGCATTGAGAACATGGTAGATACAAGTACTCACAAAACAAAATTTAAATGGTTATAGATTTAAAGAATTGGGACCCAATTAAAAACAACATAAGCATAATAATGGACCAGTGCCAAGAAATGGGTTAGGGAGTCATATAACCAACCCTTCATCCGACAATGCTAAGCATGCTTTGAAGATCTTTGCAAATGTTATCAAATTGTGACAACTAGACCACTGAATCTTTATTTGATAACTCTTCTTATAACTCCACCTAAAACAGAACACTCTTGTTACATTGGTTGAAGCAATTACAATATCCCTCGAATAATAGGCAATAATAAATGTAGCTTGTGCTTCATTAAAGCAATTACATCATTCACATAACATAAGGCAACAACAAATGTAACTCAGATGCAACAAATGTGCAAGAAAAGACTCAGAAAATTTTATTATTGAATCCAAAAGAGCATTACAGTTCAGCCATGGAGACAATTATCAACTAAAATTAACATAAAAGCACAATTCAAAACATAGACACTTTTAGATTATTGACTTGGTCATATTTCATCCTAGCTTTACAATTTTCCCAAAGCTTTTTCCTGCCTTGCAGAGCTTTCATAAATTTGGAACCCGACATTAGAACAATGAGAAGAGAAGAGAATAAAAAGGAGAATAAAGAACTCTAAAAGATTAATCTGTTGGAGACATCTAGAAGCATCCTTCACCATTGATCAATAATCTACAAAAGACTCTCTCTTCTCTCTTCTCTCTTCAACAAACTTTGCCTCCAAATCTGCCCTTTTCCAATTTGTAAGAGAAAATTAGCCCATGTGGGAATATCTATCATATTCATTCAGCTGGAAAATACCTTTGTTTCCCTTGAAAATTCTATTTTTCCCCTTCACAAATGTTGTAACAAAACTATACCTCCCAACACATATTTCATTTGTTTATGAAGTGAATATTAAATTCACTTCTCTCATATTCCTTTGTGCACTTTTATTTACCATTCAAAATGGTAAAGACCCCCTTTTTAGGAAAAATCACTATACGGGGCAAAAGTCTATTTTCCCATGAATCCCTATTTCATTTATTCAAGTAATAAGACATTTTTCCATATTTTACACCTTTCATATTAAAATATTTTCCTTAAGAATGGGGCCTTTTAAAATCCATGTGGGTAAAATATTTTGGATGTACCCATTTTGTTTCATATTTAAATACTTAAGAAAATATGTTTCTTAAAGTATTTACACTCATTTTATGGGCACACCCACCTTTTACCATTCCAATGCCTTGGATTTTGAAAAATTCAATAGGCTACTTAAAACAAATCGTTACCTGTTCCAGTCCCACCCAATATTTAAATGTTTTCCCTAAAACATTTACTTTTAAAAGTTTTGCTTCCTTTTAAGAGCAAAAGAAAGAATTTTAAAAATAAAACCATTGGCCCTTTAAAAACTCCATCTGTGCATGTGAACTTCACCTGGGCCCACTACCATGTGGTGCCATATTGCTGACCTCATGGGAGATAACCAGTGTGCACTTTCAAAGCACAAGACAATGGGGTGTGGTCTATATTTCATCTACTCTCTAGGTTGACTGTCGATCTTTGTGACATCTCCCATTTTCCCTAATCTCATTCATTCAGAAATGATTCATTTATGTTCTACAACTCATAGGTTATGACAACAATGGTTTCCATTTACAACTCCTTCATTTCTCAGTGCATCATGTAAATCATTTTGGTGTATTTTAATGCATATCCCTCCTTTGGTAAGCTCGACGGTGGCCCCTTAGCTTGAAAGTTTTAAGATACTCCACCAATGATTCATTTATGTTCTACAACTCATAGGTTATGACAACAATGGTTTCCATTTATAATTCCTTCATTTCTCAGTGCATCATGTAAAGCATTTTGGTGTATTTTAATGCATATCCCTCCTTTAGTAAGCTCGATGGTGGCCCCTTAGCTTGAAAGTTTTTATAGACTCCACCAAAGTCATTTTGTATGTTGCTTGTGACTATGGCATGATGGGTGGATTATCCACATTTTGAAGGAATTCCATTTTATAGCCAACAGGTCGCGTGCCTTTCTCTGTTTTTGTTTGAAAGTTTCTAAAAGCTTTCAATATACTTATTTTGTACAAATTTTGCCTTCATATCCTAGTGCACTGCCATCTGTGTATTTACCCCAACTATCGTGGGTGCCCCTTAATCTGCATTTTCTTTAAAGTTTAAAGAATTTTCAACAAATTCATGTTGTATATATGATGGTGCTCCATTTAATCACCTCTCCTAGAGGCATCTAGTTGAGCCTTCTTGAAAGATCTCTCCTTGTAATTTCTTTAGTCCCTACACCTTGATGAATGCATGTACCCTGCAACTGGTTGCAATTTTTTTTATTCTATGAGGAATTCTTCACAAATCCATTTGGTGCATAGGTTGTGCCAAGCTATCCTTTTGGAATTTCATTCTACATTCAAGATTCATCCCAAATGTATTTTCTTAAAGTTTCTTGAATACCTTTCAACAAATCCAATGTGTGTGTATAGCTGGTAGGTGATGGCTTTCCACAAGAATCACATTTGCTTTGAGGTTTTATTCTTCCTCCATGTAGCACTCGAGCTTCACATATGTTTGTTGCACTTATTAAAGCTTACAAGCCTCCCCTTGATGCCATACATTTTCTTGGAGATTCCAAAGCATTCTCAAATCCATGACACATATCAGCCTCTTCTTCATGCTCTGATAGATGCCCGTACTTTGCACCATTTTTTGTGCCCTCCATATAGTGGTCAATGTTAGAGTAAAGTAATTTAGATTTCACTATGGATAATGTAGTCAAAGGGCATAACATATTGTACATATTTTAATTTTGCCTTATTTGGCTTATGATTTCTTCCTATTTGTATGATCCAGCCACTTCACCCAAACAGCCATTATTAGAAAGGATCAAATAGCTTGGTAGCTATCATTAGATTGTCTCACATAGTTGATGACTTATGTCTGGGCTATATGGACCATTGACTGTGTGGGCCCATAGGAGGGCTCTAGGGTCTTAGTTATGCTTTTGAGCAGTTTGGTATTGGGTCGTTTTAGCTCCGGAGACCCCAATCACTCGTCTTTGGGAGATCTATGAGACCCCTAGATCTGTCATTTATTTTTCTAGAATCTACCCCAGGTACATTTTATTCAATTTTTCGTGTTTTCACACATCTGTCAATTACTTGGACTTTTTGGCACCTGGAAATGATTTGTTTACGTGGGATGGATTTATTTGATTTGATTTATTAGTATTGAGGCCAGTTAGTCTCAGATTTTTTTTTGAAGAGTTATCATGGGTTTTTCTACTCACCCTTCAGTTGTAATTCTGGAATGGGGTAATTATGAGTCATGGGCAAAGGGCATACTTACACATTGTAGGTGGCTTAATATTTTTCCTTATTTGTATGATCTCATACCTAAACCAACCACTTCAAAGGGAAAACTAGCTTGGGATATCATTAGAGATCACATAGTAGGACTTATACGGTCTAGTGTTGATGATGACATGTGTGGGCTATATCGGACATTGATTGTCCCCACCCACTTTGGACACGTCTTTGGGAGATCTATGGAGACCCCAATCTCTCTCCATTCCCAGAGGATCTTGCTTCAGATTGTCTCTTACCCATTGCTTGGAGAGAGAATACACCCTTTGATCATGATACTTTAAAGGAACTTGAGTATTTAGACACCCTTACATATTCCGATGGATTAGAGGCTTGTCTCACAGTTCCTACTCTTCAGACTGAGACTTCATCAGCATCTCCTGTTGTTCCTGATTCAGTGCAGCAGGGCATCATTCACCTTCCAGACATAGCTACTTTGGACTCTTATCTTGCAGACATATCTTTCTTGTTTGTTGAGTCCTATATTGCAGATTTGGAGGATTATTTTGAGGACATTCATCTCCTCTACCTTGACAGTCAGGTTATCACTGTACGCCCACCATTATCAGTGCATTCAGAGGTTGCATTTCAGGATTCTCCACATCCGTTTGGATTTGACATCATTTGTTTCAGTTCAGACAGCGAGATTCTTCAACATCCTATCATGGCACACATCTTGAGACAAATTGGTTCATCACTCTTCACAGGGTTTCTTCGACATCGTCCTTTGGATCCGTTTCTTCCCAAGGGGAGGAATATCATTTGCCGCTTCAGGATCTCCTTTTGGATTCTACATCAGGCATCTACCATTGTGACAGGAGTTTCTTCATTGTGGGGGGGCCTTCTTCTCTCTTTCTATCTCTCCTATGGAGACCATTGTATATGTACTTATATGATAGAAGTTGTCTATGGGGGGTATCATGTAATCCACCTCCTATCCTTCTTTCATTAGTGCATTTCATTCCTTTCTTTTCTCTCTTTTGGAGTAGAGTTTTTCCCATGAGGTTTTCTCTATTTCTCCACTTTATAGAGATTTTGTTGTATTCGGGTACCTGATCAGGCCATGTTGGGACCCTCTTGCATTGTAGTTCCTTTTCTTTCTTCTACATTGTTTGTAGCTGCATTGTAGCTCATCTTAAGGGGGGTGTTAGAGTAAAGTAATTAATTAACTTTACTCTCCTCTTAAGATTTCACTTTATGCATATATTAGTCATTTAATAATTAATATTAATTATTAAATGCACTCACCTTAGGGTTAGGTTTTCCTTTCGGTGTTGATCTCCTTTTATAAGGATTGATCTCTTGTATTCTATTTGATTGTTCTGATAATAGATCTCTGATATTACAGAGCTTAAAACCCTCTCTTGCTTTTTTCTCCATTCTCTTCCATGTGACAGGTATCTCTTGCATGCAGGTGTTCTTGGGCTTTGAAGTTGGATCTAACAACTTCTACAATCAATGTCATGTCTTCATTACTAAAGTTCTAGGAGTTGTACCTATTGCATTTTATTAAAAGCTTTTAAAGCCTTTACAACAAATCCACTTTGATACCTAAGTTTCCTTTTGGTGTCCCATTTCTTAATGTTGGCATACATGCTTCTTCTCCCATTCAGCCCCTTTAGTTGGTGAATGTGCCATGCCTTGATGTACTAGTTGTGAAAGTTGCTAAAGACTCAACAAATTCATTGTGAGCATATCCTGCAACATTGACATTTCATGAAACTACATGAGTTTGGAATAAATATTTCATGTGATCACATTTAAGAGGGGTATTTTGTCAAGAAGGCCACAATATTCATGCTTCTTTGTTGTGTTGCATTTAACTTAAAGTTTCTAGGGCCTTTTCAACAATCATCTTGCTTTGATAAGTGCCCAACATAAGCATATTTTTTAGATTCTTTTATTAACTTAAAAAATTCATGGGTTGTCATCTCAAAGTTTCTTTGTCCCCTGTTTAACAATTCGCCAATCATCATATGTTTACTTGAAATTTTATTGAGGATATCTGAACAAATCCATTTTGTAAACATCCCAAGTGCTATGATACTCAACTACCAATAGCTCTAAATTTTTTCAACTATGGAGTGAACCTATGTCCTCTTCCTCACTTCTTCCATAATTTCTTCTTCTATGTCTTAGTGAGAGTTGTGAGTATCATTTTCTTATAAATCAAGGTTCTCCCTGCTCTTCACTATCATTCTTAAGACCTAAAAAACTCAATGGATTCATAAGAGCATATATTTGTCATGTTATGGGGGAGTGAACCTCCAACAACCTTATCAAAGACACAATCTCATTCTAAAACACAAAGTAGACTCTCTATATGTTCACTCCAATTGCACTCAAGCTGCTATGACATATATTTCCATGTGTATAACATTTGGATCTTATCATTCCTTACTTCACTTCTTCCTTAGTCTGATTCATTATGGATCTAACCATAACAACAAAGCCCATGGTTGTTTGAATGAAACAATACTTCCTCTGAATCGTTTACTTCAATGACACAGAAGATCTTAAATTCACAATCATTTATTTGAAGCAAAACTTCACAATTATGTAGAGCATGTCAAGTCCCCATGTGGGCCTCACTAAAAAAAATTCATTTTTAAATAGATTTCAGGCTCAAATGACTTTAGGGAAGCTTCTGAATGTATTTGGAATGAAAACATGAAATGGGTTTTCAATAAAAATTGCTTTCTAACATGATTGCAAAATGAGCAAAACTAGCTAGGTTGGCTTTGGAATCGGCCTGGAAAACTAGGAAAACGACCTTCTGGAGCAATAAAAACTTACATGCATGTAGAAATTGGTCTAGAGAATGCAATGCAAAGGACGGATCGAAGAAACAAATAATGAGGCAAAAGTTATTAACTCTCAAAGTTTCTCAGTTGAATTTTCTACATGTTCAGAACCAATTAAAACTCACAAGATCACCTTGTTGCAAAAATATCAAATCAACTCCTGAGAGGCTTCCAATGGACATAATATATTTGTTTGGTGCAATGAACATGTGTGTAAGAGGAATTTTATTGAATCATCATTCATCAAAAGTTATTGACCCTCGAAGTTGACCTCTTAGAAGGGCTTCTGGAAATGCAGATGCAAAACTAAAGAAATTACATTTGGTTTTGATCTGCTAAAAATAAAAAATCAACTAGTGAGCCTTTGAAACCTGACATGTGAGCTCATCTTGGTATAGATAATTTAGAAAAATATTCATTTTCTCTTGATGATCAACCAGTTGTATAATGCAAGCTCAAACGGGAGGCTATTTTGTAAAACTGAAGGTTTGCAAATAGTTGAACAATGCCCAAACCCTCCAGCTTTACTTTTTGAAACCTTGACAAAACTCATCGTAGGAAGCTAAAAATTGACATGCCTTCTCACATAGGTACACTGAGTGGGTCTACAAAGGGATTTTTCTTGGAAATCAATAGGCTTCAAATTGTGACCCTCCAAAGTAGGTCATTCTAGAAAATTTCTCAAGTGCACTTCTTAAAGTGTAGAGGCAATTTTTTTGAAATAAGCACTTCAAATTTGGGAAATTTCAGAGTGCCAATAGCGGCTCCGATTGGGGATGTATGCCCCCCGTGGGCAAATCAAGATTCCAGATATTTGGGGAGTAGACCAAATTTTGAATCCATCAGGTGTCCTCAAACTGCTTCTTTATTCATTCTTCTTTTTCAACTTCATCTAGTGACCTCAAAACACCAAATGAAAAGGGGGGATCAATATTTACCTTTGTCAAACATCAATTTGATAAAAGAATTGATCTCCCTCAACTCATGCTTGCCTCTGTAAAACCATAACAACATTGGTGACTACACTTCTGCAAACACAAGTATCAGGCTTCCCTTGTGCAAGTGAAAACTCCCTCTATTCAACTTCACTACATGGAAGCCAAATCAAACAAGTTTCATCATTTCCACTCTCTTCGTGTTCTGATTTTGTATCAAGTGGAAATATCTAGTGATAGTGATTGAGATCATATTCACCAACCCCCTGATAATAATCATGCTTAGAGGAGATATCATGGCTGAAAAACAATGTACCATCCTTTTGTATGTTGAGCAAAGATTGCTCAAAAATTTGTGTCTCCTCCAACTGAAATGCATCATAGGTCAGTTTGTCTTCATCCATACACCATAGCCCAAACACATTGTCATGTGTTTCAAGATTCTGAAAATCTGGTTTGTCAACACTAAAAGTACTTTCATCTTTACTCAAAGCATGACATTCAACAAAAATATTAGCATTTGATGCATAAGCAGTGTTCTTTATCTTAGGTTCACACATGATGCCAATTTCATTATTCAAACCACTATGCAAGTCCATATGGAATGTTTCAAACAAAGATTCATACCATTTAAAATTTGACCCTAAACCAAGGTCTTCACATTGATTCTTCACAACATGTTCAATGTTATCATTTTCAGGAGTAACAAGGTCAACAAAGAAACTTTCATGTGCACTTTCAACTGAGAAGCATAGTGACCTACGTACTAGAGACTCATTGTTTTATGAAAAATGTTTAGTAGAAATGAAGATAGAATCTTCATTCTCTTTTACATTAATGCATTCCTCATTCAAAGAGAACACTTCCATTTGCACATTGCAAAGACAATAGAGATCATCAAAGAAAGACGCATATTCCATCTCATATTGATTAACCTCACATCTATTATCATTTGCATCATATGGATGCTCCATATATTGATCAAAATGTTTTGCAATGTCAACATAATCTGAAAGTCCATCAAATTGTTTCACATTATCTATGGATGATAATGCTAATTCTAGATCCATGTGATTGCCACTATGCACAACTTGATCATTCAAGACTAAATTACTTCCTTCATCAATGTGCAGTTCATCATCATTCTCATGCAAATTTGACATTTCCATCTCTGCTTCACACAAACAGTCATGAGCAACAGAGATATAAACAAGTTCATCAGCATCTTCATCACTTCCAACACTATGTTCATGATCAAGAAATTGAACTCACACATGATTATCTCCACATTCTTCATCAATCACTGAATTGACATGCTCCATTTATGTCAAAATTGAACTACATTCCAAGTTTTTTTGAAGTGCAAATGGATCATTCACTTGTGGACAAGTGATTTCATGAGCATTCAGGTCATTTCATTCTTCATGTGAAGAAAGTATCTCTATATCATCCTTATGAGAGAATTCATAATCATCAGAAGAGAAATCAGTTTGACTATCACCATCATCCTCATCACAAAAAGACTTATCACCACACAGATTGTGCTCAGATTCTTCAGATTGAGTGCTTGAAATTTCATCTTCAATGTCTTGATCAATAACTTAAAAGGAAATTTCATCAACAATTGTATTATCTTCATTGACCAAAACATGACATGGAATGATGTCTTTCATCTCTTCTATTTATTCATCATTCAAGGTATTACAAGAAAAAATTTCATGCATATTCATTCCCTCATCATACCATGTATCTTCCTCTTCATCACTACTGCAAGGATTTGCACATGTGCTGATTTTGAGCTGATTACAGTCAGCATCCTCAATCATACAACACATATTTTCATTTTTTGATACACTCCTTTCATTCTTGTGTATCATGTTCTAATTTTCTTCAATAAGACAACTGCTATCTTCATTTTGAGACATCACCTTTTGTGCATGATTAAGTTAGGCTCCCTCAAAAACTTATATCCAATCAAGTAATTGATTCAAGTTGTGAGGCTTCAACCTCTTTGGTAGAGTACTTGGCCAGAACTCACAGATTTTACAAAACAAATCAATGCACATTGAATCTTTAGGTCTCAAATTTGTGCGGATTTTCAACAAAGCATTCAAAAACCTTGAAAATAAATCATGTAATGATTTCCCTTTGAGTCTCTTCATTTCATACAATCCTTGAACAGTAGATGTTTGATCAACATTGCTAAAATCTTGATGACACCTAACATGAAGCTCATTATGATCTACAAATTGTGATGATAGAGAAATCAGAGCAGCAACATTACCATCTTGACAAGCATTTCTATTATCCAATCCATGACATCTATCTACATGGGGTGTGTTAGGATGACCAACACTCACAACCCTATGTCTTTTCATTATTGAATATCTCAAATTATGCTCAATATCCATAGCCATTTGATATGCTTGGTGCAGGGTTGTAGGATCTTTATCCCTCAATAGATAACTCGGATTTTTGTCAAATGCTCCCAAGTATATGACCAAACATTCAACATCATTTGTCCTTATGTTCTCAAGAATCTCTCTTATGATCTTTGAAAATATAAGATTAAAATATGGGACTAACTAATCTTTTCCTTTCTCCATGTTCATGAACTTTCTCCTTATCAAAGCAGGGTCAATCCTTTCTCTGAATTGCTCCATGAACACTATCTTGAACTCTTCTCATGAATGAATAGAAGATTTTAGTAAATAAGAAAACCACTCTCTTGCATCTCCTCTCAAGGACTACACAAATAGTCTCTTGATCACATCCTTGTGATCAATCTCATAGTCATCCATCACATTACTGAATTCTTGGAGATGTTTATTTGCTGACTCAACCTTGTCACCAATAAATCTTGGTAAATTATTTCTGAATTTAGCTGGAATGTCTTTTGGGTAACCACTAATTCCACTAAAATTGATGGCTTTGTGCCTTCTATTTTTGAAACTTCTTTGACAATCTGGCTAGGACTAATCACAAACCATAGTTCCATCTAGAACCATACTAGGATGCATATATTGAAGCATTTTAGCCTCTTTCAAATCTTACATATCAACTCTAGAACTGATCATTCACTGCCCTATTTCTATCTCTTATCATGATCTCAAGATTATTACAATGCACAATTCAAATGCATCTAAGCCTAAGATCCGTTTAGTGGGAAAATTTCAAAACAAGCATACTTTCAGCATGATACATAAGCTATAAATTAGAATTTAGAAGTATGCAAACTAAATATTACTGTCCTTTCCCTTTATTAGTGCTAATCACTCACTAGGGAAGAAAATTTTATTCTAATATGTTCAAATATGGCTTTCATACAAAATTTTCTTGAAAACCAAGAGTGAAGAATACCTAGAAATGTTGCAACTACTACAAATTATTCTAGAAATTTGTAGATCTGGAACTTTCTTCAAATCATCAATAGGTTCTTCTAACAGAGTCTCCACCTCTCGTTGTACAGGATTGAAATTCAAAATTTATGAAGCTCTTTCACATGTAAATTCATTTATGAGTTCCTTTCACCAACAGAGCACCACAAATCTTGAAATATTCAGGTTCACTACAACAATTATTTCTCTAGGCTTGAAATCCTTCAGTATTTGAACTAAATTCAGAATGGAAAACAATAATATGACTATATGAGATAACCGGTTGCAATTAGAGAATGACAATTGTCCCCAACAGAGTCACCATTCTGTTGGTGCTCCAAATCAAACCAAACCAATTGAATCCTATAGACTAGCCACTTTCTAATGATCAAATTCAATGGGGGATTTGGCAAACTAACAAGAAATGGAATTAACACTCATTTCCCCTGCACTTCAGGCTCTGTAAGACCTAGGGGATGACCCTTTAGCAATACCTAAAGATTCAGACATACAATTAACAATATATTTCTCAACAGATAATGCTCTCACAAAATTATGCTAAGAAACACAAAATATCACTCAACATTGGCAAGACTTTGAGTGAATTTCAAAAACCAGCATTGAGAACATGGTAGATACAAGTACTCACAAAAAAAAATTTAAATGGTTATAGATTTAGAGAATTGGGACCCAACTGAAAACAATAGAAGCATAATAATGGATCAGTGCCAAGAAATGGGTTATGGAGTCATATAACCATCCCTTCATCCTGCAGTGTTAAACATGCTTTGAGGATCTTTGAAAATGTTATCACGTTGTGACAACTAGACCACTGAAGCTTTATCTGATAGCTCTTCTTATAAATCCACCTAAAACACAACACTCTTGTCACATTGGCTGAAGAAATTACACTATCCCCTGAATAATAGGAAATAATAAATGCAAATTGTGCTTCATTAAAGAAATTACATCATTCGTAGAACATAAGGCAACAATAGATGTAACTCAGATGCAACAAATCTGCATGAAAAGACTTAGACAATTTTATTATTAAATCCAAAAGATCATTACAGTTTAGCCATGGAGACAATTATCAGCTAAAATTAACATAGAAGCACAATTCAAAACATAGACACTTTTAGATTATTGACTCAGTCATATTTCATCCTAGCTTTACAATTTACCCAGAGCTTATGCCTTCCTTGTAGAGCTTTCAAAAATTTGGAACCCAATGTTAGAACAATGAGAAGAGAAGATAATAAAAATGAGAATAGAGAACTCTAGAAGATCAATCTATTGGAGACATCATGAAGCATCATTCACCATTGATAAAAAATCTGCAAAAGACTCTTTCTTCTCTCTTCAACAGACTTTTCCTCCAAATCTACCCTTTGCCAATTTGCAACAAAAAATTATCCCATGTGAGAATATCCATCATATTCATTCAACTGGAAAATACCTTTGTTTCCTGTGAAAATTTTGTTTCTTCCCTTCACAAATGTTGTAACAAAACTTTACCTCCCAACACATATTTTAGTTTTTTATGAAGTTAATATTAAATTCATTTCTCTCACATTCCTTTGTGCTCTTTTATTTACCATTCATAATGGTAAAGACCCCCTTTTTAGGAAAATCCATTATATGGGGCAAAAGTCTATTTTCCCGTGAATCCCTATTTCATCTATTCAAGTAATAAGACATTTTTCCATATGTTACACCTTTCATATTAAAATATTTTCCTTGAGAATGGGACCTTTTAAAATCCCTATGGGTAAAATATTTTATATGTACCCATTTTGTTTCACATTTAAATAATTAAGAAAATATATTTCTTAAAGTATTTACACTCCCCATTTTACGAGCACACCCACCTTTTACCATTTCAATGCCTTGGATTTTGAAAAATTCAATAGGCTGCTTAAAACAAATCGTTACGCGTGTCGGGTCCACCCAATATTTAAATGTTTGCCTAGAAACATTTACTTTTCAATGTTTTGCTTCCTTTAAGAGCAAAAGAAATCATTTTAAAAATAAAACCACCGTCCTTTTAAAAACTCCATCCGTGCATGTGAACTTCACTCGGGCCCACTACCATGTGGCACCATATCACTGACCTCGTGGGAGATAACCAGTGTGCACTTTCAAAGCACGAGATAGCGGGGTGTGGTCTAGATTTCATCTGCTCTCCAAGTTGACCGTCGATCTTTGTGCCATCTCCCATTTTCCCTAATCTCATTCATTCGATAGTGATTCATTTCCATTCTACAACTCATAGGTTACAGTGGAAATAGTTTCCATTTATAGCTCCTTCATTTCTCACCGCATCATGTGAAGCATTTTGGTGTATTTTAGTGCATATCCCTCCTTTGGTAAGCTCGACGGTGGCCTCTTAGCTTGAAATTTTTAAGAGACTACACCAAAGTCATTTTGTGTGTTGCTTGTGACTATGGCATGATGGGTGGATTATCCACATTTTGAAGGCATTTCCTTTTACAACCAACAGGCCATGTGCCTTTCTCTATTTTTGTTTGAAAGTTTCTAAAAGCTTTCAATATACTTATTTTGTACAAATTATTCCTTCATATCCTAGTGTGCTAACATCTGTGTATTTACCCCAGCTATCGTGGGCACCCCTTAATTTGCATTTGCTTTAAAATTGAAAGAATTTTAAATAAATACATGTTGTATATATGATAGTGCTCCATTTAATCACCTCTCCTAGAGGCATCTAGTCATGCCTCCTTGAAATATCTCTCCTTGCAATTTCTTTAGTCCCTGCACCTTGATGAATGTGCGTACCCTACAGCTAGTTGCATTTGCTTTTTATTCTATGAAGACTTCTTCACAAATCCATTTGGTGCATAGGTTGTGCCAAGCTATCCTTTTTGAAAGGCATTATGTGTTCAAGATGCATCCCAAATGCATTTGTTTGAAGTTTCTTGAAGACCTTTCAATAGATCCAATGTGTGTGTATAGTTGGTAAGTGATGGTGTTCCACAAGAATCACATTTGCTTTGAGGTTTTATTCTTCCTCCATGCAACACACAAGCTTCACATATGTCTGTTGCACTTATTAAAGCCTCGAAGCCTCCCCTTGATGCCACACATTTTCTTGGGAGATTCCAAAGCATTCTCAACTCCATGGTGCATATCAATCTCTTCCTCATGCTCTGAGAGATGCCTATACTTTGCACCATTTGTTGTGCCCTCCATACACTAGTGAATGTCATGTATTCATTACTAAAGTTTTGGGAGTTTTCCCTATTGCATTTTATTAAAAGCTTTTAAAACCTTTACAGCAAATCCAGTTTGATACCTAAGCTACCTTTTGGTGTCCCATTTCTTAGCTACCAATAGCTCTAAAATTTGTATACATCCCAAGTGCTCTGATACTCAACTGCCAATAGCTCTAAAATTTGTCAACTATGGAGTGAACATGTGTCCTATTCCTCACTTATTCCATAATTTCTTCTTTTATGTCTTCGTGAGAGCTATGAGTATCATTTTCATGTAAATCAAGGTTCTCCCTACTCATCACTGTCATTCTTAAGACCTCAAAACTCAATGGATTCATAAGAGCATATATTTGTCATTTTATGGGGGAGTGAACCTCCAACAACCTTATCAAAGACACAATCCCATTCTGAAACACAAAGTAGACTCTCTATATGTTCACTCCAATTGCACTCAAGTTGCTATGGCATATATTTCCATGTGCATAACCTTTAGATCTTATCATTCTTTGCTTCACTTCTTCCTTATTTGTATTCATTGTGGATCTAACCATAGAAACTAAGCCCATGGTTGCATGAATGAAATAATACTTCCTCTTAATCCTTTACTTCTATGACACATAAGATCTTAAATTCACAACCATTTATTTGAAGCAAAACTTCACAATTATGTAGAGCATGTCGAGTCGCCATGTGGGCCCGACTAAAAAAAAATCGTTTTCAAACAGATTTTAGGCTCAAATGAGAAAAACTAGCCAGATTGGCTCTGGAATCAACCTAGAAAACTAGGCAAATGACCTCCTTGAGCAATACAAACTTACAGGCATGTAGACATTGGTCTAGAGAATGCAATGCAAAAGACAACTCAGAGAAATAGATAACAAGGAAAATTTTATTAACTTTCAAAGTTAGTCAGTTGAATTTTCTGTGACAACAGCCTATTTAGAACCAATTAAAACTCACAAGATCACCTCATTGCAAAAATATCAAATCAACTCCTGAGAGGCTTCCACTAGACATACTAGCTCATGTTGGTGTAGTGAACATGTGTGCAAGAGTAATTTTCTTGAATCATCATTAATCAAAAGTTATTGACGCTCAAAGTTGACCTCTCAGAAGGGCTTTTGGAAATGCATATGCAAAACTGAAGAAATTACATTTGGTTTTGATCTGCTAAAAATAGAAAATCAACTCATGAGCCTCTAAAACCTGACATGTGAGCTCAACTTCATATAGAGAATTTAGAGAAAAATTTGTTTTCTCTTGATAATCAACCAATTGTATAATGCAAGCTCAAACGAGAGGCTACTTTGCAAAACTGAAGGTTTGCAAATAGCTAAATAGTGCCAAAACCATCCAGCTTCACTTTTTGAAACCCTGACACAACTCATCATAGGAAGCTAAAAATTGACATGCCTACTCACATAGGTACAATGAGTGGGTCTGCAAAGGGATTTTTCTTGGAAATCAACGGGCTTCAAATTGTGACCCTCCAAAGTAGGTCATTCACGAAAATTTCTCAAGTGCACTTCTTAAAATGCAGAGGAATTTTTTTTGAAATGGGCACTTCAAATTTGGGAAATTTGAGAGTGCCAACACATCCTATACTCTTGTTTGAATTTCATCATTCTCATTTACCAAGCAATATTCATTAAAAATTGGTTGATTGTACATCTTTTGATTTTGGTATTTTGTACAATGTTTGATCAAATATATTGTCAATTGATAGTAATATTTCATTCTTAATTCAAACTCTTCTTTGTATTTGGCCCAATGGTCTTTAATCTTAAGCTTATGGACAAAAAAGGAACCTATAACCTTTCCAATCTTGCCAATGGGATCAAATCGATGTCTGACATCATTGTACAACACAAAATTATACTTAGACATATCCACAACTAAACCTTTTTTATTTTTCATATTGGCACATGAATATACCCCTACTTGAATGGGAAAGCTATACCAAAGCTTATGTTTCCCAGCAATAAGCTGGTGAATTTTTGTTACATGCCTACAGACTTTCAACAAAATCTTGTGTGATAAGTACCTTGGGAGTTTGAATGGCATCTTGTGAAAGCTTTCCACTCTGATGTAGGAGAAATTTTTAAACTTGATGTACTAGTTTCCCATACCCTTTAATGCTCCCATGGCTTCATTAAAGATCCTTCTAAAGAAATATCCCTCTGGCCATCTGATTACAATATAAATAAAGTTATCATTGACAAAATAGAAGTGTATATAACTATCATCTAACTTCAATTGGGTACATAGTGTTCATAAATGGTCACTTCTCCTATCTCAAAAGAACCAATTCTATCAAGTCCCAGGAAGGAAGCTTGAGAGGATAACAAATAGACCAAGTAAGAAGTCATATACAACTTGGAAGTAGTAAGAACAATGCTCAACTAGTCATGGATGGTGTCACTTATGAGAGTAGCCCAATCAATCTTCTTCTTGGTGGAATTATTGATGGTTTTTATGCATTTTACCATCCATGGGTAGAAGTCTCTAACATGTTGGTATCCAAACACTCTACTCAGTAACACAATCAAATCATTGATGTATTCTTTAATCTCGCTCTGATATTGTACCTTAGCCAATTTGACAGCTACTTTCCTAGGGTTGACCAACATGTTATTATTAATGTAGTTTAGGTTATCTACTCTATGATCGTCAAAGTGGTTAGTGGCCCTCTTCATATCTACTACCTCATGCTTATTTTGGGCAGGAATCCTAAAAATCTTCTCAATCATATCAACTGTTATATCAATAATAACCTCTCATGATGATCCCATCACCTTTCTAGTCTTATAGTTTTAGTATTGGGCACAAGAGAGAACTAAGTCATGATATTGAACTGTAAATGGAAATGTAGCAAATTGTAGTAATCCTAAATTGGCCAATGCTCTAGCTATGTATGTTACATTATTTCATCATCGTTGATCCTTTGCTTGAATTCTTCCAGGTTCACATGACCTAAGTCAATGTCTCCAATACCCATATATAGGGAAAACATCTTTGATGGTGGATGATATTCTTTGTATTAATACTTCATTTCAGTTGAATCCTTGGGTGGCATATCTCCTGCATGTACAAATACCATGTGTTACCATTTACATATATCAGAAGAAAGCAACCTTGTAGTACAAGTTACATTGGCCAATATATATCTCTCATTACAAAATAATAACTTGTTTCAAAGAAGATTAAAGCTTATACAAAATTTTGAGGATCAGTCCTCGTGCCTATCCCTTACCTCATACTAATTTTTTTTACACTCATGAGTTCAATTTTATTGCTTTCTATCCTTCAGGAGTTGGGGATCAAGGATCACCCTTACCTCTTACCATATAGTGTAAACTCCTTTGATTAGCTTAAGTCATGCTTTTGATTCTTAAGGGCTTGAGGATCAAAGATCCTCCATACCTTATGCTAAAAATGACTTAAACATATATTTAAATTTATGATTTTGACCTTTCAAAGGCCAAGGTTTGGGTGTACCTCTTATCTCTTGATCCCGAGCAATGTTATGGTGAAGTCATAACATTGACAAGAGATGTCTGAAGGTTTTTTTTACACTGCTTGGGGTCAAGGTCCAGGTCTAACCCTTATCTATTGTTCAAAACATCTTGAAATACTTTAAGGGGAAAGTTTTAGTACTAACATCTAAAATTCATTACAACTATCGTGAGTGGGGAGTTGGGTTCACCTCTTTTTGTTCTAAGATTTTGGAATTCATTAACTCAACCCCCTAATGTCCAACATTTGATCATTATGCTCATTTTGAATAAAGAACAATTTATTTTCATTTATGATTTTGGGTGTTAGGGTTTGGGATTTGATAATACTTCCTACCTCAATAAGGAAGCTTGCAAAAGGTAAGCTCATCACTTGATGGTCAAATGAGGTTTTTAAGAATCAAGATTTTTGCTAAGATTTTTATGTAGATTATTGAGGATCAGGGATACCACTTGGCCTTCTACCTCTATAAGAAAGATGATAAGTGGTATGCCTGATGATTGAAATGTAAAACATGGATAAAAAGGTTTTCTAACTCTTAATATTTTAAATTCTAGAGGTCGAGGGTTTGGGTTCTAGACTATTCATTTATCATTTTAGCACATAACTAATACAAATTTCAATTTTGGTAAAGGGTCGGGGATTGGGAGTCAAAACTTTGTCATTTGGCTTATGATATCCCTAGCTTAATGAGTAAGTGGAATGTCTAATTCTCGATTCCTAATAGGTGGTTGATAAAAAAATTCTAACCAAGTAAACCTTAGTAAGCTCGAGGCTTGATTCCCTATCGATGAAATCATAAACATCTTTGATTAGCAGACTAAAAGAAAGGCCAATCTGATGGGGTAGAAAAAAATGAAAAAAGAGAAATAAAGAAAGGAAAAAGAACAAATCAAATGAAGACAATAAGGAAAATAAGATAATTCCAGAAATTAGATTGAAATAATTTAAAAAAAAATCCCAACCACACACATAGGTATTCAAAAGTGAAAGATAAATCTTTTGGAAGAATCTTAAATTCAACCTCGAAATTATGTAAGGGAGGCAAGAAAAAGAAGATGCAACCATGCAAATGCATGAACGAAAAAATATAGTAAGCACATGAATTCACAAAGTAAGAACACAAATAAGCATGAACTAAACAACCATGAGCACACTACACATGAATAGATGAACAAACTCAAACATATGAAGTTACAATTGCACCAACAACGAAGGTTTCACACCATGGTTGCAAAGCTCTAGGATGCAAATCTTTAAAGGTAAAGATCAAAATGATCCCAACCACACTTAATAAACTCCTCAACATACTCCATTAATGACACATTAAATCTATATAATAGAGCACTAAAAATCCTTATGTTAGAGCATTTACTTCAAATGATTGAAGTGACATGCACATGGCTTGAGGTATCACCATTATAATCGAGGGTCAAGAATTTGGTAAGCCAAAGACTTGATGCTTGATACTAAAAATGGAAATAGAACAAACCAATGAATATTGAAGCAAGGGTCGAGGATCAGGCCCGATGTGATAATTATTTTGAATATTGAGAAGCTTGATCTGCCACACCTCGATAAGGCACTTGAAAGAAAGAAAACAGTAAAAGGAAATAGGAAAAGGAAAAGGAAAAGGGAAAGGGAAAGAGAAACGAAGAGAGAGAGAGAAATATAGAAGGAAAATGATGACATGCAAAATAAAAAGAAGGGAGGTACCCATTTTATCAAAGATAAAATGGAGTGTGAGTGTAAAGGAATAAAAAATAGCAACCAAAAAACAATATTCTTGCAAAGCATTTCCTCTTCAAAAATAATTAGACAGGTTTAAACTTTAAGGAAAAAACCCAAAATTAAATAAAGGAGTCCCCATTAACCTAAGTACCTCTACCAATTTACCCATCACATTAGAATACCTAAGTCTCATAATGTGTGCATATGATTAATTCCTTCAAAATATTGTTAAGATAAAATGAAATGACTTGTAAACCAAGACAATTTGTATGATCTTGTCTTTCTCCCAACTATTTTATTCATATGTATATTCTTTTCTTTTTCATGTTGGGACCTAGTTGGTGTAACCTAGGCATATCTCTATTGCCAGCCAAACATCCATAGCCCCAAAAATGATACCTTTGATTCCCTTAAACATAGCTCTACTACCAGCCAAACATCCATAGCCCCAATAGAGGTTATTTGAATCACCCATTTGTAATTTATTCTTGATTTTCTATTTCTTTTCTCTCTTTTTTGTTATCTATTCTTTAGGCTATCACTCGATATTGGGTTGGGAATCACAATGGTCACTGAAAAAGACATCTTTAGATTTCCTTGAGTTCAAAATTCATTACCATACATCTTCAATCAAAATCCTAATTTATTGAATTTATAGGTAGTAAGATTCAAGTAACTAAATTTAGAGGCTCATTGATTTTGATACATCAGATCGTCCGAGACTTCTAATTTTAATAAAGGATTAAGAAACCTCAAGTTTAAATAAGGAAAAGTTTTGAAAACATAAATACCACTTGCATCCTATTCATGGTTGAAATTTGAACCCAAAAAATTTATGAAACCCACAAAAAAATAAAGAGAGGAATGAGAAAGAACATGAAAGAAATTGAAAACAACTAAATAGACAACCAAAAAACATAAAATAAACAAGAAAAAACCACGACACCTACTCTTTTAATGTACCTGAGAGGAATAATCCTCATTCTCAAGATCCAAAATAGTGTTTGAAAAACTACCCATTGATAGGAAATGGGGCTGGTTCTGCAGTCATAGTACTAATCCTGAAAGTGTTCTCTCCTAAGATTTTAGATATTTAGTAAGGGCCTGTCCACAGTTTTTCAAAATTTGAATGGTTTCCTTTAGTTTCTCTACAATTTTCCCATAGTAGGACAAGATCTAAGATCCTAAATTTTTTTATTCTAGCTCTTTTTTCAAACCATCGCTTGACTATACAACTTGATGTTTTGAAATGTGCTCAAGAGATGCATTTTTCTTTTCACCTAGATTTAGCAGGTTCAATAACCTAACATGAACTTTTTCATCCATATATAAATAACTCTCCATGAATTTTAAAGTTGTAATTATGATATTAATGGTAAATATAGGTTCTAAACAATAGACCAACTCATAAGGGGATGTCCCTAACGTATTCTTAGTTCTAGTCTTGTCACCCCATAGTGCAAACTTGATGTGAAATTACCAATCTTTTGGATTCTTAACTTACAATTTCTTAATGATGCCTATCAAGTTCTTATTAGTCAACTTTGAAACTCTATTACCCTAATGGTAGTAATTTGATGAATATTTCAAAATAGCTTTATGCTCAAAAGCACATTGCACAAATTGAACTAATAAAAAAGAGGGATCATTGTCACATAGCAGAGAAAATGGCATTCCAAACTTCTAGTCATTATGTGCTCCTCTATGAATTTGATTACCACATCAACCATTTTTTTTGCATGAAATTTCTTTAGACCACCTTGTGCAATAGTCAATAGCTACCAAAATGAACTTATGTCTTGCAAATGAGTGGGGATATATCATTCCAATAAAATCCAAGCCCCATTAGGTGAAAGGTTGTACCTCAAATACTTGTTGCAGTGGAATGGGCACATTTCTCTCTTTTTTGGTTGTTGTTTGGCATATATGACAAGTCCTAACATGTTGGAAAGTGTCTTTGAATAGAGTTGGCTAATAATATCCTACCCTTAGTATCTGATGAGCAGTTGCTTCAACTGAACCATGGTCAGTGCCAAATTTATCATGGAATTTTGTTAAGGTTGAACCAACATCCTCTTTATCTAGGCATCTCAAATAAACACCCTCATAGTTTCTCTTGTATACGATTCTAGATTTTACTATGTATGCTTGAATTTTTATTCTTAATGCTTGTTTTTGAGTTGCATTCATACCATTTGGGAACTTATTTTGCATTAAGTACTAGATGACATCCTTATGCTAGTCATCGTGTGTGATATCTCACTGAGTATACTACTAGCATACCAGTTGTTGAGCTACCCCAACTAGCATATTAGACAATCCTTGACCCCTCGCCAATTTCATAGGTTGAATTTCCATATCAAACTCTTGCAAAATTTCCATCCTCTTTCCTCACCATCCTCTGAGCTCATTTTGCATTAGCATGGATTTGATTACAACATCAAGAACTATTTCTATCACTATGCTCCTTAAGATGTAGTGTCTAAAATTCTTTATATCTTTTACTAGAGAAAAAAAATGTTTATCTAGGTTGGGATATCTAACTTCTACATTTTTAAATGACACATTCATGTAAAGAAAATTATCCTTTCATCACCATCTTCTCTTTTCTAAGTTAAAACACCCACACAAGAATGCTCTAAAGAAAAAGTATAAATATTAAAGGGCTTGGTGTAGTCTATACTAACCAACATAGGTGCACTGGTTATGACACCTTTAATACCCTAGAAGTATTTCTTTACTTTTTTTTCCACTCAATATTTGTGTCCAACATATCATTTACAAGATGCACAATCTCTACAAATCCACTGATAAATTTCCTTACAAAATTAATATTTCCAAAGAAATATTTCAGTTCTTTCTTATTGTTTGGTAGTGGAAACCTTGGTATGGACTCAATCCTATTAGGGTCTATGGAGATACCTTTCTCTAAAATGATATTACCTAGGAGCTTTCCTTTAGTAACCCCAAAAATGTATTTCTTGGGATTTAGAGAAATACTTAATTCTTTGCATTTTGTGGATCTTACGTAGGTCACTTATGTGGTTCAATCTATTATTGTAAAACACTATGAGACCATCCATATATATGATAATGCAATTCCCAATTATCCCTTTGAAAGCTATGTCCATTACCCTTTGGAAAGTAGCTCCAACATTGATGAGTTTGAATGGCATTCTTCAATAGGAAAAGGTTCCCCACTTAGTGTTGAAAGTAGTCTTTAGTATATCTTCTTTTTGGACACTTGATTGTGGCCTGAATACCTATCTAGAAATGGCATCATCTAAGATCCATTTAATATTTTCAACACTTCATCTAGTGAAGGTAATAGATAGTTATATCCTTTTTTGATGCTTGATTCAAGTTTCAAAGGTCAACACACAACCATATTTATCCATTTTTCTTTTGTACAATACCAAAATTTCCACCTAGCTTGAATGTTATACTAGGTAGATGATTCTAGCACTCAAAAATTTCAGAACCTCTTTCTAAATTAACAGTTCAAGTAGGGCATTGACTAGACATTGCCTTTGTCTAAAATGCTTTGTTTCTTTCTTCAAACAAATAGTATGGGTGATTACCAAGGTGTCATAAGTCTTTAATTCCTTGTAACTCTAGGAAATCACCTCCTTGTAATATTTTATATCTCTCACTATGTCATTCCTTTCCTTAGTAGTGTAAACCTAACCAATCAAAACCTCTTGAGCTTATCCATAGAATCTCCTAGATTATGAGGGCTTAATTTTCCTCCACCTATATCTGAGATATCATTCTGAGATCTAGTTGTATTGTCTTAATCGAATATCCTTTCTAAGAAAAATATTCCATTTAGGATATTGTTGGTTTTTAAATTGATAATTCCATCTTCATCTATTTTAAATGGATCTCTATCACATTTATCAATAATCTGAGTAGTAAAAATTCCATAATCAGTGATAAATTTGAGTATATGATGAGCATCCTCGAACACCTAAAAGGTTGTGATGTTGTCTAGAATATATTGTGTAGGAACCATCTCTATTGAAAACCTCTTCAACCTAGATCCAATTATTGGTTGGAGAGAGTTGGCTGAAATAGCAAGAGCATCTGCAACATAGTTTATCCTTCTAGGAATAGATTTTATATTAAATGCTTCAAAATCTTCAATAAAATCCCATACTTGATTCCTATAAGTAGCTAACCTTTTGTTGTGGTAGTCCAACACTGAATTCTTACTTTCCTCATGACCAATTAGGAGTCTCCACAAATAAATGTTTCACTCTCTTCTATTGTGCAAGCAATAATCCTCTGAATAATGCTTCATATTATATTGCATTATTTGTACATGTCAATTGCAATATGAAAGAACCCAAAAATGACTTTCCTTGTTGATTAATCGGCTTGAACCCAATAATATTTCCTTGCTTAGATCCATCAAATCTAAGCTTCCACATGGTCTTCTTTTTGGGGACTAGTTCTTATGGTTCTTTCTTCTTGATAGGAATGTCATTATATTTGAAAGTACCAAGATCCATCACTACTTTGTATTTTTCTTCAAGCATGATTTCTTTCCTAGGCAATAGATTTTCCTTTTCAATAGGTCCACTTGAAGAAGGCCTAGTGACCTCTTCATCTATGCTTGGCTGATCCGCTAAGTTATGATAATCTTGTGAATTATAACTTTCATCTGATTCTATTAGGCCATCAGATATTATGGCTTCCTTTGAATCACTTTCCCCAAACTTTGGGTAGCGTATTATCTTTACTCTTGCTAGTGCATCTTGGCAAGCCAAGCATGAAAATTCAAAATGGTTCATATTGTGAATTCAACACCAACTTGGTAACAAAATTATGGAAGTATCTGCATATTTTTCAAGATTAGTCATGTTATTATATATTTTTCCTAAGAATTCTTGGAAAATTTGGTTAGAAATTTCAAATTCATGCAACCCTTTGATGGGAATGCCCACATCTATTTGTTGATCTATTGCTAAAGATTTCATCATGATATCATTAATCTTGTATACACCTAAGTCCAAGTCTATGAATGCAACATCATTAGGAACATTATATTAAGTGATTACATGCTTTAACTTAGGTTCAACATCAATTTTAATCTAATTATTCAATTTCTTCCATGGTAACTAGAGTTGTGTGAAGTTAGTTGAGAACCATCCTCTCAGTTTCTTGGTCCATTCTCTACTAAGTATCATCCCATACATTTCGAGAGTATCTACTAAATGTATATCAATGTATTCTTGGACTCTAGGGTCAAAGGCTAATTATACGTGAACATTTTTTAGTTCCCCAATGACCTTAACTTTGGTTTTGTCCAACTGAACCAAAATTCTACTGGTTAGTTTAGGGGTAACTCCTAATGTTTGGCATATGGAATATGGGATTATGTTGCAAGAGGATCTAGAAATCATTGAATAGTTGTGTAAGTTCTTCCTAAACATTTGTACCATTAGTAGGAATGGGGGAATTATGGTATTTCCTTTCAATATCATGGTCATTGCATCCAAAGTAATCAAAGCTTTCCCTTTATCCTTCTGAGGAGTGTTGGCAAGTACATTTCTAAGATTTTCTATAACATGTCATAAAGGGAAATGTTTTCTTTCATTTTCTTCAAATCTTCTAACATATTGTATTTTTCCTCACTTGAGTTGGGGGCTTTGTGCATCAGGAAATTTTTGGTTTGAAAACAACTTTCAAAGGGTCCCCCAAGAGCTGAGGGGGTTGTTATCAAAATGGGGATCTAGAGGGGTAAGCCCCTCCCTTGGTGGAATTCCATCAATTAGAGGTTCTCTTTTATTCCACAAGTTGTAAGTACTTCTACTATGTTGAAAGGAAAAGATATCAACACTTTTTGGTTCATTTTCATTCTCAAAGGAAAGTTAAATTCTTCTTCGTCTATTCAATGATTCAGATTTGTTTCACTTAGTAGTGCGAAGGAATCTACCACCATGGAATTCATGTTTTCAAGAGAATTTTGAGTGTTTCCCTACATAATCATAGATTTCCTTTGCATCGCTAGAAAGCTAGCCTCACTATTATTGAAATTTTCATGAAAAATATAGCCATTGACATCTATGTTTACCATATTTGTAATATCTAATGGTTTTGGGACCCATCCATTATTTAGCCTAGTATTCCAAGGTTTGTTTGGTCTCCATGGGTTGAAACCCCTATAAACCTTGGTTATTTTGGATGTTACCTTGATTATGATTATAGTTTTGGATATTACCCTAGTTTTGACTGATTCCTATGTGAGGAGGTTTAATTCTCATACGGGTAAGCTCATTAGCAATTTGTGACAACATATTCTTCATGGTCTTAAACTTAGAGGCTAGTTGAGCACTCTCTCCTAAGTCTAGAACTATTGTTGGTTGCTTAAAGAAGGGTTTTCCTGACTTTCCTATGCGATTAGCCTTAAGGTTTACCTCTTTCCCATAAACTAGATATCTGAGTATGTGTGTGGTATGTGGTTGATAAGGAAGTGAATTATGAGATGTATTTACTACTCCTGAGATAGGATTCATTAGAGGTGTATGATTTCTCAAGGATTTTTTTTATCATAAAGATGTGAATTGTTATCCGTGGTGGACCTAATGATGGTAAAGCTCCAAAAGGGTTCCCTTCTTAGGGATCCATTTGCTGGGAAAATATTATGGATTCATTGTAATTTTTATCCAAAGTATCCCTACTAGCGTTGAGTAATCTCCTCAAAAATAATCTAGTCAAGGGATCTAAGGATTTGAAATAAGTTTGATTTTTTGCAAAATCGAGCATAAGGTATAGATCAATTAGCCTTTTATATGTCTTGTGGAACCTTGTATTATAAATACTGATAGGTTCATTAAGTTTTTTTTCTACAAGACACAAATTGGTGATACAAGATGGCAAGATCTATGCAGATCTTGAATTGGTTAATGATTTTTTTCTCTAGATCTCGTCACATGGTAATCCCTCCTCTAAGTAGTTTAAGACACCAATTATAAGAAAATTCTCCTAGGAAGTATGGAAATAGTATGCAAACTATGTATTGGTGGCCAACTTGGGCTCTATTCAAGATTAATTTAAATTTCTTTATGTGATATTTTATTATTCAAGCTTCACCATAAACATATTTAGGGTAGAAATTTTCTAGGTTTGTAGATAACTCGTAAAGAGGTCCTCCCATTGATAATGGAGAACTTTCATCTACTTTGAAAAAGGCCATTGTTCTAGTGGAGGTACAAAAATAGCTATGTTTTGTGGGGATATTGAACTTAAAGGAAAGGGTTGTAGATCTAGGTTTAATGGTGATAAAATTGTGTTAGAATTTTCACCTCTGCTTTTACCCTGATCACTCCTTGTCTTCCTATGTTGTAATAGTTCATTTACATCATCTTTTTTTTGAGAATATCTAAGAACTCTACGATATTTACTCTAGGAAAAAGATCCTATATTTTCTAGCTTTGCTTATGTTTAGGCCCTCCTAGCGCTTGTTCTGTTGAGGGTGGTTTTAATCACTTACAATGTTCTAAGAATAAGTACCATCTATCAAGGGATACAAAGGATGTTTCTTTTTGTATCCAATCAAAAAATTAATGGTTTTGTAAATTCTAGGGGTAGGAATCCTATCAAGATGGCGGCACGACACACAAACATCCATGTGGCACACACGAGTCCTTGATAAAAATTTGTCCATCGGCGTAAAAAGATGCATGGCCAAGTGGAAGGAATAAGGTGATGCAGTTTACTTCGTATCATTGGGTTTATATTTTCTAAGTTAGGGGTAAATAAATGGGGATTTTCCTAGGGTGCAAATTCACACCATTACACTTTCTTTTATATTTCTATTTTACTAATCTTTTGTAATTAAAATTTTTCATTCTTTATAGAATTATTCCAATAGATGTGGCTACATTAAACAACAATTTTTTGTTACATTTCTCACAATCTCATTTCCAAATTCATTAAGCATTAAATTGATTTAATGTAGTTTAAATTTTGTGTTTTACATAAGAATTATATATGAAAAATATGTTCATCATATAATAAAGTGGAATTTTTTTCATAGAGTAATAGAGCAAGTTATAGAGATCTAGTAAGAGACTAAATAAATACATTTATCTTTTTATTGTAAGAAAATGGCATGTACAAATGAAAATGAATAAATTAAATCTAAATGATCATAAAAATCCCCTTTTAAGCTTTCTAATCCATTAATAAAATGGATAAGTGGGATGGAACTAAAAAAATACTAGTAAAAGGGTAGAAAAATAAATTCTTTAAAAAAAAAAATTATAGAATTTTGGAATGTAAAGCCTCAAATTCCATCTTTTATAAATTGGGTGAAACCACCAATTTTCTTATTTAGGAAATTTTGAAATAATTGTGATGCTTATGATATTACTACAACATATAAAAAAAATAGTTTTCATGAGAATACCACAAAAAAATTGCACCTATTATAAATTAAAAGTGGTAGTGTTGGCCTACCTATAAAGACACAAAAGAAATAATATAATTAGTTAAAACAACTTAATATTACATACACAAGGAAGAATTTGAGTTACATAAAGAATATGCTAAGGAACAATTAGGAGCCTCAATAAATGGGAGATATTTTGGGAACCAAGATCAATTGAAATATTTGATGCTATAATGGTTTAGATTAATATTTAATCATCAATAAATTCTTCAAATTGGATGCTACAACTTGTTTCAAATCTCATCATGGCTTTATTAGACTAAACATAATATTTGAGGAGGATGGACATACATATATCCTAAAATCCAAGGAATATTTCTTATCTCCAAATGAATATCTAGAGCTATTCAAGGTGAAGAGCTAGACATAGAGTGGCTCTACCCTCTACCAAGGGAATATATTATATACTAAAATTGAAACAAAAAATTCTTCTAGTTGCATTCCTTAGTTTTTAAGTTTCTAAACTAGAGGGATTCCTTCTTAAACATTGTCTCAGTTTCTTGACCTTCATTTGGTAGAATAAATTTGTCCATCTTGACATTAATCCATTGGTCTTTTCTATTCATATAGCTACTTACTACCTATTTTATAAATATGTTGAATAATTGAACAATATTTGGTACATCTCTATAAGCACTTAGAACTCATGAGATCATAATCATTCCTTCTTTTTTCTAAATGGATAAGCAAGTGTTTGAGATTATCTAACAACTATTATTTGTAATCTTTAACTTAATATCTATCCCCCCTAACCCATTATAACATCCTCTAGCTAGAATTATACTTCTTCTAGATACTTCTCTTTCTTCTCTCTTAAAAAATATTAGTAATATCTTATGGTCTAATCTCAACAAGTGCTTATGGAAATTAAGAGTTGATGCCAACTCTCAAGTCCTTGTGTGAAAAATTCTTCACTTAAAACTTTTAGTGTTTGAGGAAAGAATTCAATTAACTAAATAGCCTCTTTAACATCTATTATACTCTCTCCCAAAATATGCAAAAATATCATGTTTGACAATGAAAAATTTCCATGTGACCTTAGAAAGACACCTATAAGGATTTCACTTTCATATTTGTTAGAAATATGTTTTGGAACATAATTTTTTGGCTTCAAGAATAGTATGAATTTCATTTTATTATCAATATGATATATTCTTATTAATAATTTAAGATAGAATAGTATATTACATTATTTAATTACTCATGCTCTCTATTAGGAGATGTAGTCTAACATGTTTAATCTAATATGAAATTTTCCACATGGATGCTTTCTCAAATTTGATGTAAGATACTCTTAAGGAAAAAGAAAAACTTTCTCAATAAGTGCAACAAATGTAGGATTAAATCCTCAAGTTAAAATCCATTTAAAAATACTTAAAAATTGCAATAATGATATTTTAATGGGACATCTTGTATTTTTTCTACTAGTGCAAATCTCCATGGTTAAAGAAAGATAAATTTTAATAATCTATATTATTTCAATAACATGTTGTAGAATCCTAAGCTGATTTCTAGATTTGATTGTGTGAATTTTTCCCTTAAGCTCTCTATTATCATCCTAATGATGGATCACGAAGTGTGATCCAAAATGTTGATGGAAAAAAACATCACACAATCAAATATAGAAATCATCTCAACATTATTCATGTATTGTGGAAACTTGATATCATTAATGTTGTAGACTATTCAAAAGATGGACCTTAAACTTGTAGGCTCTCCTAATCAAATTATTGAAGAATGATGTAACCTTTTGATAAGATGATTTGTATCCCAACATCTGACCTGAATTTCATTCATGAGATTGTGATTTAAAAAATTCAATGGTACATGGGGACACGTCCCCTGGGGTTTTGGCCCCCATACCCATGCCAGAGACGTATTTTGGGGATAGTGGATGCCTTGGGGATGTTTCCCAGGCATCCCCAAAATGTTATTTTTTTGGGACGTTGTCGATCAATGAGGAAATTATTGGGATAGCATGGGGATGACCCACCATCCCCAATACAATTAGGGGACACATAAGCGTCCCCTGATTGTCTTGGGGATAGCCAACCATCCCCTTTTCCAACAAGTTTTTACAAAAAAGAAAGCTTTGAAATTAAAAATGCTTATTTTTTAATTGTTTCTAAGTGGACCCCACACCCTCCACATAAAACTTTCTTTCAAAGCCATTTGAGTTGATTTTTATATTCCAAAAAAAAATTGCAACTAAGAGGAAAGTGAGCAAGATAAAAATTGGCAGTGACTCAAACTTTGAGTCTTATTTTGATGCAATGTTGGTAGATGTCGAGTAGAGGAAGCCATCATACTTTCTATGATGCAATGGTTTGGACATTTGTGACTTTGTCATTTTGACATTTGTAGTGCAAACTTGTAGCCTTTGGGCATTTTTAAAGAAAAAATTATATCATATGCATATTGATTGTTTGACATGAATTATGGAAGCAATTAAGTAGTTGTAGTATTATTTTGTTTGAATCTATAATGTATATGTCAATATGATTGGTGATTACATTTGAAAGTTTATCAATTCTTATTGTTATGATTATCACTACTCATATGAATATCTAAAATTTCCCTATATTGTATATATATATATAGCCATCCCCCCATCCCCAAAAATCCCCTAAAAAATTTTTGTCCCTGAAGTGCGTCCCACCGTTCCATCGCCCCCCTGTATTGGAAACTTGGTATAACATAGAAAAAAATTCTATTAGAGAGGAGAAAATTATATTCTCCATCCTATATCTACTAGTATAGTTTTTCCTTGAGATCACTCATTATGGTGTTGAATTCAATAGGTTTTGTTTATAAGTTGAAAAATCCAACAAATTCCTCAACCTATATCCACTTCATCCCTAATGGTTCATTCAAAGTCTAACTAATATTAATTTTTTACATCATAGTCTAAAATTATAGATGCAATTATGTTCACTAGGAAAATCCATTCTCACAACGATTTCTCTTTTACTCAAATTCACCTTTTACTCTCCAAGATGGTTCCTTCCCAAAATTATATTATTGCCAATTAGCTTTTGTAGTAAAGTATTCGAGTTAAGGATTTAAGATGTCATATTTAAAATAAAACTAAGCCACAATAACATCATCTTTGGACTAATCTCATAGAAGTTATCATCATTGAAATTAATCAAAGAATATTAGACCATATGATAGCAATTTACATCATGTGAACATATTCTAGAGCTTAGGTATCTTGCATTCCCATGCATTTTGAAGTTTTTGATGCTTTTGAAAGTCACAACAAATATTAAACTAAGGGCTATGAATGTTATGCACATCATTAAATTATACTAGCACTAAATTAGATAGAAATGGAAGAGTGGAGGCTTTGAAGGTGGACAAAAAATGAGATAGGTTTGTGCTAAAGCATAATAAAAAATTATGTGCAATCACACTTGAAGTGAAGTCAAAATTAAATACATATCTATTATAGAATTCATAAGCTAGATCTCATATCTATATTCAAAATTTGATTATGAAATATTTTTAGATAATCAAATGATCACATCAATATCCAATTATATATATATATATATAAACTCATAATTTTTTAAATATAATTATTAATGAAATTATTATATATTAAATCTAGATTTTTCATCCAATTATTGTTGTCAAAAAAAATAGATCTATATATATATATATATTGTTTTCAAACAAGCGGTGAAGTGTACTGGGTGAGTGTGTTAACAAAAACTCTTACCATTTACCTTAAATTTAATATTCAATTAGACATCAAAACATTAGATTTAATAATATACATAATATTTATAAAATAAATGGTACACTAAATTTGTGTCTCCATAAATAATAAATGAAATAACTTTAAAATAAAATAAAAAATAACTTCTAAATAAATAGCTCAATATTTTTAGATAACTATATTTAAAATATCTATACTAGTGTTATATCCTATTCTATATAGACTAAGAAGAGACCAAAATATCAGACTAACAATCGTAAATAAGAATTTGTCTATAACACCTCTTAATCTAGTGGAAAATATCTTTGTGCAAATATTAGAAGGATAAGGATTGGTGGAATTCACAAATAGAATGTCAAAGATTCCCTTTCTAAGAAAATGATTTTTTTATCAAGATGGCATTCTATTGGTTTGAAATTTTATTATGAATCAAGTCAATCGTCAGCCGTCACATTGAAATTTGTTTGAAAATCAAGCATATGACTTATTCAACAATTGAGAGAATGAATTATTATAAGCAATATATATATTATAAAAATATAAATTAGTTTAAAATCTTTTCAAGTAAGGAATATTTTTTAATAAAAGGGGTAAAAACTTTATTAAACCTCAGAAAGTAGCATTACATCAAAGCACAGGGAAAAAGCTCGAAGGAACCAAAAAGAAAAACCCAAACAAATCAAGAGACAAAATCAACCAGCACAAGCTTCATCCTCAGCAAGAACCCTCTCCAAGTACAAATAGAGCTCATGGGGGATCTGAACCCATTCTTTAATCTTCCAACCATCCAAATGCTCATACACCCACTTGGCTAGGAAATCTATTGTCCTATTCCACTCCTTTGGAATATGGAAAAATGAAGCCATCTCCATCAAAGTGCCAATCTACAAAATCTATTGCACCGTCACTGTCAACTATCGACTAACATCAGACACCTTCTATTTATTAAGCAAGTTGATCAAAACCTGATAATATGATTCATAAATAACCCAATTCCACCCCAACGTGTAGGCCCTTTCCAAAGCGTAGAGGATCACCAATCCTTTCATAAGGTTGATAGTCTACAAACCTTTATGGATAGAAAAGAGGAAAACCACCAAACAAGATGAGTCCCTACCAACTCCACCTATATGAGCGGGACCCAGATTTCCCCTAGAAGAACCATCAGTATTGACCTTCAATGTTCCAACCGAAGCGGGCTACCAGTTCCCCAATCTTTGAACTCGTTGCCTCACTTTCCCTCCTCTCTTACAACAAGTAGAGGTTGAGGATAGCCCGTGAATACATAGCCTAGCCACCATCTCTACATCCCTTTTCTCCAATAGAAACACTACATCTCCCTTAACTTCAATCATCTCATGAATCATACCTTGAATCCTGAACCATGCCTGCTATATCCTCAAGTTTTCACCTCTGAAAATCCTCCTATTCCTTTCCAGCCAAACCTGCCACAATACGAAAATAGGCCTAGCATACCATGCATCATACAAAAAGGGGGCCAACAAGGGAGGTCTTTCCAAGATCATCCTGAAATCCACCAAGGAGGAGGCATGAACAAGGGGGCTATTCCATACTCCCCACCAAGAATGCTAGAGTTGCAAAGTAAAAGGACACAAAAAAAAATGAGAAGAATCCTCCTCACCTTCCCCACAAAGAACACACCTAGAAGGGCCTTGAAACCCGTGCTTCTGAATATTATCCCATGTTAGACACCTATTCCAAGAAAAATTCCAAATAAAGTAGTTACACTTCAGCCAAGAAAACTTATTCCACACCTTCTTCCACCAAGGAATCCCCTCGATCCTTTGAGAGAGCAGCCTTTGGTAACTCGAAGCCACAATATAAGTATCTTTCGGGTTGGGAGACCACGAAATAATATCCTTATCCATGAGGGAACTACACTATCGGCCAAAAAGAATCTTATGAATCTCAACACACTCCTCTTCCATGCTCACCATTGGCCACTCCTCAGGATTCTTCCACCTTGCTCTCACTAGCTGCCCATGAAAAGAAAGCAACTTACAGTTGCTCACCCTTGACCAACCAACATCATAGAATCTCCAACACAAGGTTGACACATTATGAAACTAAAAGATAATGGGAGGGTCCCAAGAATCATACCAAAATTGAACCTCTGTCCCACGCTTGCATATCCAAAATAATCCATCCTTGATTAGCACAACTCCTTTTTTAAGAGTAGACCAAATTTCCAAGCCCTTTCCCGCCAAAGGGTAGCGAGGAATATCTTTTTGAGGATTATCTTTGAGATACTTATGTGATAGAATCCTAGCCTAGATTCAATCTTGCTGAGTACACCACCTCCAATAAATTTTAGCTTCCAAATATGTACCTGCCAATGCGGACTGCCTTAGCCCCAAGCCACCATATTTCTTTGGACAACAAACAATATCCCATTTAACAAGACTCCATTTGGAAGACAAGAAGTTGCCAGGCCATAAGAACTATCTTGCTAAGGAGTCTAGCTCCCTAACAAAACCCATCAAGGTCATCTGAATCATACACCGATAGATGGGGAGAGCTTGAACCATAGATTTAAGCAACTAAACATGGCCCACAAAGGACATCCAATGGTTGGTCCAATGTGAAAAATTTGCATGAAATTTATCCAAGATAGGCTGCCATGAATCCCTTGATAACATGTTAGTAGCAATAGGAATCCCAAGATAAGATAAAGGAAGAGCCCCAATTTGAAACCATAGAATATGAGCAATTCTCCTTTGTATAGAATCTAGAGTGTTGAAGAAAAATATGGAAGACTTGTTTTCGTTAATTAATTGTCCTGAAGCCACAAGATAAATATCCAAAACTTGGTGCAGATTTACAGCTTCTAAAATAGTGGCCACACCCATCAGAGATGTGTCATCCACAAATTGCAAATGGGATTTTGAGGGTAAGTCACCTCCCCACCTCCACCCTTGGATAAGGCCCTACTCCACATGTCCTCTCAATAAGCATCTGAAACCTTCAACCAACAGAAGAAACAAGTAAGGAGAGAGAGGGTCACCTTGCCTCAACCCACAAGAAGCACCAAAAAGGTCAAAGTGCTCCGCATTAATTAAAATGGAGAACAAGACTGGAGTGATGCAACTCAAGATCCATTGAATCCACTCATCTCCAAATCTAAAAGAAGCAAGAACCTTCTAGAGAAAAGACCACCAGACTCTATCATACGCCTTAGCCATATCAAGCTTGATAAACATAGCCTTTTCTCTAGAATTGGCCATAGAATGAATGGTCTTTGTAGCTATAACAATACCATCCATAATCTTCCTACCCTCCACAAAACCACTTTGCTCCTTAGAGATGAGAACCTTGATCCACTATTTCAGTTTGTTAGCAATTAGCTTGGAAATAATCTTATAACCACATTGCAAAGAGATATGGGACAAAAGTGGCTTAACGTATCTACCCCTTCACACTTAAGAATGAGTGGAAGGAAAGTGGAATTAATATCCTTTAACATCTACTTATTCCTCTAAGATTCTTGGACCACTGCCAATAAGTCCAGCTTGATAATTTCCCAGAACTCTTGAAAGAATTCAATCAAGAAACCATCAAGGTCAGGGACCTTTCCACTTCTTCATTTGAAACATAGCCCCCTCTAGCTCCTCTAGAGAAATATCTCCCATGAGATGATCCACCATTTCCTTAGACACCAAGGAGGGGATACAATAAAGGACCTAAGCTTCTTCCACAGAACTACCCTACGAATCCTCTCTAAATAGGGAAGTAAAATACTAAACTGCTTCATTTGAAATATCCTGAAATGAAGAAAGAGTCTCTCCTCTATCATTGACCAAAATAGGAATAGAATTACCATGATGCCTAGCCTTTACAAAATTGAATAAGAAAGTAGAGTTTCTATTTCCCTCCTAGAGCCACTCAACCCAGGCTTTCTGTTTCCAAAAGATCTCCTCCTGCAACTCCCACTCTTCCAAAGCTTTCAAGGACCTTGAATCTTCCCTCAATAGATTCTCAATCACCCCATTCTCCCTAATTATCCTTGTAATACCATCCAGATCAGCCTATGCAACAGAATTTTCATGGAAAATATTGCCAAAGCATTGTCGATTCCAATGCTTAAGCTAATACTTAACAAACTGAAGAAGCTTAGCAAAGAAATACATTGCAATACTATAGGAAGGTCTACCATCCTACCACCACTGAGCAACATAGCTGGGAGATCAGGGTTACACAACCACATAAGTTAAAACTTGAAGGAGGAAGTCTGAGGCAGTTGAGTAGAGAGGAAAAAAAGCTTTGTAGGCCAATGGTATGAACCCCTTCAGTCCAAAATATCAGAGCTAGATGACCACATACCACCAACCCAAAAGAAATAAACCATGAAAAGATCCAAGTGTTCCACAATGTAGTTGTCACCAACCCTTTGATTGTTCCAGGTAAACTGTCCATTGACAGGCTTAGTATCAACAAGATTCAAAGCATATATATTGTCTTAGAACAACAACGCAAAGGCCTCTAGCCTCATAGTACCACCCCGATTCTCAGCCAGCTTAGTAATGGCATTGAAGTCACCCCCAATAATCCAAGGATGGTAAGGAGCCATGTTGTGGATAGATCAAATATTGGACCACAAGAGTTGCTTACCCTGCAGCTCCATAGGTGCATACACATTGGAAAAAAGAACAAATTCCCCCATCTCAAAACAAGAAGCCACCATGGAGAGAGAGGACTTAAAGGAAACCCACTACTAGGGGATAATATTTTGAGGGTTCCATAAGCAATCCACCCTCTAGAAGATCCCTGAGCACCAATGCACTAGCATTCATTATTCCTCCCTAACTTAGACACTAATCCTGTCATACACTCAACAAAAAGCTTGGTCTCCTGTAGAAAAAGGACATCAGGAGAATGACATCTAACAAAATCCTGAACAACTTTTTGTCTAGGGTCATTGTTCAAGCCCCTAACATTCCATGAAAGAAGAGTCATTTCAAGGGGCCCAAGAAATGAGAATCCAGAGTCTTGACTGACCCTGACTCCACCAAAGTCTCCCCTATCATTTTAATCTTCTCCAAATCTTTCTTCCTTCCAAGCTTAGAAACTTTCTCTGCCCCCCCTTTATTAATATCTTTCTACAAAATACCCAATTGAGGAGATGTCTTACTATTTTTACCCACCTCCATGCCCATTCCCCATGAGGGATGAGACAAAGCCTCACTGCCCTTCACTACTTCTATAGCATGACCCGACTCATCCTGAGCCACCATTTGCAAATCTATTTCCAAATTCATAGTCCCATCCACCTGTGGAGCAAGAGGTACCCATAAACTAAGCCCTTCCTGCCCCGAACCTCCCCCATCTTGCTCCAAGCACAATAAGCCAAAACTCACCTCTTGTTGGTTAACCTACACAACCTCAAAAGGAGGCCCAAACTATTTAGTACCCAAAGTTCCCTTATCCAAATTTAACAATCCCAGATTCACTTCCTATTGGCTAAGATCATCCTACACCTCAAATCTATTAAAATTAGCATCATCTTGCCTTACCTTTAGAGTCCTTTTCTTCCCCCCTTTTTTTTTTTGAGCTCAGACAGGAGTAAAACCATCATCCCCGTCACCTCCACCCTGAATAGGATCATTTCCCTTATCCACTCTAGATGGATTACAAGGAGGTTGAGATGATTGAGCCTCCAAAGGCTTGGCCTTTGGGCATCTACATTGTAAATGGCCATACTCATGGAAAAGACGGCATCGAAAGGGTAAGTTCTCATAATCTAGTTGTTGCACCCATGAATAAGATCCTACACACACTTCTATGGAATCTGGTAATGGTTTACTTAAATCAATTTCCACACAAAATCGGGCATATGTCATTACCTTTTTGAACTGAGTCTGCTTCGAAGAGCCAACAAGTTTCCCAAGCATCAAAGCTAGTAAATTTAAAACATCATCATGCCAACATTCCACTGAGAGCCTCGATAGTCTGACCCAAACTGGAACCCTACACAGACGCTCCTCAATCAGATTGAAGCCCGCATGCCATGGTTTAATAAATAGTCCCACCTAGTTGTAAAAGTAAGGGCCCCCTTCAAACACCTTGATCCTATCCACCTTGTTGTCAAATGTAACCATAAAATAGTTATTCACCAAGAACCAAATCTCCATATCCCCCTCTGGCAACCATGTCCTCTAAGCCTAGGCTTCCAAAAATTGCAACGAGATTCTCAATCCCAAGAACTTACAATACAAGGAATGTCTTGAATAGTAATCAATATCCTCCACTAGTATCTCCATCGAAATCACTACATTCGGCCTCTCCTTACACCTTTCCAAGCTCCCATTAATCTTCAAAATTTGAGATACCCCTAATGAGCCCATCTCAATCTTCTCTGGATCCAAAGAGAATAGATTATTATAAAAAATCTTAGAACCCTGTGGCAAGGGTTTCGAGCCAAAATTTGAATGGAAATCCATCTTGGGGTAGGCCCTAGATGATTCCCCTAGTGACATTGAAGAAGAGAAAACCCTAGATGGTCATGCAATCCCCCAGGTTACAAAAAATTTATGACCTCAGCCCACTAAATGCACTTCAAGCCCCAATCTCCACCCACAGCCAAGAGCGCCCCTCTTTGGAGTAGTGAGCACTATGCAAAAAATAGAATAAGGGAGGGCACAAGGTTGGCCAATGTGGCCCCCAACTAGCATCCCCGTTCCTAACCAAGCCCCACAAAAGCTAAGGGGAAAGCGAAATTGCATTGACAAAACCATCCAACACAACCACCAACACAAAGGCCAATGTAGTACACCAAAGCCTGCAACTCAGCCTCTCACCACCGATCCCCACAACACAAATCCTCTTTGCAATGACCATACAAAGGAAAGAAGAGATAAACTACCCAAATCCCATAGATCATTGTCCCCAAACACCTCATTAGCCTCCCACATCGCACAACAAGACAAAGAGTCGAGAATGGGCTAGGGCTTGGGTTCCCTAGCTTGTCGCATAGAGCCTCCCTTTTCAAATATGGAATATAGTTCTTTCTAATTTTTAAAATATTTTTAACAATAAATTTAAGATTTTTATTATTTTAAATATGAATTTAGAAACTTCTTAATAAATTTATGATTTTTAGATTTATTACTAATTATTATTGTTCTATAATTTTACATTATTTTACTAATATATATATCCATATTGATATGAGTAATAACATAACAAGAATTTTTTTATTTTTTTCAAGATACAAAATTTGTGTTTTACAGGTGATTGAAGTGCTTCTAGTTTTATTGGTAAGCATTTGTATGTTTTTTAATTCCTCTAAAATTTTATTTGGCTTTTATAAATGATCAAATCGTCATAATTTTTTTATGACAAATAAGGGTGGCTACCAAATTCCAAGCTTGGGTGGGATGGAATACTGACGTCTATCTCACCATCATCATGGAGTACGTCGCAACTGAGGTATATTTTTAACAACCTTTGTTATTTCTTCGCATTCTGACTTTTAAAGTTGATGTATTTATTTATTGTGGGTGTGCATGTGTTGGTATTATTCAGGAATGCATTGTTCCAGCTAAAGAAGAGGATGATAACTCCTCAAAATATTTTTTTGGTTGTTGCATGATGAGGAGCTGACATAACTTTTTAGCAATGTGATCATTCCCAGCTAATACCAACACTAGCAGCCCCACATTCATCAAGCCCTACAGCCAAAAAACAACACTTCTCTCCCCTCGATGCCCACAACTTTTTCCTCCTTATCGCCTGCCATTTCTGCCCCCTCGTCATCCTAGAAGTGAAATTGATGCTCATTTTCTTCACTTCTATTTGTTATACCGATAATGTATGACTAGATAATCTTTAAGTGTATATTTTGTTTTATTTCAACATTTATCTATGAATCGTGACCTTGAAGAAACATCATAGTTCAATCTTATTTTATTTCAATGTTCCTTTCTCTCAATTTTATCAAGTTGATGTGATCTTATATAGCTGAAGTATCTATATAATGCAATACTATTGTATTTAGTACAATAAGATTAACTAATATAATATATTCTTAGTTTCTTGAGTGTGTTTTAACGTTTATGTTTTTTTCTTTCATTTTGATGATGGATCACTGAGTGTGATCCAAAATATTGATGCAAAAAAACCACATAGAATCAAATCTAGAAATAAATTCATTATAATTAACATGGATTGTGGAAACTTGATATCATTAATTATGTTTCAATATTTTCAAAGGTATCTAATACATTAAGATTAATTAATGATAATTATGTAAAATATTTTAAAAATATCAGAATTATCAAATCATATAAAAAAGTACTAAATTTTGTTGTTCATATGGTATTGACCACTCTAAAAATGTGTATCTCTTTTGAAGAAGACATTATCAAAATAATATCAAGCATATAGACATGTACATAGAGTATGAAAACTTCAAATCTCAACCAATAATGCTAGATGGATTGTAATTTATTAAATTGTTCTCATCTTAGTTATGTCCCAGCATGTCTATAACGAAAATTAAATGTTTACATTTTTTGAATTATCAAGTAATGATGATAGGGGAAGGTAAATTTATCAATACATTTAAATTTGAATTTTGAAAGTTGATCATTTTTGGATTTTAGAAGTGATTGAAATCATATATTTGACTTATGGTAAAAAAGTGGATAAGCTAAAATATTGGGTTCATTTTCTTGAAATAATGTAGATAGGAATTGATAATGCTTTAGTTGTGTACTTGCTTTAAGTTGAATATGTCCTAGACTAAAAATTTGTAATTTAAAATAGTATTCTATTATCCACAACCAATAAGAAGAAAAAGAAAAAAAAGGTAATTAAGGTGGGATAGAGATGTTTCCCTTAAAGAAAAATATTCAATGAGAAATGTTGGAGCCCTACAATTGGTCACATATAAGGAATGTGAATAGATGGAAGGAGATAAGATAAAAATATGCAAAAAAAAAAAAATCATGCAATACCATAAAGAAGATATTTATGTTATTCTCGTGAAACTACATGGTAATGACAAGCAACATTATGCTCATAATGATGGTGCCAATAAGGCAAAAAATATAGGCATGTAGTGCTAAGTAGAGTTATCTTGTTAGATATAAGAAATGTGAGGTATTTCCATGTGGATCATAAATTTTTTATTGTTGTAAGTGTTAGATACAAGCATGATAAAAATAACATGAATCACTTTAGTTTGTGTAAACTTATACAAGCTATGCACAATAGACATGATAATAATGTAAACATGGGAAAACAAAGAATTTGATAATAGATGTGATAAAAATGTTAGTCAATATGTGAATTTTAGGGAGTATCTTGTAAAGAAAGAGCATGTTTTGAACATGTAAGGAAAATGTAATCATTATTAGTGAAATCATGTTGAATGTCTCAAATATTTTACAACCATTTTAAGAAAAAATATGTTAGAAACATGTGATCATAAAATAATAAATTTAATCATTTTCATAATAATTATATAGCAAAGTATGGACATTTGTTATGACACTACGAAAATAATACAATACAAGTAGATATTAAGAGCATAGAAGCTCTCTCATGTTCATGAAATTCATGGGCTTAACCACTCATTTTCTATTAGAAACATTATAAAATGGATTTCTACTACTTATTGGAGAATTCAAATTAAATTTTCATAGAGCCTCATGTGATAATCAAAGGTTGTTAAATGTTAGCTACATAATTAGTTATACTAATATGTAGACTCATAATGGCCAATTTTATTATAATAAAATGGAAAGTGTGTCTCCTTACCTCTACCTCATCCTACCTCTATAATTGTTACTTCTTACCTAGAAACCAAAACCTTTTATTTGATCAAAACCCCTATCTTAGAGGTGTGACTAGACTCACCTCTATACTCATCTTGGGGACAATAGTCATTTCCTTCAAGTTTTTATAACCCTTAGAGGAATGATTGTTTTACCTCTAATGGTTTCCTTAGATACAAATTCTTATTCTAAAGATTCTTCATTATTTTTTTATTTATCATTTTGCATTGAATTTAATGTTGCTTAATTAATAAATTTACATATACGTAAGATCCTTTGAAATTTCTATTGGGGAATGTTCAACATTATCAAAATTTGGAGGAAAACTTCTTAAAATTTTCTCAATAACAAATTGATCAATCAAATATCTTCTAAAAATATCCTTTGATTTATCATGATCCATTTAAATTTTGTGAAAATTTTGTTTACTAATTCATTTGGACTCATTTGAATATTTTCAAAATAATTTCTTATTATTTTTAATTTAGATATATAAGAACCTTGATATGCATTACAAGAATACAACATGCTTTTTTTTAATTTATAAAATAAACTATCGTAGGAAAGATTGATTGACTGAGTACACCATGAATTAGAAACAAAAATTAATTATCCTTGTGTTCATTTTTCTTGAGTTTCCTTTTTCAAAACTTTATTGGTTAGATTTCTTGGTAACAATGCCATCAATGGAGAATATCATTTGAAGTATTTTGATAACATGATGGATGACTTTGAGGTTAATTCTAGGGATGTAATGATGAAATTATTTATGAAATCACTCATTTAGGATGCTAGGGAATGGTGTAGAGGTCTACCTATAGGAAACATTGGATCATGGGAGGAATTTAAAAGGTTTCTCAGGGAATAGTATGGAGATAAGACTGAACCAAGGTTTATGTTGAATGAATTTTACATCTCCAAAGGGTCAAATGAAATGGTTTCTGATTTCAATGCTAGATTTCAAAAGGGAATGAATAGGTTTCCCCATAATATGAAACCAAATGAGGATACTTTCCTAGTCACTTATTGTAATGCTTTTGATACCAAAATGGGCTATCATTTGAGAGATAAGAACCCTCAAAACTTGAGGGATGCCTTCAAGACTGCACAAAATATTGAAAGCAATAGGAGAGCATCAACTAAGGTGGGAAGAAGGGATGATGTAAATATCCTAAAGAATTCTAAGCATGACAAAGGACCTACAAACAAGGGCTCTTCTATTGAAGAGAAATTGGACAAAGTTTTGAATTCTATGGATCTTGTTAACAATACATTGGATAAGCATGAAAATGGGCTTGGAAATGAGAAGCATCATTTTTAGAAAAATGTAAATCCCACAAGACTCCAATATTATCCTTATAGAACTAATTGGAAAAATGGAAAGCCAATCCACAATAATCAGAAAAATACACAAGATCAGGTCACACCTGATCCTCTACAAAAGTATTCTACAAATTTTACTGATGAGGCTCCTTAGTGTATGGTTTTTCAGTTTCCTCACTCTTCTCACCAATGTGTAGTTGCAAAATTGGTGGAAGTTGAACAAAGTGCACTAGAATATTATGATCATTCTCATGAAGATGATGTTGAAGTTAATGTGATTATGAGTAGGTATGATTTTGCTAATGATTAATCCAATGAGGAGTCTCATGAACTTGATGTGGATGGTAAAAGGAAAAGAGTCAATGCATATCACTCATAGGTTCTCTTTGATGAAGGGAATGACAGTGATCATGATGTGTCCTTAAGAAGACTCTTAGATGAGGAAATTGCAAAGTTGATACTAGCCTTGGCAATACACATAAGAGGCTCTCATCACCTAATAAATAGACCAGCTGATGGAGATTAGGGTAAGGTTGGTAGTCTCTTCATCAAGGAGCAGAGTGTAAAAAACAAAGAATCAAAGGTTGAGAACAAAGTGGATGAGGCTAAATCCAAGGAAGGAAAGGGGGACAAAATTTAGGCAAAGAAGAGTAAAAACCCAATGGTTAATGGAGAAGTCATATCTCCTATTGTGAAGGTAAAGACACAAAAGTAGAATTTTGAGCCTGAGAATAAGGAAGCCAAGACTAAAGTTGAAGTGAAAAGTGAACAACAGAAGGAGAACAACATTGAACAAGGTATGATACCAATTGTTCTACCTAAATATACTCATGTTGATATGTTTCAATTACTTTCACAAGTAAAGGTTTTAGTCCCCTTGCTTGAAATGATGAGGATTGAGGAACATAAACAAAAGGTAGTAGCCCTTATTAATGGTACTACTACAACCTGTGATGAGGAAGCAGTGTATACTCTACCTAATGAGAGGAAAATAATTGAAATAAAAGGAGGTTGATGAGGGCCACACTGCCCAAAAACCCAAAAAAATTACAACAATAGATACCAACACAAAAGATGCGAGACAAAAAAAAATGAATCACTTTCAATTATTTTTAGAAAATGAAATTACAAATTCAAAGCTTACATGCTACAGCCTCACGGGCTTGATTCATTACAAAAAAATCAACTCTAAAAAGAAAATATATTATTCAGAGCCATAATCTGCACTATCAGGGCCACGTTCTACAACCCCCACTTAACCCCTTTCTTTTTCCCCAAAACTTCCCTAGAATGTTCTAGAAAGTTCAAATTTCCCCTTTTTTTTTTGGTGTCAAAAGTCCCATTGTTTGATTTTTGTCCTAGGAAGAAATTTTCAATGAAATTCATTTTTTAGAGGACCTACTTTGTGGGGCCATAACTTTGTATCTAGGTGTTTGATTTTCTACTATGGCATATCATTGGAAAACTCTCCACGAGCTCTACAACACATAAACCACCATAGGTAAATTCAACCACTTTTTGAGCTGTTTCAGGGCCTCTAATGTTTTATATTTGAATTTGAAGCTGCATTGGAGAAATTTCTCTATATGGAAACTTTAATTTCTCCCAAACTGTGCAAGTTATTGAGGTGATTCTTTTGTGACCGGAAATGTTTTTCAATTATGTTCCTTGGGGTAAATTTTTAGGTCCATACAAGCCTGTTTAGGCTGAATTACTAAAAATAGTAAGTGCCTGATTTTTGCTATTTTTGACACCTGACTATTTTACACCCCTTAAGTGCCATCATAGGACTCAAAGCAACTGAAGAAAATAAAGAAAATATTTTTTTGGAAGATTCAAGATTTCCCTACATCGAGACACCTAGGGTAATTTGAAAATTGACCCTATCACTTCTTAGGAGTTAGAGGGAAACCAAGACGATTAACCTCACCTTAAACAACCGTGATGAATCTTGAATAGGAATTCCTTTCCATTTCACCAAGTACTCTACATATTTCATTGTTTCTCGTGTTCTACCCACACGACTCCAAGATTTCTTCTATCTCTTCCTTCTCTAAAGTAGGTGCTGGAATTTTCAACTATTCATTTATTAGCCCCTCCTCTATATCACCTTCTTGATACTCTATCAAATCAGCAATGTTGAACATAGGAGAAATTTTTATTCCACTAGGAAACTCTACCTCATAAGCATTTCCTGAATCAAGCTTCTTTAGGATCTTGCATGGTCCAAACTTCTTCATCTTTAACTTGTTGTATGTACCAACTGGAAACCTTTCTTTTTGCAAATGAATCATGACTTCATCTCCTACCTAAAACTCTTTATACCTCATTTTCTTATATGTCTGAGCCTTATATTGTGAGTTCATCTTGTTGATGTGTTTCTTCACTTCTTCATGCAAATACTTTAGGTGCTCAACAAAATATTTAGCCTCATCACTACTATTCCCCCCTTATCCGTCTTTCTTAGTTCAAAAGCGGTTCTTGGACTACTCCCATATACAATCTGGAATGGTGATTTACCAGTGCTCCTATTGACAGAATTGTTGTAAGAAAATTCCACCTGTGGTAAAATCAAATCCCATCCCTTTGGTTTATCTCCTACTAAGCATCTTAGCAGGTTGCCCAAACTCCTACTCACCACCTCTATTTGTCCATTAGTCTATAGATGGTGTGGAAAACTAAACTTCAAATCTTTCTTCAGCTTCCTCCATAATGTCCTCTAGAAATAACCAATAAATTTGGTATCTCTGCCTGAGACTATACTCTTGAGTAGACCATATGGTCTCACCACCTCTTTGAAAAACACCTCTACAACATGAACAACATCATTGGTCTTATGACATGGAATGAAATGTGCCATCTTTGAAAATCTATCCACCACCAAAAATATTGAATCATTCCCCTCACTGTGTCCTTAGTAAGCCAAGGAACAAAATCCATGCTAATATCTTCCCCATGGCCTCTCGAATGCAGTGTGGGTGATACAATCGATTATTGACTTGTTCCTTTAAGCCCATCTGACATACTCTACAACTTTTATGTAGGAGCATCCTTGGTTCTTGGCAATCTTGCATCAACCAAAATATTTTTCTTTCAATTTTTGTCCTTATTCCAATTCTTGTTTTTTAGTTAAAGTTGGTGGATTCATCGTAGTTTCTCACCAGACCCTATGGATCTATGTGTACATCGTGGACATGTTCATTTTACTTATTCTAAGATTTGAGCACAATTGGATCTTTTTTCAGCAAGTTATCGCTTCCAGATTTAGTGGAAGTTTCTTGAACCGGCACCAGAATAATTTTCTAAACTAACGGCTAGTTTGATCACTTGTGGATCTTGACCCGATTAATGATTTGAAGTGTTCATGGAGTGTCCCTACAGCAATTATAGGTCAAACCATACTATGAATTCGCAGAGAGTAATTCAATTTGGGGGCTGACCTATTTCGCACATTACATTTTCTTTCATTTGATTGTGATGATCTTTGGTCAACGCGAAAGATTCTAGATCTATGGATATGATATAAATCTTGTAATATATCATTAGGATAGTAGGAATTCAATTAAGTAGATTAATGTAGATCTTATATGTAATATTTTTTCTTGTGTTAAGAAGCATATAGGAATATTGTATTTTGAGCATGTTGTATCAGCTTGTGGGCAGTGCGTAAGCTTGGGATGCTGCTGCTAGCTGTTGTAATTGGGAATTTTTGATAGTAGGAATTAATAGCATTTTTCATAGTCCATAATAGTTGGTTTCAAGACTTCTAGATAAACTGTGTGCATTTTTTTACATCGACATTTTGGATCATACTCCATGATCCATCATCAGGATGAATGGCAGAAAGAGAGAATTGAAAGATGATAAGCAAACTTGGATATAAATAGGAGAGGGGTGAGAGGGTAGGGAAACACAAAACCCAAAAAGCTATTAAGTATTAAAATAAAAAGGTCAAAAAGGTTATAAAACACAACATCAAACCCAAAAGGAAAGATTCAACATATTATAAGGATCACAAAAATGCAACAAGTTGATGAAGGAAAGCGACAGGAGTAACTTTAGAAATCAAAACAAAAGAATGAAAATAATATGTTAAATAGAAGACAAGAGAAAGAGAAAAGAAGTAAACACATGAGAAATGAGATAAGAAGGCGGAATAAAATTGAGAAAGATGTAATAACAAGTGAGATTAAAAAGGCCAGGAAAATAGGACAAAAAAAAAATAGAGAGATAAATAATATAAATAAAATAGACAAAAACAAAAGAAATTAGTGAACAAAAGAAAGAAATATAATAAATATTAAGATAAAGAGAAGGCAATAAACACACAATGAATGTAAGAGGTAAAGAAAACAAAATTGAAAATGAAATGAGAAAAAGATTAATAAAAGAGGAAGGAATAGAACACGAAAAATTAAATTAAATTAAAAGGGGAGAGAAGAATGCAAAAATTAAAAGAAGTTGACACAAAATGGAAGAAGCAAGTGAAAAAAGTGAAACTAGAGAGACTATAAAAGCCAAGAAATAAGACAAAAAATAAAAATAAAAGTAATAAGAGAAAACAATAATAAAAAATAAAAGAACTAAGCAAGCACAAGAAAGAAATTAATATGATAAATATTAAGATGAATAAAAGAAAGAAAAGTAAAAAACACACAAGAATTATAAGCAATAAAGAAACCAGATATAATAAAAGTAATAAAACACTACATCAAGCTCAGAAGAGATCAAATTATTATAAAGATGACAAAGAAATCCAACAAGTAGATGATTGGAAAGTGATAAGAGTAATCTTTAAAATAAAACAAAAGAATTATCATAATAAAAAATGAAATGAATATATTGAATGGGAGACAATTGAAAGAGAGAAGAAATAAACACTTAAGAAAGATATGAGAGACCAAGACGAAATAAAT
>VDFB02000015.1:376843703-376876696 GCA_007258455.2 Sequoia sempervirens | reverse complement strand
ACCTCTTATCTCTTGATCCCGAGCAATGTTATGGTGAAGTCATAACATTGACAAGAGATGTCTGAAGGTTTTTTTTACACTGCTTGGGGTCAAGGTCCAGGTCTAACCCTTATCTATTGTTCAAAACATCTTGAAATACTTTAAGGGGAAAGTTTTAGTACTAACATCTAAAATTCATTACAACTATCGTGAGTGGGGAGTTGGGTTCACCTCTTTTTGTTCTAAGATTTTGGAATTCATTAACTCAACCCCCTAATGTCCAACATTTGATCATTATGCTCATTTTGAATAAAGAACAATTTATTTTCATTTATGATTTTGGGTGTTAGGGTTTGGGATTTGATAATACTTCCTACCTCAATAAGGAAGCTTGCAAAAGGTAAGCTCATCACTTGATGGTCAAATGAGGTTTTTAAGAATCAAGATTTTTGCTAAGATTTTTATGTAGATTATTGAGGATCAGGGATACCACTTGGCCTTCTACCTCTATAAGAAAGATGATAAGTGGTATGCCTGATGATTGAAATGTAAAACATGGATAAAAAGGTTTTCTAACTCTTAATATTTTAAATTCTAGAGGTCGAGGGTTTGGGTTCTAGACTATTCATTTATCATTTTAGCACATAACTAATACAAATTTCAATTTTGGTAAAGGGTCGGGGATTGGGAGTCAAAACTTTGTCATTTGGCTTATGATATCCCTAGCTTAATGAGTAAGTGGAATGTCTAATTCTCGATTCCTAATAGGTGGTTGATAAAAAAATTCTAACCAAGTAAACCTTAGTAAGCTCGAGGCTTGATTCCCTATCGATGAAATCATAAACATCTTTGATTAGCAGACTAAAAGAAAGGCCAATCTGATGGGGTAGAAAAAAATGAAAAAAGAGAAATAAAGAAAGGAAAAAGAACAAATCAAATGAAGACAATAAGGAAAATAAGATAATTCCAGAAATAATTCCAGAAATTAGATTGAAATAATTTAAAAAAAAATCCCAACCACACACATAGGTATTCAAAAGTGAAAGATAAATCTTTTGGAAGAATCTTAAATTCAACCTCGAAATTATGTAAGGGAGGCAAGAAAAAGAAGATGCAACCATGCAAATGCATGAACGAAAAAATATAGTAAGCACATGAATTCACAAAGTAAGAACACAAATAAGCATGAACTAAACAACCATGAGCACACTACACATGAATAGATGAACAAACTCAAACATATGAAGTTACAATTGCACCAACAACGAAGGTTTCACACCATGGTTGCAAAGCTCTAGGATGCAAATCTTTAAAGGTAAAGATCAAAATGATCCCAACCACACTTAATAAACTCCTCAACATACTCCATTAATGACACATTAAATCTATATAATAGAGCACTAAAAATCCTTATGTTAGAGCATTTACTTCAAATGATTGAAGTGACATGCACATGGCTTGAGGTATCACCATTATAATCGAGGGTCAAGAATTTGGTAAGCCAAAGACTTGATGCTTGATACTAAAAATGGAAATAGAACAAACCAATGAATATTGAAGCAAGGGTCGAGGATCAGGCCCGATGTGATAATTATTTTGAATATTGAGAAGCTTGATCTGCCACACCTCGATAAGGCACTTGAAAGAAAGAAAACAGTAAAAGGAAATAGGAAAAGGAAAAGGAAAAGGGAAAGGGAAAGAGAAACGAAGAGAGAGAGAGAAATATAGAAGGAAAATGATGACATGCAAAATAAAAAGAAGGGAGGTACCCATTTTATCAAAGATAAAATGGAGTGTGAGTGTAAAGGAATAAAAAATAGCAACCAAAAAACAATATTCTTGCAAAGCATTTCCTCTTCAAAAATAATTAGACAGGTTTAAACTTTAAGGAAAAAACCCAAAATTAAATAAAGGAGTCCCCATTAACCTAAGTACCTCTACCAATTTACCCATCACATTAGAATACCTAAGTCTCATAATGTGTGCATATGATTAATTCCTTCAAAATATTGTTAAGATAAAATGAAATGACTTGTAAACCAAGACAATTTGTATGATCTTGTCTTTCTCCCAACTATTTTATTCATATGTATATTCTTTTCTTTTTCATGTTGGGACCTAGTTGGTGTAACCTAGGCATATCTCTATTGCCAGCCAAACATCCATAGCCCCAAAAATGATACCTTTGATTCCCTTAAACATAGCTCTACTACCAGCCAAACATCCATAGCCCCAATAGAGGTTATTTGAATCACCCATTTGTAATTTATTCTTGATTTTCTATTTCTTTTCTCTCTTTTTTGTTATCTATTCTTTAGGCTATCACTCGATATTGGGTTGGGAATCACAATGGTCACTGAAAAAGACATCTTTAGATTTCCTTGAGTTCAAAATTCATTACCATACATCTTCAATCAAAATCCTAATTTATTGAATTTATAGGTAGTAAGATTCAAGTAACTAAATTTAGAGGCTCATTGATTTTGATACATCAGATCGTCCGAGACTTCTAATTTTAATAAAGGATTAAGAAACCTCAAGTTTAAATAAGGAAAAGTTTTGAAAACATAAATACCACTTGCATCCTATTCATGGTTGAAATTTGAACCCAAAAAATTTATGAAACCCACAAAAAAATAAAGAGAGGAATGAGAAAGAACATGAAAGAAATTGAAAACAACTAAATAGACAACCAAAAAACATAAAATAAACAAGAAAAAACCACGACACCTACTCTTTTAATGTACCTGAGAGGAATAATCCTCATTCTCAAGATCCAAAATAGTGTTTGAAAAACTACCCATTGATAGGAAATGGGGCTGGTTCTGCAGTCATAGTACTAATCCTGAAAGTGTTCTCTCCTAAGATTTTAGATATTTAGTAAGGGCCTGTCCACAGTTTTTCAAAATTTGAATGGTTTCCTTTAGTTTCTCTACAATTTTCCCATAGTAGGACAAGATCTAAGATCCTAAATTTTTTTATTCTAGCTCTTTTTTCAAACCATCGCTTGACTATACAACTTGATGTTTTGAAATGTGCTCAAGAGATGCATTTTTCTTTTCACCTAGATTTAGCAGGTTCAATAACCTAACATGAACTTTTTCATCCATATATAAATAACTCTCCATGAATTTTAAAGTTGTAATTATGATATTAATGGTAAATATAGGTTCTAAACAATAGACCAACTCATAAGGGGATGTCCCTAACGTATTCTTAGTTCTAGTCTTGTCACCCCATAGTGCAAACTTGATGTGAAATTACCAATCTTTTGGATTCTTAACTTACAATTTCTTAATGATGCCTATCAAGTTCTTATTAGTCAACTTTGAAACTCTATTACCCTAATGGTAGTAATTTGATGAATATTTCAAAATAGCTTTATGCTCAAAAGCACATTGCACAAATTGAACTAATAAAAAAGAGGGATCATTGTCACATAGCAGAGAAAATGGCATTCCAAACTTCTAGTCATTATGTGCTCCTCTATGAATTTGATTACCACATCAACCATTTTTTTTGCATGAAATTTCTTTAGACCACCTTGTGCAATAGTCAATAGCTACCAAAATGAACTTATGTCTTGCAAATGAGTGGGGATATATCATTCCAATAAAATCCAAGCCCCATTAGGTGAAAGGTTGTACCTCAAATACTTGTTGCAGTGGAATGGGCACATTTCTCTCTTTTTTGGTTGTTGTTTGGCATATATGACAAGTCCTAACATGTTGGAAAGTGTCTTTGAATAGAGTTGGCTAATAATATCCTACCCTTAGTATCTGATGAGCAGTTGCTTCAACTGAACCATGGTCAGTGCCAAATTTATCATGGAATTTTGTTAAGGTTGAACCAACATCCTCTTTATCTAGGCATCTCAAATAAACACCCTCATAGTTTCTCTTGTATACGATTCTAGATTTTACTATGTATGCTTGAATTTTTATTCTTAATGCTTGTTTTTGAGTTGCATTCATACCATTTGGGAACTTATTTTGCATTAAGTACTAGATGACATCCTTATGCTAGTCATCGTGTGTGATATCTCACTGAGTATACTACTAGCATACCAGTTGTTGAGCTACCCCAACTAGCATATTAGACAATCCTTGACCCCTCGCCAATTTCATAGGTTGAATTTCCATATCAAACTCTTGCAAAATTTCCATCCTCTTTCCTCACCATCCTCTGAGCTCATTTTGCATTAGCATGGATTTGATTACAACATCAAGAACTATTTCTATCACTATGCTCCTTAAGATGTAGTGTCTAAAATTCTTTATATCTTTTACTAGAGAAAAAAAATGTTTATCTAGGTTGGGATATCTAACTTCTACATTTTTAAATGACACATTCATGTAAAGAAAATTATCCTTTCATCACCATCTTCTCTTTTCTAAGTTAAAACACCCACACAAGAATGCTCTAAAGAAAAAGTATAAATATTAAAGGGCTTGGTGTAGTCTATACTAACCAACATAGGTGCACTGGTTATGACACCTTTAATACCCTAGAAGTATTTCTTTACTTTTTTTTCCACTCAATATTTGTGTCCAACATATCATTTACAAGATGCACAATCTCTACAAATCCACTGATAAATTTCCTTACAAAATTAATATTTCCAAAGAAATATTTCAGTTCTTTCTTATTGTTTGGTAGTGGAAACCTTGGTATGGACTCAATCCTATTAGGGTCTATGGAGATACCTTTCTCTAAAATGATATTACCTAGGAGCTTTCCTTTAGTAACCCCAAAAATGTATTTCTTGGGATTTAGAGAAATACTTAATTCTTTGCATTTTGTGGATCTTACGTAGGTCACTTATGTGGTTCAATCTATTATTGTAAAACACTATGAGACCATCCATATATATGATAATGCAATTCCCAATTATCCCTTTGAAAGCTATGTCCATTACCCTTTGGAAAGTAGCTCCAACATTGATGAGTTTGAATGGCATTCTTCAATAGGAAAAGGTTCCCCACTTAGTGTTGAAAGTAGTCTTTAGTATATCTTCTTTTTGGACACTTGATTGTGGCCTGAATACCTATCTAGAAATGGCATCATCTAAGATCCATTTAATATTTTCAACACTTCATCTAGTGAAGGTAATAGATAGTTATATCCTTTTTTGATGCTTGATTCAAGTTTCAAAGGTCAACACACAACCATATTTATCCATTTTTCTTTTGTACAATACCAAAATTTCCACCTAGCTTGAATGTTATACTAGGTAGATGATTCTAGCACTCAAAAATTTCAGAACCTCTTTCTAAATTAACAGTTCAAGTAGGGCATTGACTAGACATTGCCTTTGTCTAAAATGCTTTGTTTCTTTCTTCAAACAAATAGTATGGGTGATTACCAAGGTGTCATAAGTCTTTAATTCCTTGTAACTCTAGGAAATCACCTCCTTGTAATATTTTATATCTCTCACTATGTCATTCCTTTCCTTAGTAGTGTAAACCTAACCAATCAAAACCTCTTGAGCTTATCCATAGAATCTCCTAGATTATGAGGGCTTAATTTTCCTCCACCTATATCTGAGATATCATTCTGAGATCTAGTTGTATTGTCTTAATCGAATATCCTTTCTAAGAAAAATATTCCATTTAGGATATTGTTGGTTTTTAAATTGATAATTCCATCTTCATCTATTTTAAATGGATCTCTATCACATTTATCAATAATCTGAGTAGTAAAAATTCCATAATCAGTGATAAATTTGAGTATATGATGAGCATCCTCGAACACCTAAAAGGTTGTGATGTTGTCTAGAATATATTGTGTAGGAACCATCTCTATTGAAAACCTCTTCAACCTAGATCCAATTATTGGTTGGAGAGAGTTGGCTGAAATAGCAAGAGCATCTGCAACATAGTTTATCCTTCTAGGAATAGATTTTATATTAAATGCTTCAAAATCTTCAATAAAATCCCATACTTGATTCCTATAAGTAGCTAACCTTTTGTTGTGGTAGTCCAACACTGAATTCTTACTTTCCTCATGACCAATTAGGAGTCTCCACAAATAAATGTTTCACTCTCTTCTATTGTGCAAGCAATAATCCTCTGAATAATGCTTCATATTATATTGCATTATTTGTACATGTCAATTGCAATATGAAAGAACCCAAAAATGACTTTCCTTGTTGATTAATCGGCTTGAACCCAATAATATTTCCTTGCTTAGATCCATCAAATCTAAGCTTCCACATGGTCTTCTTTTTGGGGACTAGTTCTTATGGTTCTTTCTTCTTGATAGGAATGTCATTATATTTGAAAGTACCAAGATCCATCACTACTTTGTATTTTTCTTCAAGCATGATTTCTTTCCTAGGCAATAGATTTTCCTTTTCAATAGGTCCACTTGAAGAAGGCCTAGTGACCTCTTCATCTATGCTTGGCTGATCCGCTAAGTTATGATAATCTTGTGAATTATAACTTTCATCTGATTCTATTAGGCCATCAGATATTATGGCTTCCTTTGAATCACTTTCCCCAAACTTTGGGTAGCGTATTATCTTTACTCTTGCTAGTGCATCTTGGCAAGCCAAGCATGAAAATTCAAAATGGTTCATATTGTGAATTCAACACCAACTTGGTAACAAAATTATGGAAGTATCTGCATATTTTTCAAGATTAGTCATGTTATTATATATTTTTCCTAAGAATTCTTGGAAAATTTGGTTAGAAATTTCAAATTCATGCAACCCTTTGATGGGAATGCCCACATCTATTTGTTGATCTATTGCTAAAGATTTCATCATGATATCATTAATCTTGTATACACCTAAGTCCAAGTCTATGAATGCAACATCATTAGGAACATTATATTAAGTGATTACATGCTTTAACTTAGGTTCAACATCAATTTTAATCTAATTATTCAATTTCTTCCATGGTAACTAGAGTTGTGTGAAGTTAGTTGAGAACCATCCTCTCAGTTTCTTGGTCCATTCTCTACTAAGTATCATCCCATACATTTCGAGAGTATCTACTAAATGTATATCAATGTATTCTTGGACTCTAGGGTCAAAGGCTAATTATACGTGAACATTTTTTAGTTCCCCAATGACCTTAACTTTGGTTTTGTCCAACTGAACCAAAATTCTACTGGTTAGTTTAGGGGTAACTCCTAATGTTTGGCATATGGAATATGGGATTATGTTGCAAGAGGATCTAGAAATCATTGAATAGTTGTGTAAGTTCTTCCTAAACATTTGTACCATTAGTAGGAATGGGGGAATTATGGTATTTCCTTTCAATATCATGGTCATTGCATCCAAAGTAATCAAAGCTTTCCCTTTATCCTTCTGAGGAGTGTTGGCAAGTACATTTCTAAGATTTTCTATAACATGTCATAAAGGGAAATGTTTTCTTTCATTTTCTTCAAATCTTCTAACATATTGTATTTTTCCTCACTTGAGTTGGGGGCTTTGTGCATCAGGAAATTTTTGGTTTGAAAACTGTAGACACGTCAAATTAGCATTATGCATATTCATCTGCTCATTGAAATTGATCAAATGCAACAAATCCATTCATCAAGTTAATCAGGTCAATCCAAAGGTTTAATCAAATAATATCATTTCATCTCTCATAAATCATTCAACCTTCATCTTGCATCATCCATTTAATTAAATAAATCGGGACTTTATTTAATTCAAATCCAAATCATACTTCATCCTTTTCTGAATTAAATAAATCAAGTATTTAAGTCATAAAATTCAAAGCATCATCATCCTAGCTAATTAATCCTGATTAAATCTAATGCTAATCTCACCCACTTGCATTCTCTAGATTTGGCCACTTGCACATGGAATTGCATTTAATTGATTTATCAAAATCTTTATTTTCAACTTGGCATAAAGGAAGAATATTCTCCAAGTTTGAATTTCCCCCCAAGTGGACATGTACACCCAACAAATCATTTATGAGGCCTTACATGTCTCTTACATGTCCCCTTCCAAGGTCAAACTTAACATTGATTGGAAAATTTGAATTCAAATTTTCCCTCTCATGGGCACTCTTCCCAAATCTTGCACATCCATTGGCCTATCATCACTTGACAAGTGGCCTTATCTTATTGGCTTGATCTTTGTCCCACATTGGTCCATTTTCAACACTTAGCATTTTGAAAATCTATAAAATAGAGGTTTCATCTCTTATCAAACTCTTCACAACCTCCACAATTTTATGCAAGGTTACTCTCTTCATTTGAGATTTGATCTTGTTCATCATCACTCCACCATCTTCATAGCATTTTCATCTTAAGTTTTGATCAAGGATTGGGAAAGGGTCACTAGCACATGTGACACCAATCCACTATGGAATAGAGTTTTGACTATGCTTTTATATGCTTACATTTGATCATCTTTGTTTATCTAATTTGCATGTTTCATTATAGTCAAGTATTTCATAGGGATTTCAAATCTAATGTTTTGCAAAGGACTAACATGATGAAATTATGTTAAAATTGTTGACCATTTGCAGATTTGATGTCCACATAATGGCGCTAGAAGGAGGGCTAAACCTCACAGCTTGTTTGTTATCTTAATAAATTTCACAATATTTCATTGCTTAAAATGCTATATCTCGGATCTTTTTAAATCACTGATTTAAAGAGAAAAATCAGTGTTAGCCTCATTTATCAAGCCTACTGCAAATTTATGTTTCTTCACACTTGCTAAATCTTGCTTTGATTTGAAATGCTTGTGCGTATGAAAGCTATTTTAAAAAATTATTATTTCTGGATTTTATGGATCTGCATAGCAAAAGAAGCTTGGCCTGAATTCTTAATGATCAACACTTTAAAAGTTTACAAATTTTCTAACATATTTGGTCTATACAAGTTTTTAGACTGCAGATTTAGCATTATTATCTGATCAAATTTGGCCTTCTTGGGAGTTTACTTTCGGTTGAAGTCTACTTGATGGATGTGTCTCACCTAAGATTTAGCACTGGAAAGATCTCTACTTAGGTGGCAATAATACTCTGTTTTATCCATTTATTATGATCCCCACGTGGAATGTGCATCCCCATTGTCACTCGAGTCCATGAGATCATTTTATTCGAGGCATTTTCGCTTCCACTTCAATTGTCAAAAGCTTTCATTCCTTGCCAAAGCATCCCATTTTTTCCTTCATGTCTGCCAGTTCTCGCTTTGTGTATGCTCCACCATTAGATTGTCAAACAGTTCACGCGCCTTGTCTCTGCTTCCACCATTAGACTATCAAATAGAGCTCGCGCGCCTTGTCTTTGCTTCCGCATTAGACTGTTGAATAGTTGAAGTGCCTTGTCTGTACTTCACGTCTCCTCGAGGCATTTTGTTAAACGATTCTTTTGCTTGTCCATGTGTCCACATTCTGTTAAACAAGTCTCATGCTTGTCTATACATCTAGAGCGAAGGCAATGAGGATGCTAGCAAACATTAGTACGCCACGTTAAAGGCTGTGGCGCCCGTCCATCTAGCAACTACATACTAAATTCTCATTCCAATGGAGTTGAGAGAATGCCTCCAGGATGATTGTTGGTGCAGGCAATGAGGATAGTGCACAGATCCTACATTCATTTCTCTTTGTCAGATAACAGTAGTTCGCTTCCTGCAATCACTTTCTATCAGCTAACATCTCTTTTTGTCTTTCTATCCAACAGTCGATGTTCTTGTACAATACTTCCATGTTAGACATGTAGAATGGTACCTTCTACATCGTGATCCCCTTATGAATGGACGCACTCACAATTTACAAAGCTAGCTTTAGAGCGATAGTGATATGATTTCGATGGGACGTCTTCTTTACAGCCACAAAGAATAGTGGATGAGGGGATGAGTTGTTTTAAGAAGCACGCAGGAGAAGTACGCAGCAGGAGAAGGAACTGGTACCATTTAATAAGAAATGTTTACCTATAGCTTTGAATAATTAATAGGAAACATTGTGAATCAGAGATATTATAGCTCGCTGCCCATACAGTCCGCACGCCTGAACATAGTCTATTGTGCCTGATGCATATTTTGTTTGTCAACACACGCAATATGTTTATTTATGTGCATTTAAGTTCAACAGGCTTGAGTCGATTTGGTCTCCATTAATTTCTGAATCTAGCCATCTTTGTGAGTGTAAGAGTATTCAATTTGTTTCTGACTCTAACCTAGCTATTTGCAGGGAACATAAATCTTGATAATAAATGCGATCTTGCAGTTGGTTGATTTGATGGCGACTGTCATTTTGAATATGGTTAAAAGCTATGTCAATGACAATCAAGATGCCATCATGACAAAGATTTTCTGCCTGAAGCCACAAGCATGGCAAGTAGACCCTCGAACAGAGAACCTAAAATCAAGCAGTGGCTATGAGCACCCCGCGGTTAATTAAATATCACATCATACACAGGGAGGCGGTTGGACTTTTTTAGAAAGTTGTCTACTTCCAATAAGATTTGATTTAAAGTTTGTTCATATATTAGCTCAAAATAATTAATCTTCAGTCTTTTGAAATCATTCTATTATTTGAAGTTAATGCCTAAAACTTTTTTTTTTATATATATATTTTTATCCTCGCATAATTATCTTCTTTTTTTTTATCTTGTAGGAGGGACTTTTATTTGCATAAGGAGTTTGCTAGGGGTGATATTTGAAGAATCTTGGAGATAAAGCGAAATTGAACATTAACACTTGAAATCAACAAAGCATTTTTTAATGCTTAAGGCTTTCGTTATACGCTTTAATTTTCTGTTTTAAATCAACTTACACTTCTTTTGGGCTCTTGAGAGGAACACTTCATTTTTTTGTTTTGTTGCAAAGGGTTAAAATTGAACCTTACAAACTTAATAGCTTTTTGATTTTGGACTAAAATTGAACAAAGTAATTTCACACTCAAGTTTGGTGCTTAAAACGAACTCATCATTGCTTTGAAGGCTATAAAACGAACAAGTGCTTAATTGTGTGATTTTGTCTTTTGAGTGCGTATCCTCTCCCCTTGCACTTCGTGCGATCTAGGGTGCAAGAGAAACACTCAAAATACATTTTATTGCTTTGAAACACTTCAATTTGGGCTTAAAAATTGAACATCTTGTGCGAGTGTGAGTAGGGGCATTTTAGTACATTCTCTTTCTTTGTGCCATCAAAATTGATCAAGTTACAGATTGTGTCTTTGCTTGCTTTTTGTTTATCTTAGAGGGCCTGCCTTGGGGAAAAAGTACTCACCCAAGGGAACGACTCAACCGGTAACACTCTAAAGTCAAGAGTATTTCCAGCGAGGATATAAATGAGGGTTTTGGTTAAATGCCATAATCACGCGGTTGGCTCGACAAGATGGATCCGAAAGGGGACTCTTGCCGTATGGGTCAATCTCCACGAACGGAAAGTCCTTACTAGAACCCATGTGCTAGAATTTGCCAAAATCCTTAATCTATTTGTTGGTGCAAGAACGGTCATTAAGCCACCCCACACTCTTACGGTCTTCCTAGTAGATATGGAAAGCACGCCATGGGAGTTTCATGGGTGTTGATGCTTAGCTGCCCGTTAATGAGCGTGGAGGGGGGCTGGGGGTCAAGCATCTAACCATCGCTAAGAGATAAGTGTAGCGGACTTGTCCAAGTGGGAATCCAACAAATATTTTCTTACACATCCATAGGGCTTGTAATTGTTCTTCGTTTGAAAACAGTGTTGTATTGAAAACATTTTGCAAACAAACATTCAACATGATTCTCAAAATTTCAAACCCTCTTGAAGACAAATATCATTGACTCAATCCATATGTTCGGTTCAATGGTAGAGGTTCCTAAGCATTGGATTATACTCAATTTGTCTTCTTGAGTAAACAATAGGAAAACCCTTGCCTTAAGTTCATTGAATTTCCACATAAAATATCTTGTGGGGTTTAAAGAAATTAAGACATTGGACATCTTAGTTTGAAACCTTAATCAAAGAGAGTGTTTTTGGTAAAATAAAGTCATTAAACAAAGATAAGCAAAATGAACTTTCATGTGTGTTGAAGACTCCAAATCCCAAAAGCACAAATCATTGATTGGAAATCCAAAATTTCAAATCATTCCTTGGTTACAAGGGTCTTTAGGAAGCATATGCATGCTCTTCAATACCTAGGTCTAGGAAAACAAAGTGGTCTTTTTAGGTTCATCTAGGGATCAAAACAAATCAAACCTCTTTCATCCATCTTTCAAAACATCAAAATCCATCTCACAAATCATCTTTTGAAAAACCTTGAAATCATCCTTGAAGTACTAGGCTTTATGACAAAATCAAGCAATCATCCAAACTCATTGAGACCAAGTCCTTGAAAACATTTATCAAAACACCCTTTGGCTAGGAATGTGTAAATGCATCCTTTTTCATATCCTTAGTCAAAGTCATCCAAATCATCTTGTCTAGCTTAGTGTATGTAGATAAATCCTTCTCCAAATACTTAGTGAAACAAGCATCTTGTTTAGGTAGGTGTGGGTAGATGCATCCTTCTCCTCACACATACCCAAATCATCATCCTTTGAACACAACTATCCTTTAGATCATTATCAAACATCTTAGGGGTCTTTTTGTTCAAAATCCTAATCAAACTCCAAATCAAGATCAAGGACAAAATCTCAAAATCCAAACATCAAACCAATCAAAAATCCAAAGTCCTAACATTTCATTCAAGATTTATCAAAAGCCAAAACATCCATAACATCCATCTTTAAACATCACCATCATATCATCATCACATTTTGATCCTAAAAAGCATCCTAAAAACTTTCACTTTGGGACATAAAATAGAGATTAATCCAAAGAATCAAGAGATTCATCTCCCATATTCTTGAAGATTGATCCTTGTTTTATGGTTCTAACAAGATCAAAACACAAGAAGAACATGGAATATAAACTAGATTCATACATCATGAGCAGTCCAAACCAACCAAACTATCCAAGCCTCACGAAATCATGGGATTATGGAAACTCACATCCATACATAGGATCACTATCTCCTACGAATAGCAATAGCACAACGAATGTGAGTATGCCCAATCTGAATTTTGGAACACATCTCCCCATGATAGATTTAAATCAAAGTCCAAACTTACAAGTCTATCCTCCAAACAATCAATACATGAGTCTTCAAACGAGCAACATCATTCCACCAAATCCCTACAAACCAAATGTGGATGTACCAAGTGCAAGTTTTTGAAACATGAATCCTAACTCGGAAAACTTTGGAAAAATGATTCCCAATACCAACAATGTCCATCCTATCATGCCAAATATGAACATCATCCCAAATTAGAACATTAGCCAAAGTCAATTTTCCCATAATCCCATTCAAAAACCTCAAGTAGGCATCCCAAATCTACTTAAACAAAAGCCAAATCAACTATCTCAAGTGAGTCAAGATCAAAATCAAGAACAAATTTGGCGAGATCAAATTGCAGAACTTTCCAAAATAGTTGAGGCATTGCGCCAAGGGAAATCTCCAGCACCATTACCTACTTCATTCCTTGGTTTAGGGCTTCCCCCTTTACCTAACACCAATCACGCCACCCAAATCAATCCACCTAACATCAATCAAACCATCATGTCAAATCCTTTCAATATACCATCGACATCACACCAATGGATGGTATCTAATCAAACAACAACATTGATCCCAAATTGAAATACGGTCTCCCAAGGACCTATCACCTCGGTCATTCCAACCATCACTATCCCTTCAATCATTCCAAACACCACTATCACACCCATCACATCTCAACTTCTCACTACCATGATCACTCCGAGTGTATCTCAAACACTTGTCACTACATCCAACATGATTCTAAATCCACCACCACCCCCACCACCACCAATTTCCACCACATCAAGCCAATAAAACGCGACATTACAAGCTGCTTTTCAAAAGGGATTCCAACAATATCTAGCCATGCAACAAGCAACACAAGCTCAACAAGTGAAACAATCCTCTCAAGTTGCCCAAGCCTCTCAAGCTACCCAACCAACACGAGCACAAACATAAAAGATGACAACTATTGAAAACAAGGACCAAGATCAATCCATCACTAAGCACACGTTTACTTCATCCAATGATCAAATCGACATATGTCGAGAGTCACTTTTGAATCTCGATCAAAATCCACCAACAAAAATCGACAATGAGCCAATTCAAGAAATATCAACATCACTTGACTCTATGGTTGAAGACATTCACAATCTCTCCATCGCAATTGTCGAAAACAATGATCAAAACCTCTCCATCGAGGAGCACATTGAAGATATATCTACACAATCCGATGATCAACTCACCATACATCAAGAGCCACTTTTTAGTGATCTCTTTCAAGGAGTGTTGGGATTATTTGATCCTATTGACATAATGCATGATCCATTGACCAATGATCATATCGAAAATGTCTTTACATCACCTTATGAGTTAGAGGACATATCTCAAGAATTTATTCCAAAGCATGATCAAAATCTTTCACCAAGGTCTAGCAATGGTCATTTTCAAAACATGTTGATCCCCTTTGACCTCATGGTTACAGATGCTGAAGGAACCTTGAACTTGACCATGCCTAATGTCGACATCCAAAAGTCCTTTGTACGAAATCCATCCTTTGAAGCTGCCCCATGTCAAGAACTTGATCCAAAGCATGTCGAAAGCAACTTCAAAATTAATCAAGATCAAGAATTTGTATCTTCAAGATACTACAACAATCTAATGAACACTCTCTTATCCATGCAAGATGATCATATCCATGTAGCACATACTCCTCCATCTACCTATGAGATGCTTTCTATGGATGGACACGTAGATGATCTTCATCTAGAACAAGATCCTGCTACACAAAAAGAGCAGATTACTAATTCCTATAATCAAACAGAGTGGTCAACATCAAGATCAAATATGTCCCAAAGCCAGATTGAGGACATCATGAATAAAGATATCGAACATTATCCACTCAAGGAAACAAGTCAGATAGAACATCCAGAATCAGCAGAGCAACAAATGGAAATAACGTCACCTACGGTGGTCATTTATTAGAGAATTCATTCTAAACAAAAGCTCTCAGAACAAGCAAAATCAAAGCATGAAGGTATTACTTCTACCATACTGGGGGCAACTTTGTCTCAAGCAAACATCAACATAGGAAGCACAAAGAATCCTTATGATGAAACCGATGTCAATACTACAACCAGTCACGTCACGAATCTTCATCCACCCATCACCCCATCCATGAATTGGGACCAACTTCAGAAGAAAGATTTGAAACAAAGCACAAAGAATGTTATCAAATCAAGAGAAGCTAAGAAGCATAATGGATAAATCAAATACATATGGATACCAAAGAATACAAAGAAAGATCATCCCTATCAAACTCCATCAGTCAAAGAAACTGTGGGGCAAACTAAAAGAGGGAAAAGTATCCATCAAAGATGTCCGCAAAATCAAAAGCAGGCTTTTCAAGCAGCGTACAAAGTGTATCAAGCAGTTGGTCCTAATTCCACGCACACTTCTGTATCCACCCATCATTTCTCATCTTCCCAAGTTTGGAGAGTCAAAGGTTCCAAACTGTCAACCAATCCATCTCTTATCCCTAAATGCACTCCATCCACACCTCCATGCATGATATCTAATTCTCATATTAACCATGTATTGGCAACAACCCTTCATCATAAGGATTCAGAAGGCACTTTATCGCGATGTGCGCACCAAGACAGAGTTAACCCTGGTATCGACGAAGTAGATCAAGAATCCCAAAAGTTGCATTCAAGTGCACGTATCTTAGCAAAGCAGCTCCTTCAAGCAGGATATCAATGGCACATTATGACGGGGCATCTACATCAGCAACACCTTGTGATTCAGTATGAGCTTAAAATCTTTCAGAAAAAATCAAAAAAATCAAAAAAGCAAAAAATCCAAAAAAATAAAAAAAGGGGATTGAAAACAGTAAAGAGAAAAATCATCCTATAGTGAAAACCACTACGGTGGCGCTTTGGGAAAGACCACGACGAAAACCTGGCAAACAGGCGTCATGTGTAGAATCGAGCATCTATGTGCGCTAGTTCAGTTGAAAGCATCTCATCCCATCCATAATAAATTGAGCAATCCATCCATCTTATCCATAGTAAATCCATCCATCCATGAACCATTTATCCAATCCATTCGCATATATCTGCATCCATCATCTTAGTTATCTCGATCTTGATGAAATTTTGGAGCACACTTTATGCTTGCTTATGGTAAACATCTTGACATGGGTCATTTTCATTGATCCTATCCTATCCTATGTTATTTGAGCCATGTAGCATTATCCAAATGAGCATTCGTTATTCGAGCACCTTATCTTATCGCAAGATAAATCCTTGGCATACTTTGCGTGTTTACCATATCCATCCATCCATACACTTATCTGAGCATCCATCCATTGCATCCCATACTTTGCTAGACACTAGGGGCAGATATTTACATCTTGCTTCAAGAATAAATCTTGGTCTATGTCCTCCGACTTATGTGGCGATCCAAACATTGGAAAACATGAAACCAAATTGGTTAAAGCATTTGTGAGCAAAAATATGAATCACTAGCCCATGGCATATTTTGACAAGAACATGTTCTTTATCAAAGCTTCATCTTTCATCGAACATCAATCCAAACAATCACTATCAGTTGCATCTAATTCACACATCAAATCAAACAAATTTTGTTCCAAACCAAGCTTCAACAATCTTGATCAAATCAAATCCAATCAACTCATCATCATCCTAGGATATCATTCCCAATCATTGTGTTGCTTAACACTATCCTTGCATTGTTGTGCATCCTCAACAATGTTATCATCATCAATCCCATCAACATCCCAATCCTTGTGTTGCATAACACTATCATTGCATTGCTGTGTATCCTCAACAATGTTATTATCATCATCAATCCATTGATCCGATCAATCCATCTTAGCTTGGTTTTCAGCAAAATCCCAAAACAGAGCACTGATACCGTCACACATGTCCAAATCCAAATCATCAAAATCGTGTGAAAAATCCAAAAACATCCAAAACATCAAAAAATCCAAAAAAATCCAAATCATATCTAAATCCAAAAACAAGTCAAAAATCAAAAAACATCAAAAACATTGGAATCTGAACTACGTTGTCTCTGAGCTTAAAAGTAGGCAAGGCTAATCTCTGATTAGCCCCCGAGACACCAAAATCCAAAAACATTCGAAAAACATCAAAATCCAAAAACATTCGAAAAAATCAAAAATCAAAACATTTGAAAAATCCAAAAAACCCAAAAATAGCCTCAAAACATTTCAAAACGTCAAAAAATCCAAATATTTGAAAAAATCCATCTGTCTCATCTCGCTTGCACCCATAATAATCAATCATCCATAATAAACTGATCATCACATTCATCCTTTGGCAACGCAAATAGAAACAATCACAGCAATTGGCAAAAGCAAGCTTCAATCGCAAAATCAAAATTGAAACAACAAATCTTTAAAACACAAAATCAAAATCTTGATCAGTCGCAAACATGTCAGTCAACCTTATATCAACAACCTATCAATCAACTTATCAAAACCATCATCATCCTCCACAATGCATGTTCTAGGATATATTTTTCCGACAATGGGCATCATTTTGGATATCACATTGGATTCTTATCCTATCAAAACACATCCCTTTGGCTGAAGGTATGAAGAACATTGGCTTATTTGCGTATTTGATCTTTTCTTTTGATTTATCTTATTGCACTCAGTCCAAGGACCTCTCGATGATATCTGAATGAAGGATTTAGAGAGATAGGAATGGGGCAACGATCATTATTCTTTTGTCTGTTGTGCTTGTTGGACGTTCTTGTAAAGTAACTTGGTGAATACTTGCTTTGTTAGATATGTATGGAGGATGTTTCAGAAAGCTTGTTGACTATTGCATTGATTGGTTATACCTTTCTGTGTTTTGGTTTGAGATGTTTGAGACTTCTAAAGTGCATCCTAGCAAGGTTTCCGTATGTTAGGTGTGAATAAGAATACTCCTATCTGCTTGTTAAGTCAAAGTCCATCACACTAAGTACAACACCATCTTGGTCCTTCATACCTTGATGCATCGTACTTAGGCATGTAATCAAACATAAAGTAAGTGACCCTTTGAAAATCCCAATCCTTGATAAGCAAATCATCATCATTTATCACCATCATCATCTATCATCATCATGTCTAATAAAGTCTCGACCAATCATGGACTTGTTGGATCCTCTTGTCATCATCTCATTTCCGTGCTAACATCATCATCACCATACATCCATCATGCATCCATCTTGCATAAATCATCAATATTTTGCATATCATCTCGCATGCATATCATCATCATAATATAGATCTATTAGTCTAAGCATATCATAAATCATCCATAGCATATCGCATCATCAATCTCATCCATCTCACATCATATCATCATTTAAGTTGTTTAGGATAATAGAGATTTGTTATTCTAAGCATCTTGAAATCATCTCATTTGCATCGTCATCCATAACCATCCATTTTGAACCTCTTTATCGTGAGATCGACCCTCAAATCGAATCTTTTCGCTCGATCTCTCGAGGGGGCAATGTACCAATGTACTTCTTTCCACTGGGGCATCCGAAAAAATCAGAAATTTTTTGATTTTGATCACGGCAAGTTATTCTTTGAACCAATGCAATAGGTACATTGTTTCAAAGAGGGGCAAAATGTAGACACGTCAAATTAGCATTATGCATATTCATCCGCTCATTGAAATTGATCAAACGCAACAAATCCATTCATCAGGTTAATCCAGTCAATCCAAAGGTTTAATCAAATAATATCATTTCATCTCTCATAAATCATTCAACCTTCATCTTGCATCATCCATTTAATTAAATAAATCAGGACTTTATTTAATTCAAATCCAAATCATACTTCATCCTTTTCTGAATTAAATAAATCAAGTATTTAAGTCATAAAAGTCAAAGCATCATCATCCTAGCTAATTAATCCTGATTAAATCTAATGCTAATCTCACCCACTTGCATTCTCTAGATTTGGCCACTTGCACATGAAATTGCATTTAATTGATTTATCAAAATCTTTATTTTCAACTTGGCATAAAAGGAAGAATATTCTCCAAGTTTGAATTTCCCCAAGTGGACATGCACTAAGATCATTTATGAGGCCTTACATGTCTCTTACATGTCCCCTTCCAAGGTCAAACTTAGCATTTATTGGAAAATTTGAATTCAAATTTTCCCTCTCAGGCACTCTTCCCAAATCTTGCACATCCATTGGCCTATCATCACTTGACAAGTGGCCTTATCTTATTGGCTTGATCTTTGTCCCACATTGGTCCATTTTCAACACTTAGCATTTTGAAAATCTATAAAATAGAGGTTTCATCTCTTATCAAACTCTTCACAACCTCCACAATTTTATGCAAGGTTACTCTCTTCATTTGAGATTTGATCTTGTTCATCATCACTCCACCATCTTCATAGCATTTTCATCTTAAGTTTTGATCAAGGATTGGGAAAGGGTCACTAGCACATGTGACACCAATCCACTATGGAATAGAGTTTTGACTATGCTTTTATATGCTTACATTTGATCATCTTTGTTTATCTAATTTGCATGTTTCATTATAGTCAAGTATTTCATAGGGATTTCAAATCTAATGTTTTGCAAAGGACTAACATGATGAAATTATGTTAAAATTGTTGACCATTTGTAGATTTGATGTCCACAAAAACAACTTTCAAAGGGTCCCCCAAGAGCTGAGGGGGTTGTTATCAAAATGGGGATCTAGAGGGGTAAGCCCCTCCCTTGGTGGAATTCCATCAATTAGAGGTTCTCTTTTATTCCACAAGTTGTAAGTACTTCTACTATGTTGAAAGGAAAAGATATCAACACTTTTTGGTTCATTTTCATTCTCAAAGGAAAGTTAAATTCTTCTTCGTCTATTCAATGATTCAGATTTGTTTCACTTAGTAGTGCGAAGGAATCTACCACCATGGAATTCATGTTTTCAAGAGAATTTTGAGTGTTTCCCTACATAATCATAGATTTCCTTTGCATCGCTAGAAAGCTAGCCTCACTATTATTGAAATTTTCATGAAAAATATAGCCATTGACATCTATGTTTACCATATTTGTAATATCTAATGGTTTTGGGACCCATCCATTATTTAGCCTAGTATTCCAAGGTTTGTTTGGTCTCCATGGGTTGAAACCCCTATAAACCTTGGTTATTTTGGATGTTACCTTGATTATGATTATAGTTTTGGATATTACCCTAGTTTTGACTGATTCCTATGTGAGGAGGTTTAATTCTCATACGGGTAAGCTCATTAGCAATTTGTGACAACATATTCTTCATGGTCTTAAACTTAGAGGCTAGTTGAGCACTCTCTCCTAAGTCTAGAACTATTGTTGGTTGCTTAAAGAAGGGTTTTCCTGACTTTCCTATGCGATTAGCCTTAAGGTTTACCTCTTTCCCATAAACTAGATATCTGAGTATGTGTGTGGTATGTGGTTGATAAGGAAGTGAATTATGAGATGTATTTACTACTCCTGAGATAGGATTCATTAGAGGTGTATGATTTCTCAAGGATTTTTTTTATCATAAAGATGTGAATTGTTATCCGTGGTGGACCTAATGATGGTAAAGCTCCAAAAGGGTTCCCTTCTTAGGGATCCATTTGCTGGGAAAATATTATGGATTCATTGTAATTTTTATCCAAAGTATCCCTACTAGCGTTGAGTAATCTCCTCAAAAATAATCTAGTCAAGGGATCTAAGGATTTGAAATAAGTTTGATTTTTTGCAAAATCGAGCATAAGGTATAGATCAATTAGCCTTTTATATGTCTTGTGGAACCTTGTATTATAAATACTGATAGGTTCATTAAGTTTTTTTTCTACAAGACACAAATTGGTGATACAAGATGGCAAGATCTATGCAGATCTTGAATTGGTTAATGATTTTTTTCTCTAGATCTCGTCACATGGTAATCCCTCCTCTAAGTAGTTTAAGACACCAATTATAAGAAAATTCTCCTAGGAAGTATGGAAATAGTATGCAAACTATGTATTGGTGGCCAACTTGGGCTCTATTCAAGATTAATTTAAATTTCTTTATGTGATATTTTATTATTCAAGCTTCACCATAAACATATTTAGGGTAGAAATTTTCTAGGTTTGTAGATAACTCGTAAAGAGGTCCTCCCATTGATAATGGAGAACTTTCATCTACTTTGAAAAAGGCCATTGTTCTAGTGGAGGTACAAAAATAGCTATGTTTTGTGGGGATATTGAACTTAAAGGAAAGGGTTGTAGATCTAGGTTTAATGGTGATAAAATTGTGTTAGAATTTTCACCTCTGCTTTTACCCTGATCACTCCTTGTCTTCCTATGTTGTAATAGTTCATTTACATCATCTTTTTTTTGAGAATATCTAAGAACTCTACGATATTTACTCTAGGAAAAAGATCCTATATTTTCTAGCTTTGCTTATGTTTAGGCCCTCCTAGCGCTTGTTCTGTTGAGGGTGGTTTTAATCACTTACAATGTTCTAAGAATAAGTACCATCTATCAAGGGATACAAAGGATGTTTCTTTTTGTATCCAATCAAAAAATTAATGGTTTTGTAAATTCTAGGGGTAGGAATCCTATCAAGATGGCGGCACGACACACAAACATCCATGTGGCACACACGAGTCCTTGATAAAAATTTGTCCATCGGCGTAAAAAGATGCATGGCCAAGTGGAAGGAATAAGGTGATGCAGTTTACTTCGTATCATTGGGTTTATATTTTCTAAGTTAGGGGTAAATAAATGGGGATTTTCCTAGGGTGCAAATTCACACCATTACACTTTCTTTTATATTTCTATTTTACTAATCTTTTGTAATTAAAATTTTTCATTCTTTATAGAATTATTCCAATAGATGTGGCTACATTAAACAACAATTTTTTGTTACATTTCTCACAATCTCATTTCCAAATTCATTAAGCATTAAATTGATTTAATGTAGTTTAAATTTTGTGTTTTACATAAGAATTATATATGAAAAATATGTTCATCATATAATAAAGTGGAATTTTTTTCATAGAGTAATAGAGCAAGTTATAGAGATCTAGTAAGAGACTAAATAAATACATTTATCTTTTTATTGTAAGAAAATGGCATGTACAAATGAAAATGAATAAATTAAATCTAAATGATCATAAAAATCCCCTTTTAAGCTTTCTAATCCATTAATAAAATGGATAAGTGGGATGGAACTAAAAAAATACTAGTAAAAGGGTAGAAAAATAAATTCTTTAAAAAAAAAAATTATAGAATTTTGGAATGTAAAGCCTCAAATTCCATCTTTTATAAATTGGGTGAAACCACCAATTTTCTTATTTAGGAAATTTTGAAATAATTGTGATGCTTATGATATTACTACAACATATAAAAAAAATAGTTTTCATGAGAATACCACAAAAAAATTGCACCTATTATAAATTAAAAGTGGTAGTGTTGGCCTACCTATAAAGACACAAAAGAAATAATATAATTAGTTAAAACAACTTAATATTACATACACAAGGAAGAATTTGAGTTACATAAAGAATATGCTAAGGAACAATTAGGAGCCTCAATAAATGGGAGATATTTTGGGAACCAAGATCAATTGAAATATTTGATGCTATAATGGTTTAGATTAATATTTAATCATCAATAAATTCTTCAAATTGGATGCTACAACTTGTTTCAAATCTCATCATGGCTTTATTAGACTAAACATAATATTTGAGGAGGATGGACATACATATATCCTAAAATCCAAGGAATATTTCTTATCTCCAAATGAATATCTAGAGCTATTCAAGGTGAAGAGCTAGACATAGAGTGGCTCTACCCTCTACCAAGGGAATATATTATATACTAAAATTGAAACAAAAAATTCTTCTAGTTGCATTCCTTAGTTTTTAAGTTTCTAAACTAGAGGGATTCCTTCTTAAACATTGTCTCAGTTTCTTGACCTTCATTTGGTAGAATAAATTTGTCCATCTTGACATTAATCCATTGGTCTTTTCTATTCATATAGCTACTTACTACCTATTTTATAAATATGTTGAATAATTGAACAATATTTGGTACATCTCTATAAGCACTTAGAACTCATGAGATCATAATCATTCCTTCTTTTTTCTAAATGGATAAGCAAGTGTTTGAGATTATCTAACAACTATTATTTGTAATCTTTAACTTAATATCTATCCCCCCTAACCCATTATAACATCCTCTAGCTAGAATTATACTTCTTCTAGATACTTCTCTTTCTTCTCTCTTAAAAAATATTAGTAATATCTTATGGTCTAATCTCAACAAGTGCTTATGGAAATTAAGAGTTGATGCCAACTCTCAAGTCCTTGTGTGAAAAATTCTTCACTTAAAACTTTTAGTGTTTGAGGAAAGAATTCAATTAACTAAATAGCCTCTTTAACATCTATTATACTCTCTCCCAAAATATGCAAAAATATCATGTTTGACAATGAAAAATTTCCATGTGACCTTAGAAAGACACCTATAAGGATTTCACTTTCATATTTGTTAGAAATATGTTTTGGAACATAATTTTTTGGCTTCAAGAATAGTATGAATTTCATTTTATTATCAATATGATATATTCTTATTAATAATTTAAGATAGAATAGTATATTACATTATTTAATTACTCATGCTCTCTATTAGGAGATGTAGTCTAACATGTTTAATCTAATATGAAATTTTCCACATGGATGCTTTCTCAAATTTGATGTAAGATACTCTTAAGGAAAAAGAAAAACTTTCTCAATAAGTGCAACAAATGTAGGATTAAATCCTCAAGTTAAAATCCATTTAAAAATACTTAAAAATTGCAATAATGATATTTTAATGGGACATCTTGTATTTTTTCTACTAGTGCAAATCTCCATGGTTAAAGAAAGATAAATTTTAATAATCTATATTATTTCAATAACATGTTGTAGAATCCTAAGCTGATTTCTAGATTTGATTGTGTGAATTTTTCCCTTAAGCTCTCTATTATCATCCTAATGATGGATCACGAAGTGTGATCCAAAATGTTGATGGAAAAAAACATCACACAATCAAATATAGAAATCATCTCAACATTATTCATGTATTGTGGAAACTTGATATCATTAATGTTGTAGACTATTCAAAAGATGGACCTTAAACTTGTAGGCTCTCCTAATCAAATTATTGAAGAATGATGTAACCTTTTGATAAGATGATTTGTATCCCAACATCTGACCTGAATTTCATTCATGAGATTGTGATTTAAAAAATTCAATGGTACATGGGGACACGTCCCCTGGGGTTTTGGCCCCCATACCCATGCCAGAGACGTATTTTGGGGATAGTGGATGCCTTGGGGATGTTTCCCAGGCATCCCCAAAATGTTATTTTTTTGGGACGTTGTCGATCAATGAGGAAATTATTGGGATAGCATGGGGATGACCCACCATCCCCAATACAATTAGGGGACACATAAGCGTCCCCTGATTGTCTTGGGGATAGCCAACCATCCCCTTTTCCAACAAGTTTTTACAAAAAAGAAAGCTTTGAAATTAAAAATGCTTATTTTTTAATTGTTTCTAAGTGGACCCCACACCCTCCACATAAAACTTTCTTTCAAAGCCATTTGAGTTGATTTTTATATTCCAAAAAAAAATTGCAACTAAGAGGAAAGTGAGCAAGATAAAAATTGGCAGTGACTCAAACTTTGAGTCTTATTTTGATGCAATGTTGGTAGATGTCGAGTAGAGGAAGCCATCATACTTTCTATGATGCAATGGTTTGGACATTTGTGACTTTGTCATTTTGACATTTGTAGTGCAAACTTGTAGCCTTTGGGCATTTTTAAAGAAAAAATTATATCATATGCATATTGATTGTTTGACATGAATTATGGAAGCAATTAAGTAGTTGTAGTATTATTTTGTTTGAATCTATAATGTATATGTCAATATGATTGGTGATTACATTTGAAAGTTTATCAATTCTTATTGTTATGATTATCACTACTCATATGAATATCTAAAATTTCCCTATATTGTATATATATATATAGCCATCCCCCCATCCCCAAAAATCCCCTAAAAAATTTTTGTCCCTGAAGTGCGTCCCACCGTTCCATCGCCCCCCTGTATTGGAAACTTGGTATAACATAGAAAAAAATTCTATTAGAGAGGAGAAAATTATATTCTCCATCCTATATCTACTAGTATAGTTTTTCCTTGAGATCACTCATTATGGTGTTGAATTCAATAGGTTTTGTTTATAAGTTGAAAAATCCAACAAATTCCTCAACCTATATCCACTTCATCCCTAATGGTTCATTCAAAGTCTAACTAATATTAATTTTTTACATCATAGTCTAAAATTATAGATGCAATTATGTTCACTAGGAAAATCCATTCTCACAACGATTTCTCTTTTACTCAAATTCACCTTTTACTCTCCAAGATGGTTCCTTCCCAAAATTATATTATTGCCAATTAGCTTTTGTAGTAAAGTATTCGAGTTAAGGATTTAAGATGTCATATTTAAAATAAAACTAAGCCACAATAACATCATCTTTGGACTAATCTCATAGAAGTTATCATCATTGAAATTAATCAAAGAATATTAGACCATATGATAGCAATTTACATCATGTGAACATATTCTAGAGCTTAGGTATCTTGCATTCCCATGCATTTTGAAGTTTTTGATGCTTTTGAAAGTCACAACAAATATTAAACTAAGGGCTATGAATGTTATGCACATCATTAAATTATACTAGCACTAAATTAGATAGAAATGGAAGAGTGGAGGCTTTGAAGGTGGACAAAAAATGAGATAGGTTTGTGCTAAAGCATAATAAAAAATTATGTGCAATCACACTTGAAGTGAAGTCAAAATTAAATACATATCTATTATAGAATTCATAAGCTAGATCTCATATCTATATTCAAAATTTGATTATGAAATATTTTTAGATAATCAAATGATCACATCAATATCCAATTATATATATATATATATAAACTCATAATTTTTTAAATATAATTATTAATGAAATTATTATATATTAAATCTAGATTTTTCATCCAATTATTGTTGTCAAAAAAAATAGATCTATATATATATATATATTGTTTTCAAACAAGCGGTGAAGTGTACTGGGTGAGTGTGTTAACAAAAACTCTTACCATTTACCTTAAATTTAATATTCAATTAGACATCAAAACATTAGATTTAATAATATACATAATATTTATAAAATAAATGGTACACTAAATTTGTGTCTCCATAAATAATAAATGAAATAACTTTAAAATAAAATAAAAAATAACTTCTAAATAAATAGCTCAATATTTTTAGATAACTATATTTAAAATATCTATACTAGTGTTATATCCTATTCTATATAGACTAAGAAGAGACCAAAATATCAGACTAACAATCGTAAATAAGAATTTGTCTATAACACCTCTTAATCTAGTGGAAAATATCTTTGTGCAAATATTAGAAGGATAAGGATTGGTGGAATTCACAAATAGAATGTCAAAGATTCCCTTTCTAAGAAAATGATTTTTTTATCAAGATGGCATTCTATTGGTTTGAAATTTTATTATGAATCAAGTCAATCGTCAGCCGTCACATTGAAATTTGTTTGAAAATCAAGCATATGACTTATTCAACAATTGAGAGAATGAATTATTATAAGCAATATATATATTATAAAAATATAAATTAGTTTAAAATCTTTTCAAGTAAGGAATATTTTTTAATAAAAGGGGTAAAAACTTTATTAAACCTCAGAAAGTAGCATTACATCAAAGCACAGGGAAAAAGCTCGAAGGAACCAAAAAGAAAAACCCAAACAAATCAAGAGACAAAATCAACCAGCACAAGCTTCATCCTCAGCAAGAACCCTCTCCAAGTACAAATAGAGCTCATGGGGGATCTGAACCCATTCTTTAATCTTCCAACCATCCAAATGCTCATACACCCACTTGGCTAGGAAATCTATTGTCCTATTCCACTCCTTTGGAATATGGAAAAATGAAGCCATCTCCATCAAAGTGCCAATCTACAAAATCTATTGCACCGTCACTGTCAACTATCGACTAACATCAGACACCTTCTATTTATTAAGCAAGTTGATCAAAACCTGATAATATGATTCATAAATAACCCAATTCCACCCCAACGTGTAGGCCCTTTCCAAAGCGTAGAGGATCACCAATCCTTTCATAAGGTTGATAGTCTACAAACCTTTATGGATAGAAAAGAGGAAAACCACCAAACAAGATGAGTCCCTACCAACTCCACCTATATGAGCGGGACCCAGATTTCCCCTAGAAGAACCATCAGTATTGACCTTCAATGTTCCAACCGAAGCGGGCTACCAGTTCCCCAATCTTTGAACTCGTTGCCTCACTTTCCCTCCTCTCTTACAACAAGTAGAGGTTGAGGATAGCCCGTGAATACATAGCCTAGCCACCATCTCTACATCCCTTTTCTCCAATAGAAACACTACATCTCCCTTAACTTCAATCATCTCATGAATCATACCTTGAATCCTGAACCATGCCTGCTATATCCTCAAGTTTTCACCTCTGAAAATCCTCCTATTCCTTTCCAGCCAAACCTGCCACAATACGAAAATAGGCCTAGCATACCATGCATCATACAAAAAGGGGGCCAACAAGGGAGGTCTTTCCAAGATCATCCTGAAATCCACCAAGGAGGAGGCATGAACAAGGGGGCTATTCCATACTCCCCACCAAGAATGCTAGAGTTGCAAAGTAAAAGGACACAAAAAAAAATGAGAAGAATCCTCCTCACCTTCCCCACAAAGAACACACCTAGAAGGGCCTTGAAACCCGTGCTTCTGAATATTATCCCATGTTAGACACCTATTCCAAGAAAAATTCCAAATAAAGTAGTTACACTTCAGCCAAGAAAACTTATTCCACACCTTCTTCCACCAAGGAATCCCCTCGATCCTTTGAGAGAGCAGCCTTTGGTAACTCGAAGCCACAATATAAGTATCTTTCGGGTTGGGAGACCACGAAATAATATCCTTATCCATGAGGGAACTACACTATCGGCCAAAAAGAATCTTATGAATCTCAACACACTCCTCTTCCATGCTCACCATTGGCCACTCCTCAGGATTCTTCCACCTTGCTCTCACTAGCTGCCCATGAAAAGAAAGCAACTTACAGTTGCTCACCCTTGACCAACCAACATCATAGAATCTCCAACACAAGGTTGACACATTATGAAACTAAAAGATAATGGGAGGGTCCCAAGAATCATACCAAAATTGAACCTCTGTCCCACGCTTGCATATCCAAAATAATCCATCCTTGATTAGCACAACTCCTTTTTTAAGAGTAGACCAAATTTCCAAGCCCTTTCCCGCCAAAGGGTAGCGAGGAATATCTTTTTGAGGATTATCTTTGAGATACTTATGTGATAGAATCCTAGCCTAGATTCAATCTTGCTGAGTACACCACCTCCAATAAATTTTAGCTTCCAAATATGTACCTGCCAATGCGGACTGCCTTAGCCCCAAGCCACCATATTTCTTTGGACAACAAACAATATCCCATTTAACAAGACTCCATTTGGAAGACAAGAAGTTGCCAGGCCATAAGAACTATCTTGCTAAGGAGTCTAGCTCCCTAACAAAACCCATCAAGGTCATCTGAATCATACACCGATAGATGGGGAGAGCTTGAACCATAGATTTAAGCAACTAAACATGGCCCACAAAGGACATCCAATGGTTGGTCCAATGTGAAAAATTTGCATGAAATTTATCCAAGATAGGCTGCCATGAATCCCTTGATAACATGTTAGTAGCAATAGGAATCCCAAGATAAGATAAAGGAAGAGCCCCAATTTGAAACCATAGAATATGAGCAATTCTCCTTTGTATAGAATCTAGAGTGTTGAAGAAAAATATGGAAGACTTGTTTTCGTTAATTAATTGTCCTGAAGCCACAAGATAAATATCCAAAACTTGGTGCAGATTTACAGCTTCTAAAATAGTGGCCACACCCATCAGAGATGTGTCATCCACAAATTGCAAATGGGATTTTGAGGGTAAGTCACCTCCCCACCTCCACCCTTGGATAAGGCCCTACTCCACATGTCCTCTCAATAAGCATCTGAAACCTTCAACCAACAGAAGAAACAAGTAAGGAGAGAGAGGGTCACCTTGCCTCAACCCACAAGAAGCACCAAAAAGGTCAAAGTGCTCCGCATTAATTAAAATGGAGAACAAGACTGGAGTGATGCAACTCAAGATCCATTGAATCCACTCATCTCCAAATCTAAAAGAAGCAAGAACCTTCTAGAGAAAAGACCACCAGACTCTATCATACGCCTTAGCCATATCAAGCTTGATAAACATAGCCTTTTCTCTAGAATTGGCCATAGAATGAATGGTCTTTGTAGCTATAACAATACCATCCATAATCTTCCTACCCTCCACAAAACCACTTTGCTCCTTAGAGATGAGAACCTTGATCCACTATTTCAGTTTGTTAGCAATTAGCTTGGAAATAATCTTATAACCACATTGCAAAGAGATATGGGACAAAAGTGGCTTAACGTATCTACCCCTTCACACTTAAGAATGAGTGGAAGGAAAGTGGAATTAATATCCTTTAACATCTACTTATTCCTCTAAGATTCTTGGACCACTGCCAATAAGTCCAGCTTGATAATTTCCCAGAACTCTTGAAAGAATTCAATCAAGAAACCATCAAGGTCAGGGACCTTTCCACTTCTTCATTTGAAACATAGCCCCCTCTAGCTCCTCTAGAGAAATATCTCCCATGAGATGATCCACCATTTCCTTAGACACCAAGGAGGGGATACAATAAAGGACCTAAGCTTCTTCCACAGAACTACCCTACGAATCCTCTCTAAATAGGGAAGTAAAATACTAAACTGCTTCATTTGAAATATCCTGAAATGAAGAAAGAGTCTCTCCTCTATCATTGACCAAAATAGGAATAGAATTACCATGATGCCTAGCCTTTACAAAATTGAATAAGAAAGTAGAGTTTCTATTTCCCTCCTAGAGCCACTCAACCCAGGCTTTCTGTTTCCAAAAGATCTCCTCCTGCAACTCCCACTCTTCCAAAGCTTTCAAGGACCTTGAATCTTCCCTCAATAGATTCTCAATCACCCCATTCTCCCTAATTATCCTTGTAATACCATCCAGATCAGCCTATGCAACAGAATTTTCATGGAAAATATTGCCAAAGCATTGTCGATTCCAATGCTTAAGCTAATACTTAACAAACTGAAGAAGCTTAGCAAAGAAATACATTGCAATACTATAGGAAGGTCTACCATCCTACCACCACTGAGCAACATAGCTGGGAGATCAGGGTTACACAACCACATAAGTTAAAACTTGAAGGAGGAAGTCTGAGGCAGTTGAGTAGAGAGGAAAAAAAGCTTTGTAGGCCAATGGTATGAACCCCTTCAGTCCAAAATATCAGAGCTAGATGACCACATACCACCAACCCAAAAGAAATAAACCATGAAAAGATCCAAGTGTTCCACAATGTAGTTGTCACCAACCCTTTGATTGTTCCAGGTAAACTGTCCATTGACAGGCTTAGTATCAACAAGATTCAAAGCATATATATTGTCTTAGAACAACAACGCAAAGGCCTCTAGCCTCATAGTACCACCCCGATTCTCAGCCAGCTTAGTAATGGCATTGAAGTCACCCCCAATAATCCAAGGATGGTAAGGAGCCATGTTGTGGATAGATCAAATATTGGACCACAAGAGTTGCTTACCCTGCAGCTCCATAGGTGCATACACATTGGAAAAAAGAACAAATTCCCCCATCTCAAAACAAGAAGCCACCATGGAGAGAGAGGACTTAAAGGAAACCCACTACTAGGGGATAATATTTTGAGGGTTCCATAAGCAATCCACCCTCTAGAAGATCCCTGAGCACCAATGCACTAGCATTCATTATTCCTCCCTAACTTAGACACTAATCCTGTCATACACTCAACAAAAAGCTTGGTCTCCTGTAGAAAAAGGACATCAGGAGAATGACATCTAACAAAATCCTGAACAACTTTTTGTCTAGGGTCATTGTTCAAGCCCCTAACATTCCATGAAAGAAGAGTCATTTCAAGGGGCCCAAGAAATGAGAATCCAGAGTCTTGACTGACCCTGACTCCACCAAAGTCTCCCCTATCATTTTAATCTTCTCCAAATCTTTCTTCCTTCCAAGCTTAGAAACTTTCTCTGCCCCCCCTTTATTAATATCTTTCTACAAAATACCCAATTGAGGAGATGTCTTACTATTTTTACCCACCTCCATGCCCATTCCCCATGAGGGATGAGACAAAGCCTCACTGCCCTTCACTACTTCTATAGCATGACCCGACTCATCCTGAGCCACCATTTGCAAATCTATTTCCAAATTCATAGTCCCATCCACCTGTGGAGCAAGAGGTACCCATAAACTAAGCCCTTCCTGCCCCGAACCTCCCCCATCTTGCTCCAAGCACAATAAGCCAAAACTCACCTCTTGTTGGTTAACCTACACAACCTCAAAAGGAGGCCCAAACTATTTAGTACCCAAAGTTCCCTTATCCAAATTTAACAATCCCAGATTCACTTCCTATTGGCTAAGATCATCCTACACCTCAAATCTATTAAAATTAGCATCATCTTGCCTTACCTTTAGAGTCCTTTTCTTCCCCCCTTTTTTTTTTTGAGCTCAGACAGGAGTAAAACCATCATCCCCGTCACCTCCACCCTGAATAGGATCATTTCCCTTATCCACTCTAGATGGATTACAAGGAGGTTGAGATGATTGAGCCTCCAAAGGCTTGGCCTTTGGGCATCTACATTGTAAATGGCCATACTCATGGAAAAGACGGCATCGAAAGGGTAAGTTCTCATAATCTAGTTGTTGCACCCATGAATAAGATCCTACACACACTTCTATGGAATCTGGTAATGGTTTACTTAAATCAATTTCCACACAAAATCGGGCATATGTCATTACCTTTTTGAACTGAGTCTGCTTCGAAGAGCCAACAAGTTTCCCAAGCATCAAAGCTAGTAAATTTAAAACATCATCATGCCAACATTCCACTGAGAGCCTCGATAGTCTGACCCAAACTGGAACCCTACACAGACGCTCCTCAATCAGATTGAAGCCCGCATGCCATGGTTTAATAAATAGTCCCACCTAGTTGTAAAAGTAAGGGCCCCCTTCAAACACCTTGATCCTATCCACCTTGTTGTCAAATGTAACCATAAAATAGTTATTCACCAAGAACCAAATCTCCATATCCCCCTCTGGCAACCATGTCCTCTAAGCCTAGGCTTCCAAAAATTGCAACGAGATTCTCAATCCCAAGAACTTACAATACAAGGAATGTCTTGAATAGTAATCAATATCCTCCACTAGTATCTCCATCGAAATCACTACATTCGGCCTCTCCTTACACCTTTCCAAGCTCCCATTAATCTTCAAAATTTGAGATACCCCTAATGAGCCCATCTCAATCTTCTCTGGATCCAAAGAGAATAGATTATTATAAAAAATCTTAGAACCCTGTGGCAAGGGTTTCGAGCCAAAATTTGAATGGAAATCCATCTTGGGGTAGGCCCTAGATGATTCCCCTAGTGACATTGAAGAAGAGAAAACCCTAGATGGTCATGCAATCCCCCAGGTTACAAAAAATTTATGACCTCAGCCCACTAAATGCACTTCAAGCCCCAATCTCCACCCACAGCCAAGAGCGCCCCTCTTTGGAGTAGTGAGCACTATGCAAAAAATAGAATAAGGGAGGGCACAAGGTTGGCCAATGTGGCCCCCAACTAGCATCCCCGTTCCTAACCAAGCCCCACAAAAGCTAAGGGGAAAGCGAAATTGCATTGACAAAACCATCCAACACAACCACCAACA
>VDFB02000015.1:376731608-376840652 GCA_007258455.2 Sequoia sempervirens | reverse complement strand
TTAAACTTGTAGGCTCTCCTAATCAAATTATTGAAGAATGATGTAACCTTTTGATAAGATGATTTGTATCCCAACATCTGACCTGAATTTCATTCATGAGATTGTGATTTAAAAAATTCAATGGTACATGGGGACACGTCCCCTGGGGTTTTGGCCCCCATACCCATGCCAGAGACGTATTTTGGGGATAGTGGATGCCTTGGGGATGTTTCCCAGGCATCCCCAAAATGTTATTTTTTTGGGACGTTGTCGATCAATGAGGAAATTATTGGGATAGCATGGGGATGACCCACCATCCCCAATACAATTAGGGGACACATAAGCGTCCCCTGATTGTCTTGGGGATAGCCAACCATCCCCTTTTCCAACAAGTTTTTACAAAAAAGAAAGCTTTGAAATTAAAAATGCTTATTTTTTAATTGTTTCTAAGTGGACCCCACACCCTCCACATAAAACTTTCTTTCAAAGCCATTTGAGTTGATTTTTATATTCCAAAAAAAAATTGCAACTAAGAGGAAAGTGAGCAAGATAAAAATTGGCAGTGACTCAAACTTTGAGTCTTATTTTGATGCAATGTTGGTAGATGTCGAGTAGAGGTTTGACTTTGTGACTTTGTCATCTTTGACATTTGTAGCAAAACTTGAAGTGCGCCCCACTGCCCATCGCCTATATTGAAATCCAGAACATAGAAAAAAATTCTATTAGAGAGGAGAAAATTATATTCTCCATCCTATATCTACTAGTATAGTTTTTCCTTGAGATCACTCATTATGGTGTTGAATTCAATAGGTTTTGTTTATAAGTTGAAAAATCCAACAAATTCCTCAACCTATATCCACTTCATCCCTAATGGTTCATTCAAAGTCTAACTAATATTAATTTTTTACATCATAGTCTAAAATTATAGATGCAATTATGTTCACTAGGAAAATCCATTCTCACAACGATTTCTCTTTTACTCAAATTCACCTTTTACTCTCCAAGATGGTTCCTTCCCAAAATTATATTATTGCCAATTAGCTTTTGTAGTAAAGTATTCGAGTTAAGGATTTAAGATGTCATATTTAAAATAAAACTAAGCCACAATAACATCATCTTTGGACTAATCTCATAGAAGTTATCATCATTGAAATTAATCAAAGAATATTAGACCATATGATAGCAATTTACATCATGTGAACATATTCTAGAGCTTAGGTATCTTGCATTCCCATGCATTTTGAAGTTTTTGATGCTTTTGAAAGTCACAACAAATATTAAACTAAGGGCTATGAATGTTATGCACATCATTAAATTATACTAGCACTAAATTAGATAGAAATGGAAGAGTGGAGGCTTTGAAGGTGGACAAAAAATGAGATAGGTTTGTGCTAAAGCATAATAAAAAATTATGTGCAATCACACTTGAAGTGAAGTCAAAATTAAATACATATCTATTATAGAATTCATAAGCTAGATCTCATATCTATATTCAAAATTTGATTATGAAATATTTTTAGATAATCAAATGATCACATCAATATCCAATTATATATATATATATATAAACTCATAATTTTTTAAATATAATTATTAATGAAATTATTATATATTAAATCTAGATTTTTCATCCAATTATTGTTGTCAAAAAAAATAGATCTATATATATATATATATTGTTTTCAAACAAGCGGTGAAGTGTACTGGGTGAGTGTGTTAACAAAAACTCTTACCATTTACCTTAAATTTAATATTCAATTAGACATCAAAACATTAGATTTAATAATATACATAATATTTATAAAATAAATGGTACACTAAATTTGTGTCTCCATAAATAATAAATGAAATAACTTTAAAATAAAATAAAAAATAACTTCTAAATAAATAGCTCAATATTTTTAGATAACTATATTTAAAATATCTATACTAGTGTTATATCCTATTCTATATAGACTAAGAAGAGACCAAAATATCAGACTAACAATCGTAAATAAGAATTTGTCTATAACACCTCTTAATCTAGTGGAAAATATCTTTGTGCAAATATTAGAAGGATAAGGATTGGTGGAATTCACAAATAGAATGTCAAAGATTCCCTTTCTAAGAAAATGATTTTTTTATCAAGATGGCATTCTATTGGTTTGAAATTTTATTATGAATCAAGTCAATCGTCAGCCGTCACATTGAAATTTGTTTGAAAATCAAGCATATGACTTATTCAACAATTGAGAGAATGAATTATTATAAGCAATATATATATTATAAAAATATAAATTAGTTTAAAATCTTTTCAAGTAAGGAATATTTTTTAATAAAAGGGGTAAAAACTTTATTAAACCTCAGAAAGTAGCATTACATCAAAGCACAGGGAAAAAGCTCGAAGGAACCAAAAAGAAAAACCCAAACAAATCAAGAGACAAAATCAACCAGCACAAGCTTCATCCTCAGCAAGAACCCTCTCCAAGTACAAATAGAGCTCATGGGGGATCTGAACCCATTCTTTAATCTTCCAACCATCCAAATGCTCATACACCCACTTGGCTAGGAAATCTATTGTCCTATTCCACTCCTTTGGAATATGGAAAAATGAAGCCATCTCCATCAAAGTGCCAATCTACAAAATCTATTGCACCGTCACTGTCAACTATCGACTAACATCAGACACCTTCTATTTATTAAGCAAGTTGATCAAAACCTGATAATATGATTCATAAATAACCCAATTCCACCCCAACGTGTAGGCCCTTTCCAAAGCGTAGAGGATCACCAATCCTTTCATAAGGTTGATAGTCTACAAACCTTTATGGATAGAAAAGAGGAAAACCACCAAACAAGATGAGTCCCTACCAACTCCACCTATATGAGCGGGACCCAGATTTCCCCTAGAAGAACCATCAGTATTGACCTTCAATGTTCCAACCGAAGCGGGCTACCAGTTCCCCAATCTTTGAACTCGTTGCCTCACTTTCCCTCCTCTCTTACAACAAGTAGAGGTTGAGGATAGCCCGTGAATACATAGCCTAGCCACCATCTCTACATCCCTTTTCTCCAATAGAAACACTACATCTCCCTTAACTTCAATCATCTCATGAATCATACCTTGAATCCTGAACCATGCCTGCTATATCCTCAAGTTTTCACCTCTGAAAATCCTCCTATTCCTTTCCAGCCAAACCTGCCACAATACGAAAATAGGCCTAGCATACCATGCATCATACAAAAAGGGGGCCAACAAGGGAGGTCTTTCCAAGATCATCCTGAAATCCACCAAGGAGGAGGCATGAACAAGGGGGCTATTCCATACTCCCCACCAAGAATGCTAGAGTTGCAAAGTAAAAGGACACAAAAAAAAATGAGAAGAATCCTCCTCACCTTCCCCACAAAGAACACACCTAGAAGGGCCTTGAAACCCGTGCTTCTGAATATTATCCCATGTTAGACACCTATTCCAAGAAAAATTCCAAATAAAGTAGTTACACTTCAGCCAAGAAAACTTATTCCACACCTTCTTCCACCAAGGAATCCCCTCGATCCTTTGAGAGAGCAGCCTTTGGTAACTCGAAGCCACAATATAAGTATCTTTCGGGTTGGGAGACCACGAAATAATATCCTTATCCATGAGGGAACTACACTATCGGCCAAAAAGAATCTTATGAATCTCAACACACTCCTCTTCCATGCTCACCATTGGCCACTCCTCAGGATTCTTCCACCTTGCTCTCACTAGCTGCCCATGAAAAGAAAGCAACTTACAGTTGCTCACCCTTGACCAACCAACATCATAGAATCTCCAACACAAGGTTGACACATTATGAAACTAAAAGATAATGGGAGGGTCCCAAGAATCATACCAAAATTGAACCTCTGTCCCACGCTTGCATATCCAAAATAATCCATCCTTGATTAGCACAACTCCTTTTTTAAGAGTAGACCAAATTTCCAAGCCCTTTCCCGCCAAAGGGTAGCGAGGAATATCTTTTTGAGGATTATCTTTGAGATACTTATGTGATAGAATCCTAGCCTAGATTCAATCTTGCTGAGTACACCACCTCCAATAAATTTTAGCTTCCAAATATGTACCTGCCAATGCGGACTGCCTTAGCCCCAAGCCACCATATTTCTTTGGACAACAAACAATATCCCATTTAACAAGACTCCATTTGGAAGACAAGAAGTTGCCAGGCCATAAGAACTATCTTGCTAAGGAGTCTAGCTCCCTAACAAAACCCATCAAGGTCATCTGAATCATACACCGATAGATGGGGAGAGCTTGAACCATAGATTTAAGCAACTAAACATGGCCCACAAAGGACATCCAATGGTTGGTCCAATGTGAAAAATTTGCATGAAATTTATCCAAGATAGGCTGCCATGAATCCCTTGATAACATGTTAGTAGCAATAGGAATCCCAAGATAAGATAAAGGAAGAGCCCCAATTTGAAACCATAGAATATGAGCAATTCTCCTTTGTATAGAATCTAGAGTGTTGAAGAAAAATATGGAAGACTTGTTTTCGTTAATTAATTGTCCTGAAGCCACAAGATAAATATCCAAAACTTGGTGCAGATTTACAGCTTCTAAAATAGTGGCCACACCCATCAGAGATGTGTCATCCACAAATTGCAAATGGGATTTTGAGGGTAAGTCACCTCCCCACCTCCACCCTTGGATAAGGCCCTACTCCACATGTCCTCTCAATAAGCATCTGAAACCTTCAACCAACAGAAGAAACAAGTAAGGAGAGAGAGGGTCACCTTGCCTCAACCCACAAGAAGCACCAAAAAGGTCAAAGTGCTCCGCATTAATTAAAATGGAGAACAAGACTGGAGTGATGCAACTCAAGATCCATTGAATCCACTCATCTCCAAATCTAAAAGAAGCAAGAACCTTCTAGAGAAAAGACCACCAGACTCTATCATACGCCTTAGCCATATCAAGCTTGATAAACATAGCCTTTTCTCTAGAATTGGCCATAGAATGAATGGTCTTTGTAGCTATAACAATACCATCCATAATCTTCCTACCCTCCACAAAACCACTTTGCTCCTTAGAGATGAGAACCTTGATCCACTATTTCAGTTTGTTAGCAATTAGCTTGGAAATAATCTTATAACCACATTGCAAAGAGATATGGGACAAAAGTGGCTTAACGTATCTACCCCTTCACACTTAAGAATGAGTGGAAGGAAAGTGGAATTAATATCCTTTAACATCTACTTATTCCTCTAAGATTCTTGGACCACTGCCAATAAGTCCAGCTTGATAATTTCCCAGAACTCTTGAAAGAATTCAATCAAGAAACCATCAAGGTCAGGGACCTTTCCACTTCTTCATTTGAAACATAGCCCCCTCTAGCTCCTCTAGAGAAATATCTCCCATGAGATGATCCACCATTTCCTTAGACACCAAGGAGGGGATACAATAAAGGACCTAAGCTTCTTCCACAGAACTACCCTACGAATCCTCTCTAAATAGGGAAGTAAAATACTAAACTGCTTCATTTGAAATATCCTGAAATGAAGAAAGAGTCTCTCCTCTATCATTGACCAAAATAGGAATAGAATTACCATGATGCCTAGCCTTTACAAAATTGAATAAGAAAGTAGAGTTTCTATTTCCCTCCTAGAGCCACTCAACCCAGGCTTTCTGTTTCCAAAAGATCTCCTCCTGCAACTCCCACTCTTCCAAAGCTTTCAAGGACCTTGAATCTTCCCTCAATAGATTCTCAATCACCCCATTCTCCCTAATTATCCTTGTAATACCATCCAGATCAGCCTATGCAACAGAATTTTCATGGAAAATATTGCCAAAGCATTGTCGATTCCAATGCTTAAGCTAATACTTAACAAACTGAAGAAGCTTAGCAAAGAAATACATTGCAATACTATAGGAAGGTCTACCATCCTACCACCACTGAGCAACATAGCTGGGAGATCAGGGTTACACAACCACATAAGTTAAAACTTGAAGGAGGAAGTCTGAGGCAGTTGAGTAGAGAGGAAAAAAAGCTTTGTAGGCCAATGGTATGAACCCCTTCAGTCCAAAATATCAGAGCTAGATGACCACATACCACCAACCCAAAAGAAATAAACCATGAAAAGATCCAAGTGTTCCACAATGTAGTTGTCACCAACCCTTTGATTGTTCCAGGTAAACTGTCCATTGACAGGCTTAGTATCAACAAGATTCAAAGCATATATATTGTCTTAGAACAACAACGCAAAGGCCTCTAGCCTCATAGTACCACCCCGATTCTCAGCCAGCTTAGTAATGGCATTGAAGTCACCCCCAATAATCCAAGGATGGTAAGGAGCCATGTTGTGGATAGATCAAATATTGGACCACAAGAGTTGCTTACCCTGCAGCTCCATAGGTGCATACACATTGGAAAAAAGAACAAATTCCCCCATCTCAAAACAAGAAGCCACCATGGAGAGAGAGGACTTAAAGGAAACCCACTACTAGGGGATAATATTTTGAGGGTTCCATAAGCAATCCACCCTCTAGAAGATCCCTGAGCACCAATGCACTAGCATTCATTATTCCTCCCTAACTTAGACACTAATCCTGTCATACACTCAACAAAAAGCTTGGTCTCCTGTAGAAAAAGGACATCAGGAGAATGACATCTAACAAAATCCTGAACAACTTTTTGTCTAGGGTCATTGTTCAAGCCCCTAACATTCCATGAAAGAAGAGTCATTTCAAGGGGCCCAAGAAATGAGAATCCAGAGTCTTGACTGACCCTGACTCCACCAAAGTCTCCCCTATCATTTTAATCTTCTCCAAATCTTTCTTCCTTCCAAGCTTAGAAACTTTCTCTGCCCCCCCTTTATTAATATCTTTCTACAAAATACCCAATTGAGGAGATGTCTTACTATTTTTACCCACCTCCATGCCCATTCCCCATGAGGGATGAGACAAAGCCTCACTGCCCTTCACTACTTCTATAGCATGACCCGACTCATCCTGAGCCACCATTTGCAAATCTATTTCCAAATTCATAGTCCCATCCACCTGTGGAGCAAGAGGTACCCATAAACTAAGCCCTTCCTGCCCCGAACCTCCCCCATCTTGCTCCAAGCACAATAAGCCAAAACTCACCTCTTGTTGGTTAACCTACACAACCTCAAAAGGAGGCCCAAACTATTTAGTACCCAAAGTTCCCTTATCCAAATTTAACAATCCCAGATTCACTTCCTATTGGCTAAGATCATCCTACACCTCAAATCTATTAAAATTAGCATCATCTTGCCTTACCTTTAGAGTCCTTTTCTTCCCCCCTTTTTTTTTTTGAGCTCAGACAGGAGTAAAACCATCATCCCCGTCACCTCCACCCTGAATAGGATCATTTCCCTTATCCACTCTAGATGGATTACAAGGAGGTTGAGATGATTGAGCCTCCAAAGGCTTGGCCTTTGGGCATCTACATTGTAAATGGCCATACTCATGGAAAAGACGGCATCGAAAGGGTAAGTTCTCATAATCTAGTTGTTGCACCCATGAATAAGATCCTACACACACTTCTATGGAATCTGGTAATGGTTTACTTAAATCAATTTCCACACAAAATCGGGCATATGTCATTACCTTTTTGAACTGAGTCTGCTTCGAAGAGCCAACAAGTTTCCCAAGCATCAAAGCTAGTAAATTTAAAACATCATCATGCCAACATTCCACTGAGAGCCTCGATAGTCTGACCCAAACTGGAACCCTACACAGACGCTCCTCAATCAGATTGAAGCCCGCATGCCATGGTTTAATAAATAGTCCCACCTAGTTGTAAAAGTAAGGGCCCCCTTCAAACACCTTGATCCTATCCACCTTGTTGTCAAATGTAACCATAAAATAGTTATTCACCAAGAACCAAATCTCCATATCCCCCTCTGGCAACCATGTCCTCTAAGCCTAGGCTTCCAAAAATTGCAACGAGATTCTCAATCCCAAGAACTTACAATACAAGGAATGTCTTGAATAGTAATCAATATCCTCCACTAGTATCTCCATCGAAATCACTACATTCGGCCTCTCCTTACACCTTTCCAAGCTCCCATTAATCTTCAAAATTTGAGATACCCCTAATGAGCCCATCTCAATCTTCTCTGGATCCAAAGAGAATAGATTATTATAAAAAATCTTAGAACCCTGTGGCAAGGGTTTCGAGCCAAAATTTGAATGGAAATCCATCTTGGGGTAGGCCCTAGATGATTCCCCTAGTGACATTGAAGAAGAGAAAACCCTAGATGGTCATGCAATCCCCCAGGTTACAAAAAATTTATGACCTCAGCCCACTAAATGCACTTCAAGCCCCAATCTCCACCCACAGCCAAGAGCGCCCCTCTTTGGAGTAGTGAGCACTATGCAAAAAATAGAATAAGGGAGGGCACAAGGTTGGCCAATGTGGCCCCCAACTAGCATCCCCGTTCCTAACCAAGCCCCACAAAAGCTAAGGGGAAAGCGAAATTGCATTGACAAAACCATCCAACACAACCACCAACACAAAGGCCAATGTAGTACACCAAAGCCTGCAACTCAGCCTCTCACCACCGATCCCCACAACACAAATCCTCTTTGCAATGACCATACAAAGGAAAGAAGAGATAAACTACCCAAATCCCATAGATCATTGTCCCCAAACACCTCATTAGCCTCCCACATCGCACAACAAGACAAAGAGTCGAGAATGGGCTAGGGCTTGGGTTCCCTAGCTTGTCGCATAGAGCCTCCCTTTTCAAATATGGAATATAGTTCTTTCTAATTTTTAAAATATTTTTAACAATAAATTTAAGATTTTTATTATTTTAAATATGAATTTAGAAACTTCTTAATAAATTTATGATTTTTAGATTTATTACTAATTATTATTGTTCTATAATTTTACATTATTTTACTAATATATATATCCATATTGATATGAGTAATAACATAACAAGAATTTTTTTATTTTTTTCAAGATACAAAATTTGTGTTTTACAGGTGATTGAAGTGCTTCTAGTTTTATTGGTAAGCATTTGTATGTTTTTTAATTCCTCTAAAATTTTATTTGGCTTTTATAAATGATCAAATCGTCATAATTTTTTTATGACAAATAAGGGTGGCTACCAAATTCCAAGCTTGGGTGGGATGGAATACTGACGTCTATCTCACCATCATCATGGAGTACGTCGCAACTGAGGTATATTTTTAACAACCTTTGTTATTTCTTCGCATTCTGACTTTTAAAGTTGATGTATTTATTTATTGTGGGTGTGCATGTGTTGGTATTATTCAGGAATGCATTGTTCCAGCTAAAGAAGAGGATGATAACTCCTCAAAATATTTTTTTGGTTGTTGCATGATGAGGAGCTGACATAACTTTTTAGCAATGTGATCATTCCCAGCTAATACCAACACTAGCAGCCCCACATTCATCAAGCCCTACAGCCAAAAAACAACACTTCTCTCCCCTCGATGCCCACAACTTTTTCCTCCTTATCGCCTGCCATTTCTGCCCCCTCGTCATCCTAGAAGTGAAATTGATGCTCATTTTCTTCACTTCTATTTGTTATACCGATAATGTATGACTAGATAATCTTTAAGTGTATATTTTGTTTTATTTCAACATTTATCTATGAATCGTGACCTTGAAGAAACATCATAGTTCAATCTTATTTTATTTCAATGTTCCTTTCTCTCAATTTTATCAAGTTGATGTGATCTTATATAGCTGAAGTATCTATATAATGCAATACTATTGTATTTAGTACAATAAGATTAACTAATATAATATATTCTTAGTTTCTTGAGTGTGTTTTAACGTTTATGTTTTTTTCTTTCATTTTGATGATGGATCACTGAGTGTGATCCAAAATATTGATGCAAAAAAACCACATAGAATCAAATCTAGAAATAAATTCATTATAATTAACATGGATTGTGGAAACTTGATATCATTAATTATGTTTCAATATTTTCAAAGGTATCTAATACATTAAGATTAATTAATGATAATTATGTAAAATATTTTAAAAATATCAGAATTATCAAATCATATAAAAAAGTACTAAATTTTGTTGTTCATATGGTATTGACCACTCTAAAAATGTGTATCTCTTTTGAAGAAGACATTATCAAAATAATATCAAGCATATAGACATGTACATAGAGTATGAAAACTTCAAATCTCAACCAATAATGCTAGATGGATTGTAATTTATTAAATTGTTCTCATCTTAGTTATGTCCCAGCATGTCTATAACGAAAATTAAATGTTTACATTTTTTGAATTATCAAGTAATGATGATAGGGGAAGGTAAATTTATCAATACATTTAAATTTGAATTTTGAAAGTTGATCATTTTTGGATTTTAGAAGTGATTGAAATCATATATTTGACTTATGGTAAAAAAGTGGATAAGCTAAAATATTGGGTTCATTTTCTTGAAATAATGTAGATAGGAATTGATAATGCTTTAGTTGTGTACTTGCTTTAAGTTGAATATGTCCTAGACTAAAAATTTGTAATTTAAAATAGTATTCTATTATCCACAACCAATAAGAAGAAAAAGAAAAAAAAGGTAATTAAGGTGGGATAGAGATGTTTCCCTTAAAGAAAAATATTCAATGAGAAATGTTGGAGCCCTACAATTGGTCACATATAAGGAATGTGAATAGATGGAAGGAGATAAGATAAAAATATGCAAAAAAAAAAAAATCATGCAATACCATAAAGAAGATATTTATGTTATTCTCGTGAAACTACATGGTAATGACAAGCAACATTATGCTCATAATGATGGTGCCAATAAGGCAAAAAATATAGGCATGTAGTGCTAAGTAGAGTTATCTTGTTAGATATAAGAAATGTGAGGTATTTCCATGTGGATCATAAATTTTTTATTGTTGTAAGTGTTAGATACAAGCATGATAAAAATAACATGAATCACTTTAGTTTGTGTAAACTTATACAAGCTATGCACAATAGACATGATAATAATGTAAACATGGGAAAACAAAGAATTTGATAATAGATGTGATAAAAATGTTAGTCAATATGTGAATTTTAGGGAGTATCTTGTAAAGAAAGAGCATGTTTTGAACATGTAAGGAAAATGTAATCATTATTAGTGAAATCATGTTGAATGTCTCAAATATTTTACAACCATTTTAAGAAAAAATATGTTAGAAACATGTGATCATAAAATAATAAATTTAATCATTTTCATAATAATTATATAGCAAAGTATGGACATTTGTTATGACACTACGAAAATAATACAATACAAGTAGATATTAAGAGCATAGAAGCTCTCTCATGTTCATGAAATTCATGGGCTTAACCACTCATTTTCTATTAGAAACATTATAAAATGGATTTCTACTACTTATTGGAGAATTCAAATTAAATTTTCATAGAGCCTCATGTGATAATCAAAGGTTGTTAAATGTTAGCTACATAATTAGTTATACTAATATGTAGACTCATAATGGCCAATTTTATTATAATAAAATGGAAAGTGTGTCTCCTTACCTCTACCTCATCCTACCTCTATAATTGTTACTTCTTACCTAGAAACCAAAACCTTTTATTTGATCAAAACCCCTATCTTAGAGGTGTGACTAGACTCACCTCTATACTCATCTTGGGGACAATAGTCATTTCCTTCAAGTTTTTATAACCCTTAGAGGAATGATTGTTTTACCTCTAATGGTTTCCTTAGATACAAATTCTTATTCTAAAGATTCTTCATTATTTTTTTATTTATCATTTTGCATTGAATTTAATGTTGCTTAATTAATAAATTTACATATACGTAAGATCCTTTGAAATTTCTATTGGGGAATGTTCAACATTATCAAAATTTGGAGGAAAACTTCTTAAAATTTTCTCAATAACAAATTGATCAATCAAATATCTTCTAAAAATATCCTTTGATTTATCATGATCCATTTAAATTTTGTGAAAATTTTGTTTACTAATTCATTTGGACTCATTTGAATATTTTCAAAATAATTTCTTATTATTTTTAATTTAGATATATAAGAACCTTGATATGCATTACAAGAATACAACATGCTTTTTTTTAATTTATAAAATAAACTATCGTAGGAAAGATTGATTGACTGAGTACACCATGAATTAGAAACAAAAATTAATTATCCTTGTGTTCATTTTTCTTGAGTTTCCTTTTTCAAAACTTTATTGGTTAGATTTCTTGGTAACAATGCCATCAATGGAGAATATCATTTGAAGTATTTTGATAACATGATGGATGACTTTGAGGTTAATTCTAGGGATGTAATGATGAAATTATTTATGAAATCACTCATTTAGGATGCTAGGGAATGGTGTAGAGGTCTACCTATAGGAAACATTGGATCATGGGAGGAATTTAAAAGGTTTCTCAGGGAATAGTATGGAGATAAGACTGAACCAAGGTTTATGTTGAATGAATTTTACATCTCCAAAGGGTCAAATGAAATGGTTTCTGATTTCAATGCTAGATTTCAAAAGGGAATGAATAGGTTTCCCCATAATATGAAACCAAATGAGGATACTTTCCTAGTCACTTATTGTAATGCTTTTGATACCAAAATGGGCTATCATTTGAGAGATAAGAACCCTCAAAACTTGAGGGATGCCTTCAAGACTGCACAAAATATTGAAAGCAATAGGAGAGCATCAACTAAGGTGGGAAGAAGGGATGATGTAAATATCCTAAAGAATTCTAAGCATGACAAAGGACCTACAAACAAGGGCTCTTCTATTGAAGAGAAATTGGACAAAGTTTTGAATTCTATGGATCTTGTTAACAATACATTGGATAAGCATGAAAATGGGCTTGGAAATGAGAAGCATCATTTTTAGAAAAATGTAAATCCCACAAGACTCCAATATTATCCTTATAGAACTAATTGGAAAAATGGAAAGCCAATCCACAATAATCAGAAAAATACACAAGATCAGGTCACACCTGATCCTCTACAAAAGTATTCTACAAATTTTACTGATGAGGCTCCTTAGTGTATGGTTTTTCAGTTTCCTCACTCTTCTCACCAATGTGTAGTTGCAAAATTGGTGGAAGTTGAACAAAGTGCACTAGAATATTATGATCATTCTCATGAAGATGATGTTGAAGTTAATGTGATTATGAGTAGGTATGATTTTGCTAATGATTAATCCAATGAGGAGTCTCATGAACTTGATGTGGATGGTAAAAGGAAAAGAGTCAATGCATATCACTCATAGGTTCTCTTTGATGAAGGGAATGACAGTGATCATGATGTGTCCTTAAGAAGACTCTTAGATGAGGAAATTGCAAAGTTGATACTAGCCTTGGCAATACACATAAGAGGCTCTCATCACCTAATAAATAGACCAGCTGATGGAGATTAGGGTAAGGTTGGTAGTCTCTTCATCAAGGAGCAGAGTGTAAAAAACAAAGAATCAAAGGTTGAGAACAAAGTGGATGAGGCTAAATCCAAGGAAGGAAAGGGGGACAAAATTTAGGCAAAGAAGAGTAAAAACCCAATGGTTAATGGAGAAGTCATATCTCCTATTGTGAAGGTAAAGACACAAAAGTAGAATTTTGAGCCTGAGAATAAGGAAGCCAAGACTAAAGTTGAAGTGAAAAGTGAACAACAGAAGGAGAACAACATTGAACAAGGTATGATACCAATTGTTCTACCTAAATATACTCATGTTGATATGTTTCAATTACTTTCACAAGTAAAGGTTTTAGTCCCCTTGCTTGAAATGATGAGGATTGAGGAACATAAACAAAAGGTAGTAGCCCTTATTAATGGTACTACTACAACCTGTGATGAGGAAGCAGTGTATACTCTACCTAATGAGAGGAAAATAATTGAAATAAAAGGAGGTTGATGAGGGCCACACTGCCCAAAAACCCAAAAAAATTACAACAATAGATACCAACACAAAAGATGCGAGACAAAAAAAAATGAATCACTTTCAATTATTTTTAGAAAATGAAATTACAAATTCAAAGCTTACATGCTACAGCCTCACGGGCTTGATTCATTACAAAAAAATCAACTCTAAAAAGAAAATATATTATTCAGAGCCATAATCTGCACTATCAGGGCCACGTTCTACAACCCCCACTTAACCCCTTTCTTTTTCCCCAAAACTTCCCTAGAATGTTCTAGAAAGTTCAAATTTCCCCTTTTTTTTTTGGTGTCAAAAGTCCCATTGTTTGATTTTTGTCCTAGGAAGAAATTTTCAATGAAATTCATTTTTTAGAGGACCTACTTTGTGGGGCCATAACTTTGTATCTAGGTGTTTGATTTTCTACTATGGCATATCATTGGAAAACTCTCCACGAGCTCTACAACACATAAACCACCATAGGTAAATTCAACCACTTTTTGAGCTGTTTCAGGGCCTCTAATGTTTTATATTTGAATTTGAAGCTGCATTGGAGAAATTTCTCTATATGGAAACTTTAATTTCTCCCAAACTGTGCAAGTTATTGAGGTGATTCTTTTGTGACCGGAAATGTTTTTCAATTATGTTCCTTGGGGTAAATTTTTAGGTCCATACAAGCCTGTTTAGGCTGAATTACTAAAAATAGTAAGTGCCTGATTTTTGCTATTTTTGACACCTGACTATTTTACACCCCTTAAGTGCCATCATAGGACTCAAAGCAACTGAAGAAAATAAAGAAAATATTTTTTTGGAAGATTCAAGATTTCCCTACACCACTAGATGCTCCTACATTAGACACCTAGGGTAATTTGAAAATTGACCCTATCACTTCTTAGGAGTTAGAGGGAAACCAAGATGATTAACCTCAGTCTTAAACAACCATGATGAATCTTCAATAGGAATTCCTTTCCACTAGGAAACTATACCTCATAAGCATTTCCTAAATCACGCTTCTTTAGGATCTTGCATGGTCCAAACTTCTTCATCTTTAACTTGTTGTATGTACCAACTGGAAACCTTTCTTTTTGCAAATGAATCATGACTTCATTTCCTACCTAAAACTCTTTATACCTCATTTTCTTATATGTCTGAGCCTTATATTGTGAGTTCATCTTGTTGATGTGTTTCTTCACTTCTTCATGCAAATACTTTAGGTGCTCAAAAAAATATTTAGCCTCATCACTACTATTCCCCCCTTATCCGTCTTTCTTAGTTCAAAAGCAGTTCTTGGACTACTCCCATATACAATCTGGAATGGTGATTTACTAGTGCTCCTATTGATAGAATTATTGTAAGAAAATCCTTCTTGTGCTATAATCAAATCCCATCCCTTGGGCTTATCTCCAACTAAGCATCTTAGCGGGTTGCCCAAACTCCTACTCACCACCTCTATTTGTCCATTAGTCTATAGATGGTGTGGAAAACTAAACTTCAAATCTTTCTTCAGCTTCTTCCATAATGTCCTTTAGAAATAACCAACAAATTTTGTATCTCTGCTTGAGACTATACTCTTTAGTAGACCATATGGTCTCACCACCTCTTTGAAAAAAAACTCTGCAACATGAACAACATCATTGGTCTTATGACATGGAATGAAATGTGCCATCTTTGAAAATCTATCCACCACCAAAAATATTGAATCATGCCCTCACTGTGTCCTTGGTAAGCCAAGAACAAAATCCATGCTAATATCTTCCCATGGCCTCTTAGGTACAGGTAATGGCTGATACAATCCAGTATTCTGACTTGTTCCTTTCACCATCTGACATACTCTACAACTTTTGATGTAGGAGCATCCTTGGTTCTTGGCAATCTTGCATCAACCAAAAATATTTTCTTTCAAATTTTGTCCTTGTTTAGTTCTTGTTTAGTTCAAGTTGGTAGATTCATCATATTTTCTCACCAAACCCTATGGATCTATGTTTACATCGTGGAAATGTTTATTTTCCTTATTATAAGATTTGAGCACAATTGGATCTTTTTCCGGCAAGTTATCACTTCCAGATTTAGTGGCAGTTTCTTGAACTGGCACCGAAATAATTTACAGGCCTAATGGCTAGTTTGATCACTTGTGGATCTTGACAGTGTGATTTGAAGTGTTTGATGGAGTGTCCCCTACCTTAATTATAGGTCCAAACTTCATACTATGAATTTGTCGAGGAGTAATTCAAATTTGAGGCTGACCTATTTCATGTGCACATTACATTTTCTTTCATTGGAGATTGTGATGATCTTTGGTCAAGATATGTGGATATGATATAAATCTTGTAATATATCATTAGGATAGTAGGAATTCAATTAAGTAGATTAATGTAGATCTTATATGTAATATTTTTTCTTGTGTTAAGAAGCATATAGGAATATTGTATTTTGAGCATGTTGTATCAGCTTGTGAGCCGAGTTTGTAAACCCAGATGCTGCCAGCTATTTGTAATTGAAATTTTTGATAATAAGAATGTTTGAATCTGCATTTTCCTCCATATTATGTTGCTTATGTTGTGTGACTCTTGTTGCATGGTTTGTATTGTTCTCTTTGAGGACCCTCCTACCATGGCTACACTAGATTGGTATAAGAGTGACATTCAATCTGTGAGAGATCACCAGAATTTGTAGAGTCCTGTTGAAGATTGGTTGTGGGGTGGAAGGATGAGGATCCAACTTGCATCTACTAAGGACTTGTGTAAAGATGGTGAGAAGAAGAAATGGTAGAGGAAATGGAGTGCGTGGAAATGCAGACCTGGCTATGATGGAGATGTTGAGAGGAATTGATGCCATATTAGATGCAGTTGAAACAACCCAAAGGAGAGGTCAACCAGTTGATGATGTGAGTGATGAAGAGGTAGAAGCACAAGAAGAAAGGGAAAGAGAAGATCAACCTATCCTAGATTAGGGAGAAGAGAGATTCATAAGAGCCCTAACTAGAGCAAATACAAAACCACATTTCAATCCACCAAATTATAGAGGTAAGTTGGATATGGATGAATTTCTTGATTGGATAATAGAGATGGAGAATTATTTTGATTTTGAAGGTACCATTGAAGATAATAAGGTGAAATTTGCATGCAAAGTTGAAAGGACATGCATCCCTTTGGTGGGAACATTTGTAGACATATAGGAAAAGAAGAGAAAAATAAAAGATAAGATTATGGGATTAGATGGTGAATAAGTTGAAGACAAAGTTTATGCTTGCAGATTATTAGATCAGTTTGTTTTGGAAGTTGTAGAATTTGAAGCAGAAGGAATCAAGTGTGATAGAGTATATTGAGGAGTTCTACAAGTTGAATATTAGATCTGGACATTTAGAGGATGAGGCCGAGCAGCTAGATATGTGAATGGATTGAGGTCGTCTATACATGATGAAATTAGTTTGATCAAGTTGCAGAGTGTGGTAGAGGCATATCAATGTGCCCTAAAAGTAGAAGAGAAGATGAATAAAAGACATGAGTAGAGACAGAGAGGAAGAGGTGGAAGATTTCAGAGGGAAAGAAGTTTTATTGGAGGAGGAAGAGGATCTTTTACAGATCAGAATAAGGATAAGGAAGTCAATAAGAATGATAATTCATACTGTAGGGATGATGAAAATTATTTCTGAATAGGAGGTTATGGTGGTTACCAGAATGAGGGTTATAGAAAAGGTTATAGAGGACAAGAGAAAAGAGTATTCAAGGGAACTTGCTTTAAGTGTGGTGGAGAAGGACATAGAGCATTTGAATGTAATCAAGGAGAAACAAGGAGAAATATCAAGAACAATATAAGGATAGCCTTTGTTGAGGAAGTTCATGCCGAATCATCTAATAAATTGGAAGATAGAGAAGTGTTGGTGAATAGAATATTATTGTGTCAAAGTGAGATGGAGTAATAACTATTGCAGAGAAAGAATTTCTTTTGGACCAGATGCAAGGTAGCAAGTAAATGTTCCTAAAGTTGAGGTGTGTACGAGTGCTAGAATTTTCTTGGTTGATGGAAGGAGATTTTTGGATTGACTAAGACATGAGAACATGTGCTATTCCTTGGTTCCTAAGAAGGTTGAAGACTTGAAGCATGTAGAAGAACAACCAAAGGAGATAAAGGAGTTGTTCACATAGTATGAGATCATTTTAGATAATGTACCTGATGGATTACCACATGTGAGGAATATTAGTAATTGCATGGATCTAATTCATGGAGCTAGTTTTCCTAATAAAGCAGCACACTGGATGACACCTACAGAGAATGAAGGATGTGTATAGATTCCAAAGCCATAAAAAAAATCACAGTGAAGTATAGATTTCCTTTGCCCTGGATGGATGACATTATGGATTGTTTGAGTGGAGCTAAATACTTTACAAAGATAGATTTGAAGAGAAGATATCATCAGATCAAAATCAGAGAAGGGGATGAGTGGAAGATAGCATTCAAGGAAAATGAAGGATTTTATGAGTGGTTGGTGATGCCTTTTGGACTAAAAAATGCACCGATTACTTCCATGAGGTTGATGAATGAGCTATTGAAGAAATTCTTGGGTAAGTTTGTGATTGTTTATTTGGATGACATCTTGATTTTTAGTAAGAGTAGAGAAGATTTTTTTTTGCATATATGACAAGTTTTGCAGAGGTTGAAAGAAGAGTAGTTGTTGATAAACATTATGAAGTGTAGTTTCATGAACGAAGAATTGGTATATATGGGATTTGTGATATCTATGGATGGATTGAAGATGGATCTCGAGAAGGTAAGAGAAATTGCTGAGTAACCTACACCGGAAAGCATTGGAGAGGTAAGATCATTTCATGGATTGGCTAGTTTCTACCAAAAGTTCATTAGGAATTTTAGTTCTATTTGTAGTCCTATGATAGAAAAAATGAGAGGGGATAAGAAATATTTTAGGTGGACATCTAGAGTAGACCAAAGTTTTGATTTTTTGAAAAAAAAGGTGACTGAGCAACCTGTGTTGGATTTACTAGACTTTAGTAAGGTATTTCAAGTGGACTTTGATACAAGTGGAAATGCAATTGGAGCAGTTTAAGTCAAGAAGGAAGACCAGTAGCTTATTTTATTGAGAAATTGAATGATGCTAGGAGAAGATATTCAGTGTATGACTAGGAGTTCTATGCCATAGTTCAAGTCTTGAAGAAGTGGAGACATTAATTGTTGCCTAAGGAGTTTGTGTTGTATATGGATCATCAAACATTACAATATTTGAACAGTCAAGGTAAGTTGAATCAAAGACACATGAGATGGGTAGAATTCTTGTAGAGTTATAATTTTGTTTTGAGACATAGGAGTGGAAAGTCAAATAGAGTTGTTGATGCCTTAAGTAGGAGAAGGAAATTATTGATAGAAATGAGAGTGGAGGTATTAGGATTTGATGAATTGAAGAACTTGTATGAGGAAGACCTAGATTTTGCAGAACCTTGGAGAGCTTTTAAAGAACTAGTTTTGGAGGATAGGATTCAGTGGTTGGATTATTTCATTTAGGAGGATGTGTTGTTTAGAGGGAATTAGTTGTGTATACCCCATATTTCAATGAGGGATAACTTGGTGAGAGAAGAACATAGTGGAGGATTGTCAAGACACTTTGGAGTTGATAAGACAGTAGCATTGGTAAGTGAGAATTACTTTTTGCCACAAATTTATAAGAATGTTAGGAAATTTGTGCAGATTTGTAGAGTTTATCAAGTTCCAAAAGGGAGTAGTCAGAATGTTGGATTGTATAAGCCTTTGACAGTTCTAGAGAGACCTTGGGAGGATATCAGTATGGATTTCATACTTGGTTTACCAAAGACACAAAGAGGTAATGATTATATATTTATGGTGGTGGACGAATTTTCTAAAATGGCACATTTCATACCTTGTAAGAAGAAAAAAGATGTAGTACATGTAGAAGACTTGTTTTTCAAGGAAGTGGTCAAATTGCATGGATTACCTAGGAGTATTGTTTCAAATAGATATACAAAGTTTGTTGGTTATTTTGGAGGACACTTTGGAAGAAGTTAAAGACAAATTTGATGTTTAGTTCTAATTTTCACCGACAGACTAATGGACAGATCGAGGTAGTAAACAAGATTTTGGGGAATTTGCTAAGATGTTTGGTTGAAGAGAAGATCAGAAGTTGGGATTTAGTCCTTGCACAAGCAGAGTTTGCATACAATAATTTAGTGAATAGAAGTATTGGAAAGACACCTTTTGAGATTGTTACTGGAGTTCATCCTAGGGGTATATCAGATATATGAGACATCAATATGGAAGATAAAAGAAGTACAAATGTAGAGGAATTTTTAGAACATATAAAGAACGTGCATACTCAAGTAAAATAACAGTTGGAAGATATGAACCAAAAGTATAAGGAGTGAGTAGATGAAAAAAGGAGACATTAGGAGTTCAAAGTTGGAGATGAAGTGATGGTGTATTTGAGGAAGGAAAGATTAATAGTTGGCACATACAATAAGCTCAAGATGAGGAAGTTTGGACCCTGTAAGATTTTGAGGAAATTTGATTTAGGAAATGAATATGAAGTAGAGTTATCGGATGGCATGAATATATCCCCTATATCCAACATTGCAAATCTATATCAGTACCATAAAGCAAAATTCAGTGAATACAGTAAAGTAAAATTGGAGAATTAGCTTCCTAAACAACAATCATATGAGATAGAAGAAATTTTGGATATCAGAGATGGGAGGAAAACTCATGGAAGACAGTACAAAGAATGTCTTGAGAAGTGGAAAGGAAGGCCAGTGGAGGATTCTTCTTTGATTTATCAAGCTGAAGCAGACTGTTTTGGTTTTTATTTATCCCTTGCAAAGTGAGGGACTCACTTTTCAAATAACCTCAGATGTCTAATGCAGGAGCATCCTTGGTTCTTGGAAATCTTCCATCAACCAAAAAAAATTTCTTCCAGTTTTTGTTCTTGTTTAGTTCAAGTTGGCAGAGTCATCATATTTTCTCACTAGACCTTGTGGATCTATTTTTACATCATGGACATGTTCATTTTCCTTATTCCAAGATTTAAGGGTGATTGGATCTTTTTTTGGCAAGTTATTGCTTCCAGATTTAGTGGCAGTTTCTTGAACCGGCACTGAAATAGTTTTCAAGCCTAACGATTAGTTTGATCACTTGTGGATCTTTCTTGTAACTTGTAGATCTTGATGGTGTGATTTGAATTGTTCCATGGAGTGTTCCCAACCTTGATTATAGGTCCAAATTTAATACTATGAATTCACCACAGAGTAATTCAAATTTGAGGCCGGCCTATTTCATGCGCATGTTACATTTTCTTTCATTGGAGATTGTGATGATATTTGGTCGATGCAAAAGATTCTAGATTTCCATATATGATATAAATCTTGTAATAGATCATTAAGATAGCAGGAAGTTGATTAAGTAGATTAATGTGGATCTGATATGTAATATTTTCGCTCGTGTTAAGGAGCATATAGGAATATTGTATTTTGAGTATGTTGTATCAGGCCTGTGAGTCGAATTTGTAAACCTGGATGTTGTTTGTTGTTTGTAATTAAAATTTATGATAATAAGAATGTTTGAATCTGCATTTTCCTCCATATTTTGTGTTTCTTTTGTTGTGTGACTCTTGTTTCATGGTCCAGATTGTTCTCTTTGAGGACCCTCCTATTGTGGCTGCACCAACTTTGTACAAACTTTGTCATATCTTGTAACTATGGCCAATAATAATTCTCGCTGAAAAGAGAAATGGTCTTATCTCGACCAAAATTTCCTCTTAACAACATCCCATCTTGGATTAAGAAATCCAACCATCTCATCCTATCTAATGTAATAGGTTCCAAACAAGCCTTCCAAGCTTCTACAAAGTCTGGATCTTCTAGGTACAAACTCTTGAGTTCATTGAACCCAACAACCTCTGTATTCATCTCTATCAACAATTTTTTCCTTCTACTTAAGGCATCTACAGCTCTGTTTGACCTTCCAATCATGTGCTTCAAAACAAAATTATAACTCTGCAAAAACTCAACCCATTTTAAGTGCCTTTGATTCAACTTTCCTTGACTATTGAGATACTGCAAAGCCTGGTGATCAGTATATAAAACAAATTATTTTGGAAACAAATAGTGTCTCCATTTCTTCAAAGCTTGAACTATAGCATAAAACTCTTTATCATAGATATAATATTTCTTCCTAACATCATTTAACTTCTCACTAAAATAAGCATCAAGCTTTCCTTCTTAACTCATAACAACTCATATGGTAGTGCCACTAGCTTCACAATCTACCTGAAAGACCTTATTGAAATTTGTAAGTGACAAAATAGGTTGCTTTGTAACTTTCTTCTTCAACATATCAAAACTTTTGGCTGCTCCTATAGTCCACTTAAACTTTTTTCTATCCCCTCTCATTGCTTCAGTCATAGGTGCACAAATACTACTAAAACTGTTAATAAACTTTCTGTAAAAACTTGCTAGACCATGAAATGATCTTACTTTTGTAACACTCCTCGAGGTAGGCCATTCAATGATAGCTCTCACCTTCTCTAGATCCATTTAAGACCCTCTGTTGAGAAAAAAAATCCCAAATACACCTCCCTTTTTACAAAACTAGATTTCTTCAAATTAATCAATAACTTCTCCTCCCTTAGCTTCTCAAAAAAAATTTGGATATGTTTTAGGTGCTCCTCCAATGTCTTGCTGAAAATCAGAATATCATCCAAATAAAAAATAACAAATTTTCCCAAAAATTCTTTAAATACTTCATTCATAAGCCGCATAAATGTGCTCAGTGAATTAGTTAGCCCAAAAGGCATGACTAACCACTTGTACAAGGCCTCCTTGGTTTTAAAGGTTATTTCCATTCATCTCCTTCTCTAATATAGATCTGGTGATATTCGCTCTTCAAATCCATCTTCATGAAGTACTCAACTCCACTCAAACAATCCATAATGTCATCCATCCTTGGAAAAGGGAATTTGTACTTGATGGTGATCTTGTTGATGGCTCTAGAATCTGTACACATCTGCCATTCCACATCCTTCTTTGGTGCTAGTATTGAAGGTACTACACATGGACTCAAACTCTCTTGAATCAATCCCTTCCATAACAACTCTTGCACTTTTCTATTCAACTCTTTGCTCTCTACTAGAGTCATATGATGAGCTACCTTATTCAGAAAATTAGCTCATGCTTCATACCTTCTAGGAACTTTTTTCCATCAACCAAAAAAATTCTTGTGTTACTACATACCTTTTCCTCTACCTCTTTCAAGGGCTTCAACTTATGATGAACTATATCCTTTGTCAAAGAATGGGTGTTGGCATATACATCATGTATTGCTCAACGATCAAACTACCACAGTCTGCCTAATATATGAAAAACATCCATAGACATAATATTACATAATACCTCATCATGGTAATTTCCAATCTTGAACTTTACTAGACATTGTTAATTTACCAAGGCATTATGGTCCTTCTAAAACCAAGCAATTCAGTATGGGTTTAGATGCCTTCTTCTCTCTAACTGCAACTTAATAAGCATTTATTTTGAAACAACATTATCAGTACTACCTCCATCAATAATAACATTGCAAAATTTACCTTCACACTTACATCTGGTGTGAAACAAATTTTTCATTTGAGTTGGCTCCTTCTCCTCATTCAACAAGGCTCTTCTAGTAACAAGAACCTCTCCTCTTTCTACTTCTTTGGAATGTGAAGTCTCAACATCTTCATCAACATGTGCAACTCATGCATTACCCTCAAGTATTCTATTTATCCTCCCTTGATGTTGAAGACACTCATATGATCTATCTCCTTCTTCTCCACACTAGAAATAGGTTCCATGGAAGCCTCCTTTTCCCAGTCCTCATCTAGATCTTCCCCTTCCTCTTTGGTCTCCATTATTCTGATCACGAGGATGGTGGGTGCTATCTCCTTTCTGGTTTTGGCTGCTACTAGAGCCTTCACCCTTCTTTTGATCTTAATTTTGACCTCCATATGACCATCCACCAGTCTTTCCTCCATGGCCTCCACCTCGTTTTTTGTTTTCAAACCTCTTGTTTAGTCGTTCTTCAACTTTTATAGAAAACTAATAAGCATCCTCAATGGTGGTGATTCTTACCAATTCCAATTCTTCTTGCATGCTTCACTTCAACCTATTAGTAATGAGAAACTTTCTCTTTATTTTCCTTAGAATGTCCTATCTAATTCAGGACCTTGTGAAATTCCTCTATTATTCTTTCATCATCCTTTTCCCTTGCTTCAAGCTTTGCATCTTCTTCAGCAACTCCAATTGGTAATCGATGGGAATAAATTGTTTCTTCAATTTTGACACCATTTTGTCCCATCTAGAAATTTTATCTTTCCCTTGTCTTCCTCTTTCTAATTGGACCTCTTTCCACCATATATTGGCGTGACCTTTCAATTTTTTCTTTGAAAACCTCACTCTATGAGGATCTTCAATCTCCTCAAACTCAAAAAATTCCTCCATGTCATTGATCCAATCAATCAATTCTTTAGGATTCAGATTTCCACTAAAAGTTGAAACCTCCATTTTAGGTCTCTTCCCAATGCTTGAGATGGCTCAGAGCAATCTTTTTTCTCTAGGATCCATTGGATCCTTCTCTTCCTCTTCCATTTCATCTTCACTATCATCTTTTTCTTGATGCACATCTCTTTTTCGAACCTCTTGTTGCAAGGTTTCTAATTTCCTTCTAAGGGCTCTGATTTCATTTCTAGGTGGATCTCTTCCTCTATCACCTCAACCTCTACCTCTACCATACTGGGAAAGTCTTAGAGGCATCTTGAACTCAATCCAAACTCAGGTTCTGCTACAACTACCTCATGTTCATTGCTTTGTTACAGGCTCAAGAACTCCTACTCTGATACCACTTGATGAGGGCCACACCACCCAAAAACCCATAGAAATCACAACAACAAATACCAACACATAAGATGCAAGATAGAAAAATGACTCACTTTCAATTATTTTTAGAAAATGAAATTACAGACTCAAAGCTTACATGCTACAGCCTCATGGGCTTGATTCATTACAGCAAAATCAACTCTGAAAAAGAAAATCTACTATTCGAAGCCACAATCTCCACTATCGGGGCCACCTTCTACAACCCCACTTAACCCTTTTTATTTTCCCCAATAATTGTCCTAAAATGTTCTAGAAATTTCAAATTTCCCCTTTTGTTTTGGTGCCAAAAGTCCCACTGTTTGATTTCTGGCCTAGGAAAAAATATTAAATGAAATTAAATTTTTGGAGGACCAACTTCACGAGGCCATAACTTTTGATCTGGGGGTCTGATTTTCTATTATTGCATATCGTTGGAAAGCTCTCAATGAGCTCTAAAACACATAAACCACCATAGGTTGGTTTGACCAATTTTTGAGTTGTTTCAGGGCCTCTAAAGTTTTATATCTGAATTTGAAGCTTCATTGGAGAAATTTCTCAGGACGAAAACTTTGATTTCTCCCAAATCATGCAGGGTATTGAGGTGATTCTTTCGCGACTAGAAATTTTTTTCAGTTATGCTCCTTGGGGTAAATTTTTAGGTCCATACGAGCCCATTTAGGCCAACTTACTAAAACTAGTAAGTGCCTAATTTTCACTATTTTTGACACCTGAGAGTCTTACACCACTTAAGTGCCATCATGGGACTCAAAACAACTAAAGAAAATACAGAAACATTGTTTTTGGGTGGCGCAAGATTTCCCTACATCAGTGGATGCTCATGCATCATAGCTTGAGGGAGTAATTATAGAAATCCCTCAAATTTACCTGGGAAATACAATAAATGCCTATCCTTGTAACATAGACCCATTTTTTGTAACTTTAATTGAAGATGGAAAGCTCCTAAAGAACTGTATGATAGATTCAAGAGCCTCTTCCAACATTATGCCAGTTGAAATCATGAAGGAGATTGGATTAAAGATAGATAGTGCCCATAGAAAGTGCTATGCTATGGATTCTAGAGAAGTCCCTGTAATTGGGGTGATCAAGTAACTCCCATACAAGTTAGCTGCATTTCTAGAAAATAAATTCAAAATGAGTGCAACAATTGTAGACATTCCACCTGTTGGAACACAACAATCTATTGAGAGGGTGGGTGAATTAGTAGATATTAAAATTTTAACCCTTTAACCTTTAGAGTAGACTGACTTCATAAACAATTAGTGTGTATATTAAAACATGAAATATATAAATCTAAACTAGCACACAATCTAACAGATCATGGAACAAGATATACGTAGAAAACCCAAGATAGGAAGAAACCATGGTGAGAAAATGTTGTTAGGAGCTATTGTCCTAATCCAACCTCACAAAGAAACCTTTTGTTACAAATTTTAAGGGCAACAACCCTAAGGAGACATCAATCCCTTATTCTAATCACCAACTCAATTATCTAATGACACTAACTAATCAGATTTACAACATAAAGGATTATTAAAATGTATTCATCATGAAGTCAATATTACAACTTACTCTGCAATTGCTCAAGTTTTGGTTGCTACCACAACAACTCTCTTCTCTACTCCACACTTCTCTATTCTACTTTGTTCTTCTAATTTTCAATTAGTGCATTCTCAGTCTACCTCAATGCACCCTTATACACCTTCTACAACTCTATCTTTTTTTTTCGATGTCAAGATCAGATATGCATTTAATTTTTTCTTTTTTTCTTTTTTTTATTATGATCTTCATCATCTTAGCAATCTGTGTTTCCACTGTATAGATCAAATATTCACTGACATTGGTCGTAGGTGCAATTGGAATAATTAATTCTTTTCTCTATGTCGGTTACTAGTCGAAACCATTTTTACACAGTCTTAGCCATTTGATATGTTTACATTTGAACCTAGGTTGTCTATTTGTCTCTTCATGCCATGATCTAGCGTTCCTCATTCATCATCACATCTTTAAATCACCATCGTTGGATCAACATTCCTATGACTGTCACTTTACAACATCGAAGACACACTAGCATATCAGGATGAGACACTTTAGGATCCCACCAATATATTCCTTTCTCTCCAATACCACTGGAAAAAGACACAAGCCTATAGAAACTAAAAAATGTCTTGGTCTACAAGCATCATTTTTCCTTTGTCTTGGTCTTCTCCCTTGCATAATTAAATAATTTTAATTATTTAATTATTTTCTTTGATTATATTCCTCTATTAATTAAATAATTTAAATTATTTAATTAATGTATTTTCTTGGTCTTTTCTCTCCTTTGATCAATTATATAAATTAAATATTTTTTTAATTGTCGCTAACACCCTTTCCCTCTATAATTAAATAAATTATCATTTATTTAATTATTTTCCTATCATTATTTGTCTATAGTTAAATAATTTTTTTTGTTTGATATCGTATGAACAACATAATTACAAGAGAATCATTTACATGTCTACTTCAAAAGATACAGGGTGCCCTACCCACAAAATATATAGTCTTTTTCCCCACCCAATACATATTCAACATGGTAAAATTACATCCAATAGTTGATTATACATTATCAGATACACATTATAACCTGTAGCTATGAATACATTGTCAAATACATTACCTAAATGCATTTGTCACTGTGTTGTTCCAAAAGGTGATGTCACAAATGGTGTTGTTCCAAAAAGTATTGTCACAAAAGGTCTCGTCTCTACCACTATTCCAGAGGGTGTTGTCACAAAAGGTTTTGTTCGAGAAAGTGTTATGTTGTCACAAAGGTGTTGCACTGTCAAAAAATCCCCTAGATGCTTGCCAAAATCTCACCATATTGCCAAAACAATGGGGGACTGACCTCCTTAGTTCCCTCCTCCTCTCTATGAGTCTAATTTTCCATCCTTAACATGGTTCCTACTGCTTCAATCTCATCCCTGCTAAAGTCTTCTAGACTGAGCATCAGTGGAACATCTTCCCTCTGGCTATCTTTGTCAATCTTCTCATTGAACTCCTTATGAAACACCTCCAAAACTCTAAGGAAAATCTTAGTAGTGTGTTGCCAACGATCCTCGAAGTTGGCCTCTCAGGGATTGATAGACATTATGCCCTCCTCCAGAAATTGAAGAAACTTGAATTTGGTGATTGTCACTGACATTGTTACCTATATAGCCACATTATACAGTATGAGTCTTTTGTTTGACTCAATAAGTTCCCTTCTTATCCCTTTAAACTTTTCATCATTCCTTGATTTCCATATTATCCAAATAATTTTAGTTGCAAAGCAATTCCAAAACAAAGTTAATTCCTGGTTTTATTGAATTTAGAAAAAGGAATTATATTTGGATTAGGTTTTCCTCTGGTATTCTAAATGTCTTCTTTGCAGCAAAATAAGTTCTAGATTTCTTTTGCAAATATACATTCAAAAAATGTGAATTATTGATTCTAGGACCCTACAAAGGTTGCAGATTTCAATATCATCTAATTTTAACTTGTAAGGTAGTTTTTGTAGCATTAGGATCCACCTAAACCTGGCCTTCTTTGGCTCAATTGCTTTGGCCCATGAGGCCCTTTGTATCTTCGACCATTCACCTTTGTCGAGGTGATTAAATGTTTCTTGTTGGCTAGTAAGTGTATTGTACACAACATTTGCACTTAGTTTAGAAAGTTTGGTATCCTCCCCCCACTTGAATTCTTTATATTTCCCATCATTGTACACACATTTGACTGGAATCATAATTTCTTTGCAGGATTCCTTAATGACAGAGAAGGTACTCCAACTGGTTGCGGGCAAGTCAAGTTCTAGACTCAGTTGGTTACAATCTCTTAACTACCCGTTATCAAAAATATGGGAGAACTTTATGCCCTTGGCAACCCAACTCTTAGTTGAGTACCCTTGCAGAAATTCCAAGGGTTTACCATTGTGTACAAGATTCCACCATATTGATCTATGTGTAAAAAGTGTACCATTCATGAAAAAACTAGAGTTGGTGGTATGTGGTTTAGCATACTCCCAAGATTTCCATATGCTCTTGAACACCACTGACCCCCCAAGAGTAATAGGGTGATGGCTACTAAGAAGGTCACTTAGAGGGAGATCCTTCCAGGCCTTTGCATTTTTAGGAATTTCCCTTTGTAAATTATTTCTTACCAAAATTTTCCACAGCTCGTCTCCTCCTAGAGCTTTAAATATCCATTTGGTTTCAAAGGAAATCCCTTGTATCTTCAAGTCTTTTAGACCAAGACCAACCTTAGCTTTTCTCAAACAACACCATGCCTATTTCATCGAATGTATCTTTCTCTTGTCCTTTCCATCAGACCACAAGAATCCTCTTATTTTGTTCTGAATTCCATCCACCCGGTAGCTACTAAACAACCAAATAGAAGCAAAGTATAAGATGTACGAAGAAAACACTTTTTGACAGATTTGGATCCTTCTCGCCATGGAAAGGTACTATATGTTCCACTTCCCCAACTTTTCATCAATCTTCCTTTGAGTCCAAAACCACATCTCCCTTAAGTTTGGGCATACTACAAAGGGGATGCCTAAGTATCTGACTTGTTTTTGCAAGCCTCCCCATTCCATACCAAAGCTGGAGAGCCAAATTGGTGGGTGTTCTTCCCATCCCAAAATAATGGACTTGAAGAGAGATATTTTTTCATTGGATGCAACACAAAACAAATCCAAATTTTCCATTAAATTGGAGATATTTGACACATTCAGAAGGGGAAAGAGAGAAATGTTGTATACAAATTGGATATTGATTAACTCACTTTGATTAGTGATTATTATTCCATTCACCTTTTGAGAGCTACCATTGGCCCTGAGCAAGTAGTGCAAGGCATCTGAATCAATCACAAATAAGGTTAGGGCCAAGGGACACCCCTATCTGATAGACCTCTCTAATACAAATTCCTCTATATGGGATCCATTGACATCCCCCTGGGTGACTGCATCTCTAATGAGAGTGGCCACCATATTACAAAACCTTTTTGGGAAGCTAAAGGCTTCTAACATCATCTTGATGAAGACCCACTCAACCTTGTCATATGCCTTTTCAAAGTCAAGCAGTACCATTGTTGCCTATTGATTGGATACCCTTTCCCACTCCAACTCCTAGCTTGTAATTAAGTTTTCAAGGATATATTTGCATTTAATGAACCCATTTTGGGTGTTGTTAATAAACTTAGGTAGTATATCAACTAACATTTTTGCAAAAACCTTGGTGAGGATTTTAAAGGACAAATTCAATAGGGTTATTAGCCTCCAATTCCTTATTTGTGTTTTGTCTCCTTCCTTCATAAGAAATTTTATGATGGCTTTGTTTATTTCTCTTCCAAGGGAGCCTCTTTCCAAGGCCTCCTCATATACCAATAAGAGATCATCCACTACCCAGTTAGAGAAGACCTTGTAGAACTCAGTCGAGAAACCATCAGCCCTAGGTGACTTATCTTTTTGTAAGGACTAAATTGATTTCCTAATCTCCTCTTTAGTTGTGTCTTTGCTTAGTTAAAATGCATCATTCTCCTCAATATTTTTTGGGATAATAACTCTTATTTCCTTCCTAGCATTGGAGCATCCCACCCCATTACTTTATGAGGTGAACAGTTTCTTATAAAATCTATAGAACTACCCTTTAATATCTTCCTATTTTGTGAAGGTGGTGCCTTACCATTGAATCTTCTCAATGTGATCTTTAACATTCTTCTCCTTTAGAAACATGAAGAAGAACTTAGAGCCTCTATCACCACTTTCAAGCCAATTAACTTTAGACCTTAGCTTGAGCCCTTGGATCTTTATAGTCTGCAACTTTCTTAAAGATTCCTTGACAACCCTATATTGGCTGCCAAGAACATCATTCTTAGGCTCTTTTTGTAGGCATGATTGAAATAGTAGTTCCTCTTGGATCAGCTCCTCCTTCCTCCTTTTTTCAAGGGATTTTTTCTTTCCAATCAATTGGAACAAGTATTTTCAACCTTTTGCATTCAACTCCCACCTCTCAATGGCACTCAACCCCTTCTACATCCATAGGTTTATATTTCTAAGTGATTTTATTGCAACTATAAAATCATTGTTGATGGGGTCATTGTAATCCTCATCATTTAATTTATCAATCCAAGGTGGTGTACATGGCTATATGCAAAAGAGAATAGAGAAAACTTGCTTGACAATCTATTCTACAATCAAACTTGCAGAAATCAAGCGTATTCTAGAGCACACTATCATAAAAGGAAATGTGTATGAAAGGAAATTAATATAAGACACACTTGAATGAATTGAAAATGCTAAAATACTTCACACTTTGCTGGAAATGAAAGGCTTGCTTGAATTCAAATTTACTCTAAAAATTCTGAAAATACATTGCTTGAAATGAAACTAGCAACTATCCTATTTCCTCAGGCCAAAAAAATCCTTTCTCATCCCCCCCCCTTTTGATCAACTTATTACATTTTATTTATAGAATTCATATTCCATAACTACCCAGCCAATCCACTAAGAATGTGGATCCAATATCCTATTTTGGAGGGGTCATTCATTAAACTTAGAACATTCTGGAGCAGTTGCCTTTAATCTCGCCACCTTTATCTCAATCATCTTTTATCACATACTGCTCCTTCTTTGATGCCAATCATGCCAAATTCTCAAAAGGGTTTTTATCCCTTCCAATCTAATTTCTAGAACATTTTGAATTTTTAAATTTCATTAAGAAATGAGGGAGATATTGCTGTCTTACTAAGACTGGGTTTTTGATAATTTATGGGTGCCTAATTTTTAGCTTTGGAAATTTTGGAACATGGAAGCAGATTTTTGGAGCATCGGACTGGTAAAGTTTTCTCTCAAAAAATGAACTAGGCTTTTGTGAAATTTAATGGGTTTTTCTATCCTTTTGTCTTCTAATTTGTATCCAAAAATCTCAAGAACCCAGATCACAATTTTCAAGATATGATGAAATATTTAACTGCTACAATTGAAAATCTCTTACTTTCCTCATCAGGCTCAGTCTTGATAAACTTCATAATTAACCAGAATACATGTTTTATTTGGATAATAGATGAGACATTTTTTTTGTCTCATCAATTGTTCTAGAGTAGTTTAGTATTAAGGAGAAAGCCCCCTTTTTTCCTGTTACATCTTTTCCTTTTCTTTAGGAGAAACTTTATTTTTATTGGATGATGATTAGAGAGTGTATGAGTGGAATTCCGCCTTGTAGCCATCTCTGAGTAAATTAGGTATAAAGTGGTCTTTATTGAAATAAAATCAGTCCAGTTGATAGTATATCCTCTTGTTTCCCTTCTAAGCGTTACACCATGTGAACCAAATGTTTGGGCATTCATTTTTTCCCCTTCAATGGGGTCCATCAAATTCAATTTGGATTTCATTTTTAAATTGAATAACCTCTCATTTTCCTTCCATTCCATTTCCATCCCCCTAGCCTTATCCTCTTGGTTATCATTCATGTTAAAGTCCCCACCCAAAATCAGGGGACATCTCCTATATCACATAACCATTTTCACAATTTGATTTTGTCTTTGTGCTCATTATGGCCATACATTAAACATATCTCGAATCTATAGCTCTCCTTTTGCATAGTGATCCATATTGCTCTGTTATAGGGGGATGTACTAGACCCTAATACAAATTGGCTCCATTCACTAGAAATGAGGATAGTAGCCCCTCCCCTACCTTTTTCATGTTGGGTGGTAAAGTGGGTGCCCCCCTCCAAAAAAATTTGAGACTGGTTTTGACGGAAATCCCTAAAGATTTGAGTTCTTATAGAAGTACATATTTATCCTTGCATTGGCTAAGAAACCTTCTAACTATCTACTTTCTATCATGAGATTCTAGTCCCTTGATGTTCTAAGAGAGGCAATTAAGATTCATTTTTATTTGGGATACTGGGGGCCTCTTTTTCTGCACTGAAGATTTTAAATCATTTAGGCACTTTAGATGCAACTTCCACCTTTTTTTCTATCAAACTTTTGATGATTGTGCTTCTCTTCCCCCTTTTCATGTGTGGAAGGATTTTGAAGTTTCCTTTCCCTATTGGGATTATAGTATCTTTGTCTTTTCTCGGCCTCCCCCTTGACATATTAGTTTGAATCCACCCTGTCTATCTGGGGGTTAATGTTACTTGAGGTACTCTGGAAAGCATGGGAGGATGGAGTGCCTTTTATAGTGATAGGAATTTTGCCAACATTTGTCACCCCATCTCCCACCAAGATATCTTCAGTTCATTAAGTACAAGGGGTAGGAGACCAAGTTTCCATTTTACTCCCTTCCACCATGGATGCTTGACCTGTACCTAGTCCATCAAAGGTATATGGTGGGGAATGGGAGGGTAGAGTGTTGGTTTCAAAAGCAGAAATTATTTCTTGAACATTAGCTAGCTTAGCCACTCTGGCTAGTTCTTCTTCTTTTTTGTTTTCCTCCTTGTATATGCTAAAGTTCTTGAGGAAGTAAGTTTGTTCATCAGGTTTCTTTTTTTGCAACACATTATATTTGCAACCATTTTTAAGTTTGTCTAGTGTTAGTTGATGTGAATTATTTTTGTAAACCTTATTACTAAGGGTATTTGGATTATTTTCTACAGTGTCTTTCATTTGGTTGGCAATTGAGATTTTAGTTGTTGGCTCTTCTACTAAATCAGTTGTGTTTCATGGGATGTCCAAGGGTCCTTCAACACTAGAAGTTTCCTCTGGCCAGTTGGGCCCGTCATCCTCATTGAAAACATTTGGAATGTCTATTTCCATGTTGTCCATGTCACTTTCTTCATGTGATTCCATGCATCTGTTGGAGAACTTAGAGAAGTCTTCTCCAATTAGAGATTCTAGGGCCCGACATTCTTTTCCAGGCTTGGTTCATAGGGCACCACCCCTATAGTGCAAGAGTCATGGCAATGCATGGGGGTGCCCATATTGTTGGCATCATTGTTTGTGATTTTCTCTAGGGTTTTTCTCCCTCTACCCCCTATTTCTTGGGTTTCAGAACTTTCCTTTTCATTTAGGTTTGCATCATTGTTAATAGGATTTGTTTTCAAGCCACTGTGTTTTTTTTCAATAAATGGGAAATTTCTCCTTATGCACCCCTCGCATTTACAAAGGTAGCAAGAATTTAACCTGTCAAGCACCTCAAGGGCACACTTGGCATCACCAGTGTCTAGTTTTAGTAGTAAAATTTCAAGAAAATCCACTCCTAGGAGGATAGATAACAAGGCCCTCGCATTAGTATGTGAGAGGGATGATTTAGTGTTATCGACTTTGAGTACTCTCCCATACGGCTCAAGCGGAAAAGGGAGAAAATTCCAAATTCATGGAGGTAATTTTTTAATAACTACCCACCTAGGTCTTGAGAGTGCCAAGATTTCTTCACTAATAGCCTCAGGCAACAAGGCTAGGGCTCTAAATATATTTTTTCCAACACTCCAAAACTATTTGTTAAGCACCTTACACTGCATCTCATGATTCTTGAAAAAAATAACAAGACCCTTTTGAACCATCCTACAATACGAGAATTACAAACCCATTTTTTCCCCCACATGTCACCTAACTAGGCATCCATATATTTTCTTTCTAGGATTCTATTGATCTCCACGACGGCTAAAAAGATACCCACATTTTTAAGTTTCAGATCTTCATTATTCAATGCTTTACATAATATAGAATTCAGAGAAATGACAACAACCCTAGGGGGCTTAGAAGAGCACTTACCACTTCCTCTCTCTCCATCATCAATCCTTTCGCTTGACTCCACCAAAAACTTTACACCTTCTAGAAACACAACCTTCTCCCCGATAATTATATCCTTGAAAGATCTTGTTTGCATCATCAGGACACCGACTTGTGGATTAGGGATACCATCCAACAATTTTGACTCCACCTCCATCATTCATAGCCTGCACAATTCCAAATCACATGAGTGATACCAAAGAATACCACCCCACCCATGGCATGGACACTATCATTTCCAACTAGTGCAGAGTGGGACCAGGCCTCCTTCGCCTGCACGCATGAAACCATAACCATGAACTCTTCTTGGTGCCTATTTGCAGAGAAAGTTATTTTCTATTCTATCACTATAACCTCTTCTTTAAGAAAGTTATTTTCTATTCTATCACTATAACCTCTTCTTTAAACTAACCAAATAATTAGTTTTGATTATTTTTCTATTCACTAATCCTTTTCACCTTCCTTGGTTAAATAATTATTTCAATTATTTAACTCCCTCTCTCTACTTTCTCTCTATTAAATAATTAATCTAACTTAATTATTTAATTCCCTTTTGAAATTTGCTTCTATATTTAATTTAAATATTCATTTTCCCTTCCTCCATAAATAAATAATCTAAACTGATTATTTATTCCTCCATTATCTTTTACCAAATTTAAAATCTGGTCAAAGATGCTCTTCCCATGAATTAAATAATTTTATTATTTAATTCATCCACTTTCCCTCCAATTTCTCATTTCAAATCTTGATCATTGATTCTCTCTAGTCTTCTTTCAATCTTGACTATTTATCCTTAGTTGTCCCTAGCCCACTACTTTGTGGTGCATGGATCCTCCACCGTTGATCTTGGCATCTTTCTAGAACTTTGATCTCCTCTATCCGTTCGAATGGATTTCTATAAAAGAAGGTTTTCTCCTCCATTTTCAACCTAGCAACCACATATCTCCAGTATTCATGTTTATCATTTGCAGGTACTTGCATACCATGAATTGAGGGAAACTTGCAAAGGTTGTTTTGAGGAGAGACAAGGAAGGTTATTCAACTTCAACATAGGTATTTTTTTGTTCCATTAATTTTATTTCATTCCTCTTGTTTGATTGTTCTTTATTGTTTGGATTTGGTATTTTAGCTTAGATTTAGTGCAGTGGTTTTCACTTATCTTTGTTGTTTTGATTTCCTATCTTACATTTGGTGAACTCGGTGTGAAGTGTACAAAGATTAAAGAAAAACCCATGTTTTCTTTTTTGTTTTTGCTATGTTACAAGTTTATGAGCTGTAACTATGAAGTACAGCGATGCAACTGAAGGTAGGTTGATGAAATTAAAAAAATGATGCAACTACGAAGTGTAGCAATGCAACTGAAGGTGGGCTGATGAAATTCAAAAAAATGGCGTAACTGTGAAGCATAGCAATGCAATTGAAGGCGGGATGTCAAATTTGAAATAAAACAGCGCAACCAAAAGCTCCTAATCCACATTTAAAATGATGCAACTGATCCAAAGTGGACTACATTTGTTGTATAGTGAACCACAATAGTCACTTTTTAACTTGCATTATAGAGCCACAACTATCAACCTAAATGATGCAACCGCCTATTAAGGTTTATCTTTTCAGTTTTGGGTTTTCTTTAGGGTAGGATTTTTGGTTTGCCAATCCTCTATTTTTAGCATGTGGCATTGGTCTTGAGGAGTTTAAAACTATTTCTTTAGAAAAAACTAAGCTTATGTTCTTTTTCCTTAAATTTTATCATATTTTTCTTTATTTGCTTACAGGAACTTGCATTACACTCATAAGTGTTTAAAACGAACATGCATTGTCACTCATGAAGGCTAAAATGAACAACAACATGCATATTTTCACTCATGGGATTTAAAATTAACTTGCATCACACGTCATTGGTCTAAAAAGAACCCAAGTGCTTGTTTGACACCATAAGTGGGCTTAAAATTAACTAGTGTTTGCATTGTCTTGTGGTTTTCATTTTTCCTCTAGATGTGTATGCTATTCTCTTGTGTCATTTGGAGATCTTGAGAATCAAAAGCATCTTTTAGAATTTTTGTAACTACCCACACATTTGGTTTTGGGGTTTCTTTTTAAAATGAACCCCATGTGAGTGTGAGAAAAATGTGTTGTGTATACTCTCTCCTTGTGCTTCTTGCGTTCTAGGGGATAAAAAAAACATACTTGTCTCACATTTGTTTCCTTTAGAGGTCCTACCTCCCAACTTGTGAGATGGAATGACCTAAGTGATACTTTATTTTGGTTCTCTATATAAATATTTGTGATTGTTAGGAAAGTCTTTAATCACCTGGTGTGGATGTCCTATACCGATGAGAGTCACCCTTAGTATCTGAGATACATCAAAATGCTTTCTAATGAAGGGATTGGTAGGCCTCTTAATTAATCTAATCTTGCCACATGTATAGGCACGAGTATTACCCCAAAATACAAATTAAGAACCACAATTTTTTAGGCCAAAAAATCTTTTATTTGGTGTAGGAGGTCGAACCTCTAAAGTCACCCTACATTCTACTATTCATTGTAGAGACAAGAAATCTCTCAACTCATAAGATCTTAGGATCTTTAGGGGTAAGAGATTTTGGTGTGCCCATGTCGTGTAAGGGGGAGCCAGTGTCACCAAGATCTCTATCTATTTGCTTTGTTTAAGTGTTTGGAGGAAACCAAGTAGGGACTCAACAAGTAGTATCTCTTACCATCCTAGGTTGTTCATTATTTACGAGTATTTTGTACACATTGCAATAATACATTTTCACATTCAAATCGGACCAAACAAGTATTTGCTAATTTTTTTCTTTTTTTTCCAAAGTCAATTTCATAAATCGCACCAAAATTAGTTAAAAATCAATCATAAAAACCAATTCAACCCATCAATTTTCAAATCAAACTCTTTGTTAATCACAACTAATTAAAATAGGCCTATAACTACATTATGAGTCGCAACTTATCACCAAAAATGTGCAATTGAAATCCTGCACCGCAATTGCTTAAAATAGAGTCGCAACTACTCTAATTCACTGCAATTGTTAACCAGAAACCTACATCTACAAACATCACAATTGTAGAGATATGAGTTGCAACTACTTGATTATTAAAATTTCAAAAATACTAATCCAAACTTGATCTAATTCATCTTGACAGTGATCTTATCATCTAAAACTCAGACTTCTAGAATTTTACTAGTACATTCCACCATCTTCATTTAGGATTGCATTACATTTTAGGTTGCATTTTCCATCTTTTCCTTGCATAGTTAATCTTAAGTTTTAGGTTGCACATATCCTCTAGATTTTAGACATAGGAATTTTATCAAGCCTTTGGATAGTCCATGGTTACTTATCCAACTTGTCATTGACCTTTATCTTGAAATTTATCAATCTTTTTCATTGTCATCTTGGTCAAGAATTTGTGTCTCAAACTTATGTCTTAGTTTAGGCTCATTTTTTCAACCTTTCTCAATATTGTTCATTACAAAGGTCAATGACAATTGGTTTGTTACCTTGGATCTACATAGCTTGGTTAGCATCCTTTTTCTTAAATCTTTAGGTTCATCCCTTTAGTATCATTTAGCATCCATTGGTCCCATTTAGTTTCATTTTGGCATACCATATCCTTTGATCATAACATCATTATTATCCTATCATTCTTTGGTCTTGTACTCAGGTGCATTGCCATTTTGCATCCTTATATCTACAAAAAGACAAAAATACATAACTTAATATCATCTTGGACTTATTTGCATCATTACCTTTGATCATTGATTAGTATTCCTTAGTCTCATAGCTTTATCTTTGATCATTGATTAGTCTCCTTAGTGTCATTTTTCATCTATTAGTCTCATTTAGCTTCATTTCATACCATATCCTTTGGTCATTATCATCCTTGTACTATCACTTTGCATCCCTATATTACTCCAAAAATCACAAAAAAAAACATATCCTTTCGTCATCATCATCCTTGCATTAGCATCCCTATATTATCCAAAAAATCACCAAAAAGATATATCCTTTGGTCATCATCGTCCTTGCATATCATATCCTTTGGTCATAGGGTCATTATTATCCCACCATTCCTTAATCTTGGTCTTAGGTACATTGACACTTTGCATCATTATATCCTTGAAAACTACAAAAACATAACATAGTCTCATATCCCTTTTGCATTGTCACCTTGTATTATCATCCAAAGGTCACAAGTTTTATATGATTCTCACTAAGTTTTCCTTATCCATCCTAATCCAAAATCATGACCATATCTTCTTCCTATTCAAGTTGAATACCAATCCATCCTTAATCATCAATACCAATCACCCACAATCCCAAGTCAACCATCTATCTACCCATCTTACCAAAAATCCAAAAGCTATAGTCCCCCATCCATCTATCCTCCTTATCAAGAACCAATTAATATAATCCATACCATTAATTCCCAACAAGCATCCATTAATATCCTTATCCTAACCTTGAAAAGGGAAACAAACCTTCCATTAGTCCATTCCAATCCTCCATATCTTATCATAATCCATCATCCACTAATCCATTCCAATCCTCCACATATTATCCTAATCCACCATATACTAATCCATTTCCATCCATTCCATCCCAAAATACAATACCATCCAATAAAAGTACATTAATTACTGCTCTCCAATGATAACTAGCAAAGGAAATTGTTTGACTTCTGAATGAAAAAAAAGTTAAGAGATTCAATCACATTGCTAATCCCGCACCATCCAACCATTTATCACCATCATGTAGTCCATCACTTACCAATACCAAAAAAGATCGAACTATTGAAACTCCATTAATACCATGTCAAAATCCTGATTCTATCAAATAAAATCCTACCATTACCCAAAATCACATTCCATTGCTTAAACCTTGGGATATACATCTGATGAAAAGACCAAAGCATGATGAAATAGACTCCATGATAAATCTAGATCAAGTTACCCAAAAATCACCTATAGATTCTCATGATATCCAAGTTAATCCAATCTCTAATCAAGATCCAATTCCCAATCATGTCATCCAAAATAAACCTATCTTTGATCAAAATCCTACCATTGAAAAAGAAATCCAAAATTATCCTCTCATTGACCTTTATACAATTCATAATCAAAAATTTGAAGTTGGTCCTATCCAAACTCCAAGCACCTCCATTTCCCAAAATGAGACACTTGCCTCCTTGGGACACATAGATAATCAAATAAATGAAATAGATAAAACTCAAGAAGAACATAAACAAGCTACTATGGATCAAGACAAAGAAGAAGAAGATTCCAAAGCTACCATGGATCAAATAAACATCTCAAATAATTAAGAAGAAACAAGCATGGCGAATGATAAAGCCAAAATATCCTATCAACTAGGATAATCCACTTTGATCAAATCAGACATTCTTGTAGAGGATAAGATTCAAAGTAGCAATTTTCACATACACAATGATGGGTTCGCATATTTCTTTCAAAGGAAAAAATACCCCATCGCAAATAAAATATTTTAGAGTATGCAATAGCAAGGAAGAGGACTAGGCCTACATGAGAAAGGAATTCTAGAACCAGTACAATTTCATGAAAATCCTAGACATCAAGATCTTGGTTATTCTTCAATCATAAGATCAAATGGCATTAGTGATACCTCCATGATGTTAGGGGACACTTTATCCAATACAAACATCAAAATGGGGTCCATGAGTAGTCCCTACCATAATGTTGCAGCCAACACTCATTCCATCTACACCATAAACCATCATACCAAGATAATTAAACCCATCAATTAGAACCAACAAAAACAAAATTCTTACAAGTTTAAAGTCCAAAATCAAATATCAAAATCCATTGAATACAAAAATCCAAGTAGACAAATAAAGTTAAAATGGATCCTAAATAAAAATGGATCAAGTAAAGAAAAGAGTTCAATTCAAATATCCAATCAAAATATGGAGTCACAAGAAAAGAGGTCCCCCACATGTAACAAATGTTCGCCTCCTTCAAAATGTTCATCACACAAGTCATATAAAAGTGTTGGTTCCAAACACTATCCCAATTAAAATTTCAAACTCCATCATCCACCATCCCAAGTTTGGAAAATAAAAATTGCTACATCCAAAATTCCAAATAGTCCATCCACACCTACCATCATGCATCATAATCCTACATCTCACCTAAAGTATAAAAATTCTACTTCACAAATTCATCACATCTTGGTAGCAACTCTTTATCATAAGGACTCACATGTAACTCTATCACAATGTGCTTATTTCGATAAGGCAAAGCCTAGTGTCAGAGAGGATCACAATGGCATCGATCAGTTGTATGCGAGTGTTATGATCCTGACAAGACAACTACTCCGTAAAGGTCACTATTGGCATATCATGACACTAGTATCTACATCAACACCATCAAATGATTGAAAAAAATCAGTGATCATCTAAAACATCAAGTCAATATAAAAAAATTAAAAAAATCATCACCTTGATGAAAACCTGACAAATAGGCATCTTGTGTGACATAAGAAAAAAAAGAAGAAAGAACGAAAAATAAAAATAAAGAAGCAAAAGAGTAAAGAGAAAAAAATTGTCCAATAGTGAAAACCATTTTTTATGGCACTTTGGAGAAGTACCATGATGAAAACCTGGAAAATAGACATCATGTGTAAGAGAAATTATCTATGTGGACCATTACACTTGGGGGAAAGTTGTCTCATCTCCCATCCATTTCTCATAACATTTACATATATCTATCCAATCCATATCATTTCCTTCCATTCTCCTACCTATCTTGATCTTAATAAGGGCTAGGGTGCAAACATAAATCATGCTTTGGGAAAATTCTTGACATGTCTATCCTTTGGTCATACACTATCCATGAAATATCATGTCATTGCCTTCATAGAATTTATCCAAACCCATATCTAGGAGAAAAAAAATTATTCCTATGTGACATAGTCTGTAGAGATCATATGATAATTCTTCCAACCAAGAATCCTCATGTCTCCTATCCTTTTCCAAAATCAATCCATTATCCTTTCATACCTATCACTAGACTTGGTTTCCCTTGTCATTGGTTTAAAGATGCTAAAATTCTTATCCAAGTTCCCTCCATAATCCCATCTAGTCCTAAGGTTAGTCATTCCAAATGCAACAAGCCTAATCCATACAATCATGCTATGCAATCTAGTGCATCATCCAAAACATACCTTTAGTTTGTTCCTAGCCTTGTTGTAGACCTTGATCCTTTAGTCACATTATCATCAATGAGAGATTTCTTTCCCAATCCTCACATTTTTTAGGATGTGTCCTTCCCATATCAAACGACGTTATCATCATCATCATCATCACCTATTAATTGATTTTCAGCTTGATTAGGGGCAAGATCATGTTTTTCCTTGGATCCTTGTGCATGCTTGGTTAATTGTGGGTATATTTCACATGCATTTGTCACGATCCTTATGGTTATCATCCATAACAAATTCACATCCATCCATAATAAATCTTTGTCATCCTTCCCATGGTTTGAGAGCCATTGACATTTAGCATCCTTCACTTTCATGACCATCCTTTGCATCTATCAATCCCCTCACACATAATAATTTGGTCCTATACCTGACTTCGGGAAATTCCTTAACTTACGCATTCATGGGATCCTACACATCGGACCAACTTTTAAAACATCAAAATCCAAAAAATTTAGAAAACTTTCAAAATATAAAAAAAATAGAAAATCATCAAAATCCAAAAAAATGAAAAAATTCAAAAAAAAATGAAAACCTTAAAAATCTAAGAAAATCATAACCCATAAAATCTAAAAAAATCATAAAACATCAAAATCTAAAAAAAAATCATAAAACATTAAAATCCAAAAAAAAAATCATAAAACTTCAAAACTCCAAAAACAAATTCAGAGTCAAAGTTTGTTTGTGTCAGTCTGGTCGAACTACATTGTCTCTGCAATTGCCACATAGGCAAGGCCATCACTCAATGAGCCACTAAGACATTAGGTCTATCCTTATGGTTTTTTTGGGTCATATCAATTTTAGTTGGTGTCAGTCGAACTACGAGGTTTGTGTGTGTATAACATAGGCAAGGCCATCACTTGATGAGCCCCTTAGGCCCTAGTTCAGTCCTTCTTTAAGGTTTGTCAAGTCATTCAATAAGTTTGAAACTTCAATCAAACACAAGCAAAAATTTGAATCTCAACCAAATCACACATCAACAGACAAAATTGCCAACTGGTCTTCAATCTAAACTAATCATTTGCCTAATCAATCAAATCATTGGTTTTATCTCAGAATGTGGCATTATGTCTTTTGCCTCATTTGGTCTTATCATTTGTCCTCCATCAAGATGCATCATCCATGAGGTTAGACATCCTCATCGGTTAACCTTGTTATTCGCCTTAAGTAGGATATGTCTTTCCTGAAACTAGGCATTCATCAAAACGGTCAATCTGTCAACTTTATCAAATGTGTTATTTTCCTTAAACATGATATGTCTCTCCTAAAACCAAGCGTCATCACAGCGATCAATCATTTCAATCAAATCTTATCAAATCAACTCAAGTTAGTCACTTGGTCAATCAATCTTGTCATCTTGGTCAATTAATTTTTCCTTATACAGGATGTGTCTTTTCTAAAACTAGGCATAATCAATCAAATCAAGTAATCAACCTTGTCAATCTATCAATCAACTTTGGTCAAACAATCAATCAATTAGTCAACCTCATCAATCCTATCAACAAAAATTATCTATCTGGAAAATGATCTAAATGGCTATTGGCTTTGTTGGTCTAATTTTTCCTATCTTTTTTATTTTTCTTTGGTCATGTTACTATACACCTCGAGGACGTCCTATAAAGGATTTAGAGGAGTGATGATGGATCATGATCTCTTTTCTTATTTTTTTGTCTATGGTTTGTCTTGAAAAAAAGATTGGGGCAATTGGGTCCTTAGTATGAGTCATGGAATTCCTTGTATTTTTTACTGCAAATGTCTTTTGCAAGTGGTAACATTGCACACCTTGGTCTATGTCATACCATGGTGTTTGTGCTCCATTTTCTATAATTTTGATGCCCAATGATGATAAACGTGCAATTTGACATCTATTAAGCAAGGATATCCATCCCTTTTCATTTGACTAATTCCACACTAATATCTATCTTCTACATACTAGCATTCATCTTCTTCGTACTAACATCTTCCATCCGCAATCATCCTGATGGCTTTCAAGCTGAATTCTTCTCCTACTAGTTCATCAAAGTGGCTTTTTGGAATAATTTCTCAAAAATTTTGAAAAGTTGAAATTTTTTCTAAGGGGGCATAGGTTTATCCCACCTTCACTAAGGCATGTTGGGGCATGATCTAAACCCGATTTTCTTATTTATTCTTTGACACAACACTCAAAATCACATTATGTCAAAGAGGGGAAAATGTAGACATTGAAAAATGTCTTGGTATGCGAGCAACATTTTCCCTTTTTCTTGATCCTATCCCCCACATAATTAAATCATTTTAATTATTTAATTGTTTTCTTTGATCACATTCCTCTATTAATTAAATATTGTTAATTATTTAATTTATTTAGTTTCTTGGTCTTTTCGCTCCTTTGATAAATTAAATAAATTAAATATTTATTTAATTGCATCACTAACACCCTTTCCCTCTATAATTAAATAAATTATCATTTATTTAATTTAATTATTTGCTGGCCATTATTTGTCTATAGTTAAATAATTATTTTTTATTATTTGTCTATTCACTAATCCTTTTCATCCTTGGTTAAATAATTATTTAAATGATTTAACTCCCTCTTTGCACTTTCTCTCTATTAAATAATTAATCTAACTTAATTATTGAATTCCCTTTTTCCATTTGCTTCTATATTTAATTTAAACGAATGCATAATCAGTTAAGTTAAATATTCATTTTCCCTTCCTCCATAAATAAATAATCTAAAATAATTATTTATTCCTCCATTATCTTTTACCAAATTTAAAATATGGTCAAAGATGCTCTTCTCATGAATTAAATAATTATATTATTTAATTCCTCCACTTTCCCTCCACTTTCTCACTTCAAATTTTGACTGTTGATTCTCTCTAATCTTCTTTCAATCTGGATCATCTATCCTTATCCATCCATAGCCCACTACTTTGTGGTGCATGAATCTTTCATCGTTGATCTTGGCATCTTTCTAGAACTTTGATCTCGCCCATCCATTTGAATGTATTTCTATAAAAGAAGGTTTTCTCCATTTTCAACCTAACAACCACATATCTTTGAGACTCATTCTTATCGTTTGCGGGTACTTGCATACAAAAAACTGAGGGAAACTTGCAAAGGATATTTTGAGGAGAGACAAGGAAGGTTATTCAACTTCAGTATGGATAGTTTTCTATTCCATTAATTTTATTTCATTCCTCTTGTTTTATTGTTCTTTCTTGTTTGGATTTAGGATTTTAGCTTAGATTTAGTGTAGTGGTTGTCACTTATCTTTGCTGTTTTGATTTCCTATCTTACAAGGCCCACATTTCAATTTTTCATCCACATCATCATCACACAATTCACAACAATTATGTGAATCAGTCTATCGAGTAATCACTCTTCGCCACCTTTATCACCTTCCTATCGGGTCCCACCAAAGTACACTATGAACCATCTGATTATCATAGTTGAATCAATGCCATTGACTAATCTATTATCACCATGTCAAAGGGACTAAGAAAAAACTCACTCTAATATCCAAAAGTCTCATCAATGAATTTCTATCAAAATGTTGAAGGGGCCCAAAAACCACTCACTTCGATATCCAGAAGTCTCATCGATGAAGTTTTATTGAATTGTCAAAGGGACCAACTATTCTATTATGTTGATGTTTAGATGTCTCCTTGAGATACCTTACAGCCATCGTTGTGTCGAAGAGACTCTAAAAAAATTCCTCCCAATATGTTGACATCTCATCGATATATCTTGCAGCTTCGATCATTGTACAATCACATCAACCAATCTTCATTGTTCCCCATTGTCCTAAGGGACTTAGTTGAGATCCACCATAAGTTTTATGGGCTGATAGGCACTATCAGATCACCAATCCATGATCACAACCATTGATCATCTTCACATTGAAGGAACTTCATTGTAACTCCTACTGATATGGTGCAGTCTCCCTGATATGAACACATAGACTTCACCAACCTAGAGCACTAGGTAAAGGGATCGGTCACAAAATTAATTTGATGACATAATTTTATGACTTATGTTACCTACAACCTCCAACAAGCAGTCAACAACAAAATATAAGGTATGTTAATGCGCCTTGACTGCAACCCTAGGGTTTATCTACAAAACTCTAATTTAGCCAGAGAGCATGATTAATTCGATTCTAATCAAGACTTGCATCCTCTAGTTTTTCACTTCACCTTTCTAAGAAGTTCTCAGAAAACTAATATCAGATATGGTCTTTTATTTCTCTTCAGATGCCTAGAAGAATACTTTGCACTTTCATGACAACAATCCATGACAATATTTGCAATACTCAAAGCAACTTTTGTGATGTTACCCCACATCTTCCAAATCTAGATTCACACTATGCCATGTCTATCTTTAGACATCAATGACATAGCTTCCTTGCCATGATTAGTTCCATCTCACTCTAGATCCCCTTTTGACATCAATGAAAAATATATGCTAGCAATGTCCCCCTTTGTCATTGATGGAAAAATTAAATGCTCATCCTTCAATGTATGGTTTGATACCAATTGATATATAGTAAAATTAGTGGTCTTGTACCAATTGAACCATTTAATCAATTCACCTCCCTTTTACATGCATCTCTTATATATTTCTCCCATGCTCCTATTTTGAGCATTTGCTCACATCACATTTCTCCCCCTCTGACATCAATGGAAAAGGGAAGACTCCCCCTAAAAAAATACCCCCCTTGGACAAGAAATTCAAAGAGAAAGTGGGGAACATTATATCTGCAACCATCATGCTGTTACAAATTTGTAAAATCAATTTTACCCGACTTGATCTCTTTCTTTATTTCTAGGGATAAATGAAGTACTAGTGAAGCTCCCTCTGGATTCATTCCCTATCACTAATATTTAGTGATATGATGTGGGAAAAATGACTCCCAACTTTTGCCTCAGATATTAAAATTTTCCCTTGGGAAGAGGCTTGGTAAATATGTCAGCTACTTATTCTTTTGTTAGAACATACTCCATGTTGACCTGCTTGTTTGCAACCTTCTCTCTAATGAAGTGATACTTTATGGATATGTGCTTTCTTATGGATTGCATCATTGGATTATTGTTATGTTTATGGTACTTGAATTATCACAAATAATTGAGATAGGTTCTTTATACTCAACTTTGATGTCCTTAGGTGTTTGCTTCATCCATAGGACTTGAGTACAACATGCTACTGCTACTACATATTCTTCTATTGTTGTGGAGAGAGTGAATGATTCTTTCTTCTTTCTCATTCAAGAAACCAAATTTTTTTTCCAAAAATAATGCTCCACCATTGGTGCTTTTCCCGTCATCTACACTTCCTTCCCAATCAACACCTATGTATGTTGTCAAAGTGCTCTTAGGATACCACAACCCATAATCAACAGTTCTTTTGATATATCTAAAAATTATTTTTTACTGCACTGACATGAGACTCTTTTGGTGTATCATGAAACCTTGCAACTAAGCATATTGATTTCATAATATCTAGCCTTGATGTGGTTAAGTACAACAAGCTAGCAATCATTGACCTATACAACTTCTGATTGGCATATGGTGATTCATCTTATTTTCTCAACTTATAGCCAGTTATCATGGGGGTACTAACTGGTATACTATCCTCCATACCAAACTTTTTAAAAATTTCCTTAGCATATTTGGTTTGAGATATAAATGTCCCATTGTTAGTTTGGACAATTTGTAAACCAAGGAAAAATGACAGGTCCCCAAATATGATGTCATCTTAATATACAACAACAATAAGCATGTGCTCACCTTCCAATTTAAAGTATAGATTGATATTTTTACATCCTTTCTTGAATCCTTGTTGTTTTAGGTATTGGTATAATCTAGAATACCATGCTCTAGGTGCTTGATTAAGACCATACAATGCTTTCCTTAATCTGCGTACATAGTCATCATCTTCTGACAGCTAAAAACCTTCTAGTTGTTCTATGTAGACTTCCTCTTCTAGGCTTCCATTAAGGAATGCAGATTTAACATCCATTTGATATACTTTAAATACTTTATACACTGAAAATTCAAGAAACATTTTGATTGCTTCTAATCTTTCCATAGGTGCAAATGTTTCTTCAAAGTCAATGCCTTCAACTTGTGCATATCCCTTGCATACCAACCTTGCCTTATTTATTACTATAGCTCCATCTTCATTCAACTTATTCTAAACACCCATTTAGTCCCAATTACATTTTTTCTTGGAGGTCTAGGAACCAACTCCCATGTTTTATTCTTTTCAATCTAATTTAGCTCCTCTTCCATGGCCTCTATCCATTTCTCATCCTTGTTGGATTTAGTAAAAAAATTTGGTTCAATCTAAGATAGAAGAGAAAATTTTACTTGTTCTTTTCTCTTTACAAATATTCTCCTAGTCTAAACTCCTTCATTTTTTCCCCAATTATCTAATCTATAGGGTGATCCTTCTGTACATACTTTATAGGTTCCTTCTCCACTTCTTCTTCATATTCTTATTTATTATTTACCACATTGTCTTTGTAATTTGAATCATCTTCAAATTCATTATGATCAAATTTGATATGCTTTATGCTTTCATCAATCTTGACATTGATTCTTTCCATGATCTTGTCCAGTCTTTTGTTATAGAATTTATAGGATTTTCTTTGGGTGGAATATCCTAGAAATATTCCTTCATCACTTCTTGATCCAAAGCTTCCCAAGTTCTCATCTTCTCTCTTATTGTAGCATTTTCTTCCAAACACTTTGAAGTGCTTAAAAGAAGTAGGCCTACCATACCACAATTCATAAGGAGTGCTATCACTATGTGCTCTGATTTGGAATTAGTTTAGAAAATATACTGCAATATGAACAACTTCTCTCCAAAACATATCAGCTAATCTAGCCTCATTTAGCATAGTTTTGGCCATGTCCTTGCCAACTCTATTCTTTCTCTCAACAAATCCATTCTATTGTGGAGTTCTTGGTGTAGAATATTGTATCTTGATTCCACGTGCCTCAGTATTCAACAAATTTAGTTGAGGTAAATTATCCTCCTTTGTCTAATCTCAAACATATAATTCTTCTTCCCAATTTCTTTTCAACCATTTTCCTAAACATTTTAAATCTTTCAAATGCTTGTGACTTATCCCTAAAAAATGTTACCCATTTCATTCTTGTGAAGTCATCAAATAGCAACATAAAGCACCTTTCTCCTTTTAGTCCCCTTGTTCTTGTAGTTCCACACAAATTGGTGTGAACTAGTTGCAATGATTTAGTAGTTGAATATTCTCCAATTGGAAAACTAGTCTTTATTTGCTTTCCTTGTTGGAATTATTTGCATATGACATTTGTAGGATTGGTTATCTTAGGAATGTATCTTACCAAACCTCTTGAACTTACCTTCACTAGACTATTAAAGTTTACATGTCCCATTCTTTTGTGTCATAACCAACTTTCATTAGCTTGTCCTACCAAATAGCTTTGACCTTTTACATCAAAAAGGTTATAAAGATTGTTGTCAGTTCTCAATCCTTGTGAAAATATATTTCCATTCCTTTTTTATTTTGCAACCTTCAAAATAAAATGTGACCTTATACCCATTGTCACACATCTAACTCACACTTAGCAAATTGCGCTTCAATCCTTCAACATACAAGACATCTTTTGTGGGATTTTTACCATCTAGGCTTAGTATGCCTTTTCCACATATTTTGACTTTGTGTTGTCACCAAAACTCATAGATCCTCCATTACATTTCTTGAGTTTGATGAATTTACTCTTATCTCTAGTCATGACCATAGAGCAACCACTACCTATCACCCATATATTTTTCTTCTTGGCATGCAATGTTATCTATGCAATCATTGATTGTGTGGAAATTTTTCCTTTTTCTTTCGATACCTTCTTAGATTTCTTTTCAGTTTTTATACCTTTGTTTCCATGATTTCAAATTATTTTTTTCTTAGGAAGTAGGTCTTTCTTTTTTTCATTCCTTACATTTGGTCTTACTAGCTTTGTTCTACAATTTCCCGCTATGTGACCAAAATGATTGCAGTTGTAACAAAATATATTCATATCCATCAATGGAGAAAAATAGTTTTTTCTTACAAAATTTATACTCCTTTTAGGGGCTACTCTACACTCTCTAGCCCTATGACCAAATTGATTACAAGCATAGAAAAAACCATAGAAGTATGATGAATTCCTAGTCAAGGCATTTCCTTGAGCTAGATGAAGTAATATTCTTGGTCTTGTCCTCCTTGGATGATGTACTCTTGTAAATCCATTTGTGTCCATTCTTGTTATGTTCTTCTTCTTTTGTTGATCAGGGACTGACCAGTTGTCCTTCTTGTCAACAAAAAACTTCTTTTCTTCTTTGGTTTTCTTAACCTCTGTGGGTTTCTCTTTGAGTTCACTTCCTTTGCAATCACTTTCATTAATAGATTTATACTTTTCCCCTACCCTAAATCTTTCATATAATTTTGAAGAAGCATCAGCAAAAGAACTCTACCCTTTCTCCAATCCTAGGCCTAATTTCTCCTTGTTATCTAGCTTTTGTGTGCTTAACAATTCATCTAAAATTTTAGAACCACTTTTCAACTTCAAGCCTTTTTCAATATGCTCCTTAGCTTTCTCCAAATCCTTTCTTAAGGAAACAACTTCTACCTCAAGATTCGTGCATCTATCCATTTTAGATTCTAATTTGGATTTCATCACTTCTTCCATTATTTTTGCTTCCTCTACTTGAGGTTTCAAACTTACTACCATCTGATTATATTCCTCAAGATCTTTGGTTAGCTTGTCTAACTCTTTTAGTGCAAGCTTCCTTTAGTTCTTATTTTCTCTTTTTAAACTCTCAATCTCATCTCTCAGATCATCTATCTCATCTAGGGAACAAATGAGTTCTCCTTCTAGGTTTGTTAAGATCTGATAAACAGATTACAACCCAGAATCGAATTGAAAGAGATAGATCACATAAACTGTAAAATGCAAATAAAATGAGCAGCATAACAGTGATACCGAGAGAAAACTGATGTGAAGTTCTCCAAGGAAAAATAGCATCAGATTACTATCTCCAACTATCAAATGAATAAAAAACAAGCTAGGTAGCATGCTTATATAGACTAGAGAGAGGGAGGAGGTGGAAACACTGACCAATGAGGAGCAACCATCTATTGTACTAAAGATAGTAAAGTATCTTTCCAAGATAGAAAATGGATGCTTACATGTAGGAAGGTGACACCTCATAATCCTCTCACCTAATTAAACATGCTTTATTAACCTAAGCAAGCTTAAATAAATGTGTAGGAAAAACCTTATAATAAGGAATAAAAAACCTACACTAACAAGGTTAACCTCACCTTCTTCACCTTCTTCAATGGTATTTTCAACCTTTCCATCCTTTTGTCCCTTAGACTCTTTTTCCATAAAAAGCAATTCATTTTCTTTTATAATAAAGGCACAATCTTGCTCACCGTCTGAGTTGTTATAATCATCCGATATATCACTGTCCTCTTGGATATATAGAATTTTATTTTTGTTCTAAATACCTCTTAGGATAGTAGGGTTTCTTCATTTTACCATCCACCTCATGCTCGGAGTTACCTTTCTTATTGTAGGTACATTTAGCAGAAAAATTACCTACTTTACCAAATTTAAAGAATTTAAAGGGAAACTTACCTTCGTACTTGTTGGATCATCTTCTTCGTCTTCTGATGAAATTTGCTTCTTCTTCATTAGTCTCATCATGACTAAATGTAGTAGTATCAGGCTTGTCATTCTTAGGAGATATATCCTTCTCCTTGTTATCGACCTTCAAGGAAACTTACTTCCTAGGGTTTTGCATCTCCCATCCTCATTTCATATACAATGAATATACCATGCAGCTCACTTCGAGTTAGTTTATCTATTTCTCTTACTTCCTCTATTGTAGAGATCTTAGGATCATATTTTTTTGTCATTGACCTTTAAAATTTCAATACAAGGACATCTTCTTTCACTTCTTCACCATATCCTTTAATAGAGTTTACTATATCGTTAACTCTCAAAAGATAGTCTGCAATCTTCTCTTCATTTGTCATCTTTAAGCCTTAAAATATATCTCATAGTACTTGAAGCTTTGATAATTTTACCTTGTCATCTCCTTCATAGATCTTTTTCAATGTCTCCTAGATATCATGTGGATTCTTACGACACATAACCTTACTATGCATAGATCTAGACAAATTGTCCATAATAGAAAACTATGCTTTTTCATTATTTTGATAATTTCTTCTTCCTATAGCATTAGTGGGATGTATGGTTGGTGGTGTGTATCCATTCACAAAAAACATACACACATCAAATCCCAAAGATACCAAGTAACCCTTCATCAATGAGCTCCAAAAATTATAATTTGTCCCATCGAATCAAGGTGGCTTGTTTGTTGAACAACCTTCTTGACAGGCCATTGTGTTCACAAATCCAAGGATCTACTCAAGTTGATTAAGCTTCTCCTAGGGAACCTAGGGCTCAGATACTAATTTTTGGAACACATGAATCTACTAAGAGGTGGGTGAATCAATACATATTAAAATTTTAACCCTTTAACCTTTAGAGTAGACTGGCCTCATAAACACTTAGTGTGCAAATTAAAACATGAAATACATAAATATAAACAAGCACACAATCTAAAAACTCATAACATAAGATATATGTGGAAAACCCAAGATGGGAAAAAACCATGGTGAGAAAATGTTGCTAGGAGCTAGTGTCCTAATCCTAGCTTCACAAAAAAACCTTTCGTTACAACTTTTAAGGGCACCAACCCTAAGGAGACACCAATTCCCTATTCTTAACACCAAATCAGTTATTTGATGGCACCAACCAATTAGATTTACAACATACAGGATTATTACAATTTTTTCATCACAAACACAAGTCAATGTTACATCTTACTCTACAACAACTCAAGTTTCTATTGTTTCCTCAACGACTCTCTCCTCTGCTCTACACTTCTTTGTTTTGCTTTTTTCTTCTCCTTTTCTCTTAGTGCATTCTCGGTTTGTGTCAATTCACTCTTATACAACTTTTTTAACTCTCTTTTCTTTTCAGTGTATTCTCTATCTACCTCTAGAGCCCATAATACCTTTTACACTGTGCTATATCTCTTCTTCACACTTCTCACACAGTTACCACACCTGCCAATATTTTGATCATCTATTTTGTGTAGTTTCTCACCATCGGTGATTATCTCAGGATTCTCTACCATGAAAAGATCTTTTGTTAGGGTTCTAGGATATCTTCTTCACTTCCATACTTCTGCACTGAATCACACAACATTTAATTTTGTTAAAAAGAATTTTCCTCAATCATCTCTCTATCAAACCCTAGGATTAGATATGCATTTAATTTTTTCTTTGTTTATTCAATTTGATTGTGATCTTCATCATCTTAGCAATTTGTGTTGCTGCTCTATAAATCAAATCTTCACTAACATTGGTCACATATGCAATTGAACCAATTAATTTTTTCCTCTATGTCGGTTACCAATTGAAACCTTGTTTACATAGAATTAGCCATTTGATATCTTAACATTTGAATCTCATCCATTGATTTGTGTCTTTGCACCATGATCCAATGTTATTCATTCATTGTCACATCTTTAAATCACCACCATAAAATCAATGTTCCTATGACTATCACTTTACACCATCAAAGACACAACAGCATATCGGGATGAGACACTTTAGGGTCCCACTGATATATTCCTTTCTCTTTGATACCATTGGTGAAAGACACGAGCCCACATTTCCATTTTTCATCCACGTCATCACCACATAATTCACAACAACGATGTGAATTGGTCTATCGAGCAATCACTCTTCGCCACCTTTATCGCCTTCCTATTAGGTCCCACCAAAATACATTGTGCATCATCTGATTATCATAATTGAATCGACACCATTGATTGATCTTTCATCATGTCGAAGGGACTACAAAACCAATCTCTTTAATATCTAGAAGTCTCATCGATTAAGTTCTATCAAAATGTTGAATGGACCCAAAAACCACTCACTTTGATATCTAAAAGCCTCATCAATGAATAACTATTAGAATGTCAAAGGGACCAACTATTCTATTCTTCCAATATTTACATGTCTCCTTGAGATACCTTGTAGCTTTCATTGTGTCAAAGAAACTTTAAAAAAAATCTTCTAGTTATGTTGACGTCTCATCAATATATCTTGCAGCTTCAATCACCATTTGATCACATCAACCAATCTTCACCATTCCCTGATGTCCTAAGGGACTTAGCCGGTACCCACCATAGGTGTTGTAGGCTAACAAGTACCATTGGATCACCAAGGCATGATCACAACTATTGATCATCTTCACACCATCTACATCAAAGGGACTTCAAAGTAACTCCTACCGGTATAGTGCAATCTCCTCGATATGAACACACAAACTTTACCAATCTAGAGCAATAGGTAAAGGGGCTAGTCATAGAATGACTTTGATTACATAATTTTATGACTTATGTTACCTGCAACCTCCAAAAAGCAATCAATGACAAAATAGAAGGTTTGTTAAGGCAACTTGACTACAACCCTAGGGTTTATCTGCAAAACCCTAATTCAACTAGAGAGCATGATTAATTTGATTTTGACCAAGTCTTACATCCTCTAGATCTACACTTCACCTTTCTAAGAAACTCTTACAAAACCCATACCAAATATGGTCTTTGATTTCTCTACAGGTTCCTGAAAGAATACTCTATACTTTCATGACAACAAAGCATGACAACATTTGCAATACTCAAAGCAACTTTTGCAATCTTTCCCCACATCTTCCAAATCTAGATTCACTCTATGCCATGTCTCTCTTTACAAATGAATGACATAGTTTCCTTGCTAGGATTAGTTCCATCTCACTCCTGATTCCCTTTTGACATCAATGAAAATAATATATTAACACCACCAAATTATGGAATGTTGTTGTCAAGAAGATGGAGTGCCTCCATGGGGGTAGTATGCAGTGTGATATGTATTTTTATACTTTCCCAATTGATTGTAAAGACATCAAAATGGTCAGGGAATTAAGAGTCTCACACATGATTTATCTTTCTCCTAAAGATGATAGAATTCACTTTGTTGAAACTAGCATCAATGATTTTAGGATTGAAGAGTTACTAGGGGAAAGCGACAAACAACCTACACTTATTGAAAGATAGATGACAAAATTGTTTGATAATGATGATCTTTGGACCATGTATTTTGATGGTGCATGCTCCAAGGAAGGATTAGGTGCAAGGATAATATTGGTTTCACCTAGTAGCAAGATAATCAAGCTTTCTTTCACTTTTCCATTTATTTGTAGAAACAACGTCAGAAAAACATGGGATAAAAAAGTTAAAAGTAATCTGTGATTCATAATTGGGGATATCCCAAGTTAGATCCAGATTTACATCAAAAAAGAAGAGGTTGAATCAGTACAAGAATTCCATTTGGGATTCCATAGAATAGTTTGATGCTTTTGGAATTGATTGGATGGAAATAGGTTAGAATCAAGTGGAAAATTTGTTGGAAAATATTACACTCGAGCCTGATGATATAAATTTTTTTGGTATCTCCAAAGTGGGCGTACAAACAAGGCCTTCAATCCTTGATAATGATGATGAAGGCATCTTAAGGTTTTTGAAGTGTGTGGACCAATATGAAGGTCAGGAGATTGATTTCAGAGATTTTTTTTAGATAGTGGATGGAAAGGATATAATCTTTGGCATTGAATTTATTCAATTAAAGACCAATAAGATCCCTAAAGATCTTGTGGCTTTAGAAAGAATCTTTGAAAACCAAGATGAAAGTAATGCTAAGACATCCACCACCCATCTAGAAGATTTAGAAGAAGTTAATTTAAGGATTGAAAATTATCCTAAGAAATTTTATGTGGGCAAGAAAATGAAGCCCAAGATCAAAGCAATGTTGACTACTTTGTTGAGGAAGTATAGGCATGTTTTTCTTGGTCCTATGATGACTTGAAGGCATATAGGGAGGAATTATTTTAGCATGAAATTCCTCTAAAAGTAGATGCAAATATTTTTAGACAAAAGCAAAGGCCTACTAATCCTACCTTAGCACCGAAGATGCAATAACAGCTAGTGAAGCTAAGGCACATTGGCATAATTAAGCCTATTAGTAACTCATCTTAGGTGTCTAATCTAGTGCTAGTTAGAAAAAAAGAATGGTGACATTAGACTATGAGTTGATTTCAGAAATCTCAACATGTCTTCACTAAAGGATAGCTATCCATTGCCTAACATGGAAGCTAGGTTGTAGAAGTTGACTGGCTACGAGCTCTTGTCAATGATGGATGGTTTTTATGGTTACACTTAGGTTAAAGTGAAGGAGTCTGAGTAGTATATGACTACATTTACAACTCCATGGGGCACCTATGTTTATGTTAGAATTCCATTTGGCTTGACTAATGTAGGTGCAAATTTTTAGAGGGCTATGGATATAGCCTTTTCTAATTTTATTGAATTATTTCTATCAATCTACCAAGATGATTTAATTGCATACTCCAAGAAAGAATAATATCATTGTATGCACTTGGAGAAAATTTTCATCAGGGCCCTTAAATATGGAGTCTCACTTAACCCAAAGAAATGTGCCTTTGGGGTCATTGAGGGAAAGTTATTGGGACACATTGCGTAAAATGAGGGAGTGATAACTGACCCTAAGAGGGTAGCTTACATTGATAGGATTCCAAAGCCAAATAATGTGAAAGGAATTCAATCATTATTTTGGAAAATTAATGTTTCAAGAAGGTTTGTCAAAAACTTTGCAAAAATCACTCGCCCCATATCAAAGATATTGAAGAAGGGTGAAAAAGTGGAGTGGACTAAAGAGCCAAGAAAATATTTTAAGGGATTAAGCAAGCAATCAAGAGGCCCCAGTCCTAAGGACCCCTGATTTTTCCAAGACACTACAAATATTCTCATTTGCATATTTCCACACTATTTTTGTAGTTTTGTAACAAAAAGGATTAAGAAGGGTTTGAGAAACCCATTGCATTTTTTAGTAAGTCTCTTCAAGTTGTAGAGTTGAAGAATGACTTGATTGAAAAAAAAGCATATGCACTGGTAAAATATGTTAAGAATTCTAAAACCTATCTTATGGGAGCTACAATTGTTGCATATATTCTAAGTGTTGCTATTAAGGACATCTTCACCCAGCAAGAAGTCATGAGTAGAAGATATATATGGATAAATAGGATATAGAAATTCAACATTGACATCTAGATCACCAAGTTGGTAAGAGGCCAAGGGATTAGCCAAGCTAATGGCTAAAACAAATTTGGATGCCAACCAAATAAATCAAGAGGATTATTTTGATATATCACATGTTTGTGATATGCAAGAATGTGATTGGTACAAAAATGTTGTCTACTACTTACAAACGGTGCAATGCCCTAAAGGGTTGACAAAAAATGAAAAAAGGACTCTCAAGCTACAATAAATAAAATATGTAATCATCAATGGTGAATTGTGGTGGAGAAATTTAGATAGTGTCATGTTGAAATGTGTTAACAATGCTAAAACTACTAACTGAAATGTATAGTGGAGTGTGTGGAGGAAACTATATGGCCAAGACCACCATTCACAAGGTCTTAAGAGTAGGGTTTTGGTGGCCAACGGTCTTCAATGATGCACACAAGCTTGTGATAACATGTGATGCATGTCATACGTTCTCTAAGAAGCTCAAATTATTAGGTAACTTACCACTTAAACCAGTTGCAGTCCAATCACCATTTCAATAGTGGGGTATTGATTTTATTGGAGAAATCTTAGATAAGTATAGTGGTCACTCTTGGATCCTTGTTGCCATAGATTAATTTACTAAATGGGTGGAAGTGATTCGAACAAAGATAGCAACAAGTAAGATGGTCATTGATTTTTTGATGGACAACATATTAACCAGGTTTGGAGTGCTTGAGAAAATTGTTTCAGACAATGCAATATTCTTTAGGTCTGAAGAATTCATTAATTTATATTCCAAACATGGGATTTAGACATCCTAATCTTCACCATATCACCCATATGGAAATGGTCAAGTAGACTCAAGTAATAAGGGCTTGATGAAAATCATTAAAAGGATAATTAAGAAGAACAAGAGAGATTAGGACTCCAAGTTAAAATTAGCTTTGTGAGTGGATAGGGTAATAATCAAGAAAGCAACTAGATATGATCCGTTTGACTTGTTTTATGGCATTGCAGCAAGATTACCCTAGAAAAGTCTCATGAGAATGTAGAAATTTATCCAAGAATATGATGAATATGTGTGTGATGAGATGCAACATAGAATTAATACTCTGATGGAGGTGGACGAGATGAGAAGAGATGCTCAAAAGAAAAATGTTAATATTCAATTGCAAGTCAAGAACTTGTATGAAAAACATCTCCAAAATTTTTTGAAGTAGGAGACATGGTATTAATGTGGAATACAAGGTCTGAGGACAAGGGAAAACATGGGAAATTTGGCACACTATGGTTAGGCCCTTATCTGATCAGCAACACCCACAACAAGGACTCCTACTTTTTGCAAGATCTGACAAGTGAACTTCTTAAACTTCTAGTACATGGATAGTTCTTGAAGCCTATTTCTCTTGAAATATGTTATTCTCCATGTACATTGTAAATTTTGAATGTTTTGTATATAGGTTTGGTTTGTTTTGGTTGGGTCTAGTTTGGTTTGACTACCTTGTCTAGGTAGTTTCTTGGTTTTTGTTCTCTATATTGGTCTGGTCAACCAGAGATGTCTATGATCTCACCATGCATACTGAGAGGCATGCATCCCCAACTGGAGCTACTGGTGGAACCCTCAAAAAAATTATGTTTCATTGTTTTGAAACTATATTTAGTTGTCAAGCCTTAATATTTTAAAAAAACCTTAGTCCTTTTTCCTTTTGTTTTATTGTCTCATTGACCTATCGTGGTTGATTTCCAGTCATTTAAAAATAACTTTAACCTTTAACATCCATGTGTTGACCGGTCCCTTGTGTCTATGGTTACTTTCTCATTGATCATATTGCAATATTTTGCTTATTTTTACCCCAGTGTTATTTTCCTACGGTTGAGGTTGCTAATTATTTTTCATTTATCCTAAGTCTAACTTTTCCTTGGGTTGATTTTATGTTGTTGGAATTTTTTTCCCCTAGTGTGTCCCCCTTTCAAAAAAAATTGAGCACGTGTATAATTTATGCCACTTAAGTTCTTGCTTACCACACAGTTCATTACTCATTGTGCACCTAGCTTGTTAATTGCTTGTTTCATTTTAGTGATGAGTGATTATTTATATTTCATTGCATCATGCCTCATTTCAAATTTTGGATTACATTAACATTCTCATTCTCAAATCAGCGATGAGCAATGTAACTAGAATAATTTATATCACTCACTCATCGCCCATCACCAGTTGCTAACTTCCTTTCATTCCCTAACTAGAGATGAGCAATGGGGGTTCTCCTCCTCATCACTTTTAAAACCTTTGCATTGTTGATTCATCTCTACTTTCATGCTTCCAAGTAGAAATACCCATTGTGATGGTTTATCCCATTACTAGTAATACGTGGTTGTGTCTTATGTCATCGCCAAATTTTTCACATTGCTATTATATTTCAACTATTGGAATGAAAATCAACAATGAGCGATGTGAAGGTTGTGATGCCCTTTCATCACTAGGACTCAAGGAATCAAGAGAACATTTGTAAAGTGATATATAAAGTAGCAATGAGTGATGATTATTTAGGGATTTAGCAAAGGGAGGCATGTCCTAGGAAGATATTCTAATCTAAAGGCTAAGAGTACATCATGCATGTTGTTTACATCATAGATAACATCTCTATGAGAAAGAAGAGATAGCGATGAGCGATGGAAGACTTAGTCTTTTCTTCCATTGCTTGATCCTAACATATCGATGTTAAACTCAAAAAAGGGTAAGCTATTTCAGCAATAAGCGATGGCTAGTCAATATATGGTTTAGGTGAACTCTCCCTCCATCATTGGGCTTCTTTGCATCATAGATTAACTTGGATAGGTGCAACATCAAAAAATGATGACCGATGAAGTAAAGTGACAATAGTTTTAAAGAAGCAATGTGACAATTTCTAAGGGTATCATTGGGTAGGGTTCCACCGTTGATTTATGTGGGCCACCAAAAGAAAAAGGTAAGGCATGAGGATAATGGAGAACTTTTAGTGCTATTTTAAATCAAAATTAATCAACAGCTAAAATTCAAATGAGAATGGTTAACTATCATAATCTCTTTTCTTCGCTTGTGTGAGCAATATTTCTCCATTTATGGTGAATTTGATCATTTTTAACCTATAAAAGAGGAATTTGATGCATATTTTCACCATCTTTGCAAAATTTTAAAGTAGAAAGAGAAGAAAGGAGTTTGGGTGAGCAAAATTCAAAAGGCAGAAAGTGAGAAGGGTTTCTTGGGTAAGTAAAAAATCACACTCTTTTGTAAGAATTTAATTAAAGCAAGATTAGTTGAAGAATTCATGATTTGGATAAGAAGGATTTGTGAGCTTAGGGTTATACTTTCATGTCTCTTGATCTCGTGGAGGAATTCTTTAGGGCTTGGTCTTATCCAATAGTGGGTAGAAGGATTTTCATCTACATTCTATAGTTAAAATTTCCTATAATTTTGTGATCTAAAACCCTAGCTTTATTATGAGTTGCAAGCCCTAGATTTCTGTAAAGAGTTTATTGGAAGATAAACTAAAATAGAAAAGGGATAAAGTTACAAAACCAAAGTTGGAAGCTTCTGAAAAGGTAGAGAAATAGAAAGGTGTAAAGAGAGATTTTTCTCATTCCATGGAGGGAAATTCTCGAGAAACATCTGCATCAAAGAGGAAATTTGGAAAGAGACCTACCAGAAAAGGGATCATGACTAGCGAGTTGATGGATTTAGCAACTAGGATTGGTGAAGTTGCATTGCCACAAATTGGATGGGAGCTATTCCTACATACCTTTAATAGGTGATTTGTAAAACGTCCTTCTAGACACCTATGGGAGTTTGATCTTGGAAAGCTTGTGGTTCCAAATGCATTTGTGGAGGTTGATTTGATCCTAGAAATTTCCCAAAATTATCATCCAGATGACAGGATCGTTAAAAGTATAAATGGAGTCCCACTATTAGACATTTTCAGAAGTTGAATAGTGGACATCTTCAAATTGAATCATGCCGCCACTATTAATATTGATTTCTTTGAATTGTTCTGAGAATATGAACAAAACCATTATGGATATAGGAGAAATTTGTTGCCTAGGCATAAGAGGCAAGATTGAGGGATTAAGGGTAAATATTTTGGGCCAAAGGATGTTGATCCATTTGAGTGTGATGAATTTGAAGACTACTTCATGAACTCCTACTATTGTCTATGCCAAGTCTTGGGAAAAAATTTTGATTTAAGAATGAATGATTCCATGATGGTAATGATCATTGATATACAAAATAGTAGTTTAAATAGGGAGCTTTATTGTGCAACCTACCTTGCAAATGAGATAGACAAGGAGCTGATGGAGCTGAAAGATGGGAGGACCCCTATAAGTTCCAAACACTATTCTCTATTGATGCACATGATCTTATGGATGGGTTGTGTTGCAAGTATGAGTAAGTTTGGTGGTGTTGTCATTAATGTTTTCATTGATTTCAACATAGTACAGGATGTTGCAGATTGTGCATGTATAGTTGAGATGTTGTTGAGATTTTGTGAGTACATGGAGCTATCTTTATGATGTTTCTAATATGTTGATATGATGGGTTACCAAGTGCTTTTGAGAAAATTAATAAATAGAGAAGTCAAAGTTGTGTATTTTTAGAATGTGCTCCGGTTTGTGCTTTGTATTTCTTCTATGTTGATCTTATGCTTGTGTGGATTTGAGGTGTTGCTTACATGAATCTATTGGTGGGCATGTGCAAGATCATCATGGAAAAAACAAGCCCTTAAGTGGCAAAAAAAAAAGAAAAATCAGAGTTAGGAAACTTGACATAAAATTTTGAATAAGTTATCTATATTATTTCAAAAATATGTAAGAATAGAATCTATAGAAAATTGAATGTAGTTTCTAAACTACTAGGTTTATTTTAAAAATAGAAAAAATTGTTTGGTAAAAATTTGAAATTTCAAAGCAATAGTACTTACATTTCAGGGAAAAAATAAGGTGTCTATCTGACCACCCTAACCACAATAAAATGATAAGATTTTAGATATAAGTAGAGGACTCATGTCCTGATGTGATGCATAATTTTTTATAATTTTTTTCCAAGTAAATAATTAATTATGATTTTTTTATTACAACTCTTAAAAAATATAAAAACTCATATGTCTGACCACCTTAACTTGTTCAAAACTTCATGAAATTCAATTATTATTATTTTAATCTTATAGTATGTGAAGCATAGAATGTGACGCATGTTTCAGATTCAAAAAATTTGATACCATTTGAAAGCTATAGATGTTTTTCAATAAGCCTATCAATTAGGACTTTAGTTGTAATTTAAATAGAAAATGAATAATAATTATTTATTAAATTCAAAGTAAAGCATAATTTATATTGGTAGAAAGTTGAGAATCTCCTTTAAAAACCCTTTTCATTTCATCAATTTTGGGTTCAAAAAAATTCATTAGCCACATACCCTACACATACCCATCATATCGCCACTTTTTGGCCCATCATGATCCTGCACATACCCTAGTGATATCTCCTAATTTGTAGCTTTTGGTTTGTTCAAGAGTGAAAGTTGTGTTCACCAGTGTGTGAACTAGTTTGGCAAAGTTGTTTGTCTAGGATTGGGATAAGTGTTTGTGCTCTGCAATCCTTTGTTGATTTGTTTCAGATCTTACAAATCTTCTAGAAATTTTGTAAGGGTGTTTTATGTGTTCTAAGAAAGATGTTCATGGTTTGGTGCTTCGGAAGATAAGTTTCACAGTTACTGTGTATGTCTGTTTAGTCTAGATGGATTGATCGAAGGTGTTCTAAGTATGAAGGTTGTTGCATTTGTTGCAGATGTATCTAAAAGTATCTAAGATATGTTCTCATGCTTGGTGAAGTGTGTTATGTCATCTGCATGTTATCTTCTTGTTGGGAAGCATATACTTCAAATTTTATTTGTGTTTTATTTAGGTTTGGTTGACCTAGTGTTTACACTTCATACGAAGGATTAAGAATTAATTGAGGAAGCGTATGATTGTCCTGAGACATTGTTTTGGGTCTTGGTTAAGTGTTGGTTTGGTCTGCTCTCATTCCTTTCCACTGTGAGAATGTTGATTTGCCAACCTAATTTGAATTTATGAAATGAAGCATGTGTAGCTGACCTTGGAGAAAGATTCTAAGGTTGGAGAAGGTATAAATACAAGTTGAGATGTTGCAAATGAATGAATCAAGTATGCCACGAGTTTGAGAAGTAGAGTGTGTGAAAGTGAATTTAGGTAGTAGTACTTTAATGTGTTAGACTCCTAAAAGCAGTGAGCTAATGGTGTCTAAAATTCTTCTGATCAAGGTTGTGAATGTGTGTAACTTGTTGTGGTGGATCTTTTTGTTATCTTTTGTATCTATAGGCAGTGAGCCTCCCTATTGGATAGTGAGTCCTTTCTATAGGCAGTGAGCCTTTGTATCTAGGAAGTGAGCCTCTTGTATTTTATTTTTGCTATTACTTTATATTGTGAGTTAATCCTCATTGAGGTTTTTCCCTCATTGGGTTTTCCACATAAATCTGGTGTTTCCTATGTTGATATTGCTTTTTGTTATTTTCATTTCATGTTCATACTTAATAACAAAATTAGGTGGATAAGAAATTGATAAGTTTTTGAGATTTGTGTTTGTGTTTGGTGACAACTAATTCACCCCCCTCTTAGTTGTCTTGCACCTTTCAATAATTGGTATCAGATCTTTTGGTTCCTCAAAAGTAATCTTAACCACTTGAGGTAGATCCAATTGTGCACAAATTGAAAATCCCTATGTTTGATGGATGTGACTACAGTGACTGGAAAGTGCATATAAGAGGTTACATAATCTCTCTTGGTTACAAGACTTGGAAGGCTATTGAGACAAAGTACATGTTGCACTGACAAGTGGTACTACTACTACAAATAAGGTTTCTGCTTATGAGGAGAATGAAAAAGTGAGGTATGCGATCTATAGTGCTTTATCTAAGAATGAGTGAACAAAAGTTATTTCTTTGGCCTTTTTTATGAAGTGTGGAAGAAGTTGGAAGATATTTATGAAGGAAATGATAGAGTGAAATTTTCAAACAAGCTAACAACAAAGCACATATACGAGAATTTGAAAATGGAGGAGTGAAGATATTGAAAGCTATTTTCAGAGGGTTGATATTGTAGTGAATGATGTGAAAATTCAAGGGGGTACTCTGACTGATGAAGATGTGATGGAGAAGATCTTGATGACCCTTCTGAAGAGTTATAGTGATAAGGTTTCAGCTATTGAAGAAGTGTATGATCCTAAGAAGTTTACTAAAGAACATATATTTGGCACCCTGATTGTATTTGAGATTAGAAAGTTTGGAAAGAAAGAGGAGAAGGCATAATCAACATTTAAAGAAACAAAGAGACTGAGATGATTTAGATAGTGATGGTTCAGATGAGTTGGAAGAAAACTTTACAAGGAAGTTGAAGAAAGGTACCAGTAAGTACAAAGTTATGTTTCCCTTTAAATGTTTTAGTTGTGGTAATATTGGTCATTATGCTTCAAGATGTCCAAATAGAGCTATACATAAGAATAACAGAGACAATAATAAAGAAAAAAAGGTAAGAAATTCAAGAAGTTGTTTTATGTTAGAGAAGAAGTTGGAAATTCTGATGATGAATCTAATTTTGAGGGTGATGATAGTGAGTGCTTGTTTCTAGCTTTAGAGAATAAATCTATGTCTGCTAACTATAGAATATGTGCAAGGGAAAGTGGTCCAGAGAAAAAGAAGGATGAGATGGAAGGTACTTTGGTTACTACCTTTGATGCTAGACAAGATGAAGACTATTGGGTGATTGATAGTGGTTGTTCAAATCACACGACTAGAGATAAATGTAAGTTCACTAAACTTGAAAAGTATCATGGTGGATTATTCATGTTTGAAGATGATTCTAGAGCTAAGATTGTTGGGAAAGGAATAATTAGTTCTGATGGAATACACAACACTGATGATGTATATTATGTCAAGGGCTTAAGACATAATCTTTTGAGTATTGAAAAAATATGTAGCAAAGGTTTCAAGCTTTTACTTCAAGATAATACCTGTGAGATTAGAAAAGGTTTCAGACCTATGGTTGTTGTAGGAAGGAGAACATATGGAAACATCTATCAGCTTAAGGGTGTTGATGGCCAGTTCCTTGTATCTCAAGTTAATGAAAGTTGGCTATGGCATTAGAGGATAGGAATTGTAAACTTTGATAATCTGGTCAGGATTAGTTCAAGAGAGGTTGTTCGAGATCTACCTAAAATCACAAAGCCTTCTAATACTTTTTGTAGAAGTTGTCAATTGGGGAAATAGGCAAGATGTATTTTTAAAGGAAAAGAGAAATCAACCACTGGAATGCTGGAATTAATTCATACAAACCTCTATGGTCCTACAAGAATAGGAAGTCTAAATGGTGATAGGTATTTCATGCTCCTTATTGATGATTATTCTAGAATGACATGGGTTTTTTTTCTTAGGGAGACAACTCAGGCTCCAAATAGGTTTAAAGTGTTCAAGGCAAGGGTAGAGAATGAAGTAAACCTGAGAATCAAATGTTTAAGATCTAATAGAGGTGGAGAATTCACTTCTAGTGAGTTTAATGCATTTTTTCAATAGCATGGCATAAAGAGACATTTTTCTACTCCTAGAACTCCATAGTAGAATGGAGTTGTTGAGAGAAATAACCAAACTATGCAAGAGGTTGCAAGAACCATGATGAAAGAATCAAATGTACCTGATGTGTATTGGAGAGAGGCAATACACACTGTTGTTTATGTTCTTAATAGAGTTTAGATCAGAGGTAACAACACTAAGACTAGTTATGAGTTATGGACTAGTAAGATTCCTCCTATGAAGTACTTTAAGGTGTTTGGAAGCAGACGTTACATTAAAAGAGATGATGAGAATCTTGAGAAGTTTGATAAAGATGTGATGAAGATATTTTCCTTGGATACTCAACTAGTAGAAAATCATATAGATTCTTTAATAAAAGATTGAGGAAGATTGTTGAGAGTGCTAATGTGAAGGTTGATGAGGATATTCACATACCTGTTGAGATAAGTGAAGTTGAACTACATGATCCTATCTGTGGATTAGTACCTCAAGAAAATAAGGAAAAAGAAGAAGAACATAATGAAGAAGAAGATGTAGCTTAGGGAAAAACCTAGGTTAGTAAATTAGAGCTTAAATAAGATAACCCAAAGAAAAGCAATGAAGAACAAAGGAGTAAAAACATAAAAACAAGGAAAGATCTCACCAAATTTCTTCAACCTCCATAATTAACCTCCTTTGCACCATCTCTATTTACTACAATATTATGTTTGCTCTCATATTTGTGATGAGCAACCTATTATAATGTCTATGTCCTAAGCAAATGTTGAAGGATTTGATCTAAAGATCTCACAAGGTAACTATGAAGCAAATATGAAGCAAGCCTAAAAGCATGAAAATATCTAAAGCATGAAGTCAAGAAATTCCAAGATGTCAAGATCACAATGCCAAGAGATGAAGTGTGTCAAATGAGGCCAAATTTTCCATTTTATACAAAATTCAATTTTGGATGAATGGCCAAGATTGAAGATTGACAAATGCCCTAAGATCAATGGTTGAGATTGAATGTGACAATCCACAATTAGGTTTATGGCAATATTAGGGTGAATTTGAAATGAAGAGTTGAGATTTGATTTAGAAAAATTAAATCAATGGACGGAAATGCATGTGACAAGGAGATAAGAATGACATGGAAAAAGAAAGAGCTATAAAATAAAATAATATTAGAAATTATTTGGTTTTATGGAGGAAAGTTTTCATTTTGAATTAAAAATTAATTTAATTCAAAAGTGGTGGGACCATGTGACAGTAAATAATTATTTCAAATTATTTACTAAGAGAGAAAATTAGAAAGTGAGACAATTTTAAATAATTTTATTTAAAATTGGGAAAAGGCCAAGATAGACAATGATTAAATAAATTAAAGAAATCATTTAATTATAAGAATACATTTAGGAATTAATGATGTATTTAAACAAATAAATAAAATTTATTTATTTAAATAATCAGAGGAAATAATGGACAAAAGATAATTAAATAAATTTAAGAATTTATTAAATCATAGAGAGACATTATAGAATTAGTGATGTATTTAAATAAATAAATAAAATTTATTTATCTAAATAATCAAGAGGAATAAAAGACATGAATTAATTAAATAATTATGAATTATTTAATTAATAGTTGAAATTGGACCATAGGACATAATTTAATATTTTAATTATGTTAGGAAGAAATATGGAGAAAATAGAACTTGCATGTTTAGGTCATTTTTATGTGTCTATAGAAGAAGTTCTGGAACTTGTTCCTAAGACTCCTAAGTATGTACACAAGAACCATTCTGGAGAACAAATAATTGGAGATAAGAGTGAAGGTGTGAAGACAAGAAGTAAAGTGGTAGCAACTGAGGTAAGTCTGTGTGTGAAGCATGTGAAGATGAAACTTAGGTTAGAGCTATGAAAGAGGAATTGCAGCAGATAGAGAAGAATCAAACATGGGAACTAGTTCCTAGACCTGTAAATAAGAATGTAATTGGTTCAAAGTGGGTGTTTAGGAATAAGTTGAATGAAAATGGAGAAGTTTTGAGAAACAAAGCAAGACTTGTATGCAAGGGTTATTCACAAGTTGAAGGAATTGACTTTAAGGAGACATTTGCTCTGGTGGCAAGAATGGAAGCTATTAAGATGTTTTTGGCATTTTCTGCCCACAAGGATTTCAAGGTATATCAGATGGATGTCAAGTCTACATTTCTAAATGGAGAATTGAAAGAAGAGGTGTATATAGAACAACCAGAGGGATTTTAATTATTAGATAAACCAGATACGGTTTGTAAGTTGAAAAAGGCATTGTATGGACTGAAACAAGCTCCTAGAGCATGGTATGATAGATTGGACAAATATTTGACACAACAAAATTTTAATAAGGGATCTGTAGACAACAATCTTTATTTCAAGGTGGAAGGAAACAAATTTTTGATAGTGGTAGTGTATGTTGATATCATCTTTGGAGGAAATGAAGGTATGTGTAAGAGGTTTGGAGAGGAGATGCAAAAAGAATTTGAAATGTCCATGATTAGTGAGTTGAATTTCTTTCTTGGTCTTCAAGTGAATCAAACTGATAAGGGGATATTCATTTCACAATCAAAGTATGTCAAATAGTTGTTGATGAAGTTTGGAATGGACGAATCCAAACCAATTAGTACTCCTATGGTGACTGGATGTAAGCTAATTAGAGCAAGTATAGATATATGATTGGTGGACTACTATATCTTACTGCTACTAGACCATATATCATGCATGTAGTATGTTTATTTTCTAGATTTCAAGCAAAACCAGAAGAAGCACATGTTATAGTTGTAAAGAGGATATTCATATATCTTAAGGGCACTTTGGATTATGACCTATGGTATCCTAAGGATAATGACTTTCCCTTGAGTCTTTCACTAATGTAGACTAGGCTGGTTTTGTGGATTATTAGAAGAGTACAAGTGGTGGTGCATTCTTTCTTGGTGGAAGATTGGTTTCATGGCTTGGTAAGAAATAGGATTCAGTTTCTTTACCCAATGCAGAAGCAGAGTATATTGTAGTAGCATCTTGTTGCACACAAGTTTTATGGTTGAAGCAAACATTGAAGGATATTGGAGTGATAGGTGATGAGCCTATCCCTATCTTTTTTGATAATGCAAGTGCTATAAACATTTCAAAGAATCTAGTAATGCATTTAATAATAAAGCATATATCTGTCAAATATCAGTTCTTGAGAGAAAAAGTATTGGGGAATGAAGTCGGGTTGGAGTATGTGTCTACAAAGGATTAGATTGTAGATATATTTACTAAGGCTCTTCTGAAGGATACTTTTGAGTATCTTAGGGAGAAGTTGAGGGTAATTGGCCCTCCTTTGAACTAGGTACACATGGAGGAGCATTATTCAAGTGAATCTACATATTCTTCATTTATCTAGACTGATGAACATGTCTACTCCACAGGGGGAGTAGGAAATTTTCATTTTTGCAGTATGAGTTGTATGGGTGCACTCCTAAGGGGGAGTGATCTAAGCTTTTTAGTATTTTCCATTGATGTCAAAGGGGGGAGAGAGTCATGTGAAAAATAGTAAAAAAGGAAGAGAAGGTCTTTGCCAAGAATAAAGGAGAGTGCAGGAATAAAATGAATGTTGTCTTTGATGGTTTTTCACATCATGTGTTGCCATCAATGACAAAGTGGGAGATTGTTGCAAGTATGAGTAAGTTTGATGGTGTTGTCATTAATGTTGTTCATTGATGTCAACATAGTATAGGATGTTGCAGATTTTGCATGTATAGTTGAGATGTTGATATGTTGTGAGCACATGGAGCTACCTTTATGATGTTGTAGATATGCTGATATGATGGGTTACCAAGTGCGTTTGAGAAAATTAATAAATAGAGAAGTCATAGTTTTGTAAGTTTAGAATGTGCTCTAGTTTGTGCTCCGCATTTCTTCTATGTTGATCCTATGTTTGTGTGGATCTAAGGTGTTTCTTACGGTCATTTTTTGGTGATATCTCCTGATTTGTAGCTTCTAGTTTGTTGAAGAGTGAAAGTTGTGTGAACTAGTCTGGCAGATTTGTTTGTCTAGGACTAGGAGAAATGTTTCTACTCCACAGTTCTCCATTGGTTTGTTTCAAATATTTTAGATATGGTAGAAAGTTTGTAAAGGTGTTATCTATGTTCTGACAAAGGTGTTCGTGGTTTGGTGCTCCAGAAGATGAGTTTTAGAGTTATTGTGTATTCCTATTCAGTCTAGATGGACTAATGGAAGGTGTTTTGAGTATGAAGTTTGTTTCATTCTCTACAAATGTATCTAAAGGTATTTGAGATATTTTCTTGTGCTTGATGAAGAATGTTACATCATCGACATGTTATCTTCTTGTTGGGAAGCCTTTACTTCAAATTTTATTTTTGTTTTCATTAGGTTTGGCCAACCTGGTGTTTACACTTCATACGAAGGATTAAGAATTAATTTTGGAAGCGTGTGATTGTTCTGAGACATTGTTTTGGGCCTTGGTTAAGTCTTAGTTTGGTTTGCTCTCATTCATTTCCACTATGGGAATGTTGAGTTTCCAACCTAATTTGAATTTATGAAATGAAGCATGTGAAGCCGACCTTGGAGAAAGTTTCTAAATACATGTTGAGATGTTGTGAATGAATGAATCAATTATGCCATGAGTTTGAGAAGCAAAGTGTGCGAAAATGAATTGAGATAGCAGTACTATAATGTGTTAGACTCCTAAAAGCAGTGAGCTGATGGTGTGATCTACAAATCTTCTGATCAAGGATACGAATGTGTGTAACCTATTGTGGTGGATCTTTTTGTTATCTTTTGTATCTGTAGGTAGTGAGCCTCCCTGTTGGACAATGATTCCTTTCTATAGGCAGTGAGCCCTTGTATCCGGGCAATGAGCCCTTGGCAATGAGCTTATATTCGCTTTTTTCTATTACTTTATATTGTGAGTTAATCCTCACCATGGTTTTTCCCTCATTTGGTTTTCCATGTAAATTTTGGGTTTCCTATGTTGATATTGCTTTCTATTATTTGTATTTCATGTTCATACTTAATAACAAAATTAAGTCGATAAGAAATTTATAAGTGTTTGAGATTTGAGTTTGTGTTTGGTGACAACTAATTCACCCTCCCCTCTCAGTTTTCTTATGCATTTCAATAGGTTGTGAGGCATGGAAAAAATTTATGATATTGAGAGAAGTTGATGAAGAAGGAAATGAATTAACTATACAAATGTGGACACACCTATGGGATCAGAATTACACTGATTCTAATTATATGGCATTCTATAATGTTTTCAAATTTGGTGTCATGGAAAGTTTAGGCATGAAGACTATATATAGGATTTCTAGAGTTATCAAGGAGATCCCAAGGCTAAGGTGTTCAGAGAAGACACCAAGCATGATCAAAATTGGTGTGACTGGTTTTTGCATTCTCATTACACCTCTATCAGAGTCTATGCAAGGGTTTCACCTTGTTGTCTACCCATATATGTTTCTAACTATATGGAACTCATAGAGATAATATGGCAGGTGGATGCTATGGACAAGGAACACTTTATAGATCCTAAGAAAGCATTTGTCATAGCCTCACAGTGTTCTTTTGGTTATTTTATTGCTACTGCTAAGGAAGGATATGATAAGTTTGGTATCATGTTGAGTAACCTCAATATGCCAATGGATGAGTTGAGATATGTTGACCCAAAAGGGTATGTGGACAAGGAGAGAATGAGAAAAAGTATATTTGTATTTTCACATCATTTCCTCTATAAAGATGATGTGATTAGAAACTTTCCTTCATATGCTACAATAGTGACAATAAAGAAAGAATGGTTATACATTTGTAGCCTTGAAGAGAAAATCATGAAGAAGAATCCATTCTATATTAGCGATTATGATGAGATCAAGGGTATCTATAAGAAAGATATGCTTAAGATAGAGGAGTATCAAAGTGGTGATTTCTTTCAAAAGGTTAAGGAAGCTAAAAGGAAAAAAAATGTTGATTAGTGAGAAATATGAAGAACACGTGAGAAGTCTTTGAGCTTAGTCAAAGGATCAAGGTACTCAACAATAGCCCTTGGAAATTGGTGAAGGGTCAATGATCAGACCATTGGTTGAGTATTCAATGATAGAACAATTTGGAGAGGAACAATTTGTTGAGCAAATGCCTAGTGAGCAGGAGGTGGAAAAAAGATTCCCCTCCCCTGAAATAAAATATGCTTTTGAACCTTACATTCCAAACAATAGAATTGTTAAATGGGAATATGATGAGGATGTAGATGATGATTCTAGGATAAACACATGTAAATAATTCACTTCAAATACTCTTTTGTTAAAACTAATGAATTTAAGGAATTTGTTATTCAAATCAAGAGTTGGGATATAAATAAAAGGATTGAAGAGGTAAAAGCTAGTGTGGACCTGCCATTGCAAGAGGAGGTGAAGAAAGAAGAAGAGAAAATCTTAAATGAAATTGCAGCAATTACCCCTATTGAAGCTAGGAAAATTGTCAAGGACAGTGGCATAATGTTATTGCTAGGGTGGAATCTCACATCAGGCATTGTATTGGATGCAATCAAGAATCATTCAAGGGCCCACCTATCAGAAAGAATATTTTGACAATAAGGTGTTTGGATCAGGTTTTAGTCCCAAATTGCACACACTTAAAATTTGGTCAATGAAACCTAACATAGGGAAACCTAAAGTTGTCAAGTTGGTGGAAGAAGTTATTGGCACTGTTGTGATAAAGAGAGCTACAAAAATCACCCCCACCCAAGTTGCACAACTAATAGTCTATGCTACAATGTTGAGTACAGATACTACACAAATATCTTAGGAGTGACATGATAAATTTTTGGACAAGTACAACACTCTCCTTGATGAATATAATAGTATGAAGGTAACTACTACACAAGAAATTTGATCACAAAGGGATTTTCCATCTCCATCTTCTTTTTAGTTTTCATCCCAAGATAGGGAGACCCTATCATTGAGAATTAGTAGGCTGAAAGAGGAATTGCAAATGGAAAGGGAAAATGTGAAGAAGGCTAAAGAGGAGACATAAAAAGTTGCAAAGGGCATATTTGAGAGTATCTTAGGACATAAGGTCTCCAAGCTTGTGCACAAATCAAAAAATGTTTGGTAGTTGTATAAGAGCATTCAAGAAGCTTACAAAAGGTACACTCAAGTGCAAAGTGTTTTTCAGAATGATTAGACCAAGTGGAGTGCAAGATTTGGTTCCCTCAAGTCGATGATTCCAAACATGAAGGATGATCTTAAGGCTCCTAAAAATATCCCATAATTGATAAAGGAAGTTGATTTATTAGGGGAGATTTCAGCATTTCATGGTAAGCTAGGTGTGCAGCTCTAGACTAAGTTGAAGATGTTTAGGGATATGGAGGAATGGAGAATGCCTAAGATGTTGAATGAAGGAGAGCATAAAGGGTTTAATACATGGAAGGAAAAGATAGAAATTATGCTCCCCACTACCAAAGAAGCTATAAGTCTCGGTGATTATACAATGTTGAATACTTTTCTGGATGACTTGACAAAAGTTGAGGTACATATGGATGTGTTTGTTGAAGAGGCCAAAATATTAATATGTGCCATGTATAATTTGCATAATTCTAAAGTGTAGAAATTATTGGATACTAAATGGCCCATCAAAGAGGAGTATAATGCATGGCTTGGAAAATTTATAGATTAAGCCTTGGATAAAGTGTTGATAAAATTATCTCCTCTCAATCGTAAAGATGATGACATTAATGATAATGTGAAAAGTGCAATCATATTTTCTCTCTTTATGCTTTTATGTTTTGTGTCTTAATATTTTTGAGCATGTGAATGGAATGCTACAATAACCCAATGATGCCTTTTGGAAGGCTTGATAAATCTTCATTGACAAATACAAATAGTTTTTGTCCCACGTGAATTTTTCATCCCTCAAATGGTAAATGTAACTGCAATAGAGAATATATTTTGTAGCAGTCAAATAAAAATGTGATATGTGTGCATTCTAGCCCAAAGAATATAAAAAATTGTAAATATTCAAATCCAATTGTCTCCTAATGTATTCATCTTTTGAGCTATTAATGAAATAATCAATGATTGTTTCAGAGATCCTCATTATGTTTTAATGAGTGTATGGATTTTTCTTTGTTCAAATTCAAAGAATTTGTTAAACATCTTGGATGAATACACAGGTTCAAATAGTTGAATGCCAGGATATGATAATTAGTTTCTAGTTTGGAGTGATTGAGACTGGTGTTGTAATGTAATGTTAAGTGTTCATTTGTTGTCAAGGTTTATTTGCAATTGTAATAGACTATGTACCCTTAATTAAGGCACTGCTCTAGGTTTTGTTTTGTGCTAAATTGTTCTTTGTCTCTCACAACAAATACATTAAAATCATTAAACTCCTTAAATATTTATTAAAATAAATGTCAAGTTGAAATCTATCATACTCTATTGCTCTGTAAATAATTAATATGCAAATATTTACCAGATGTTTGCACTTATTTAATTATCAAAGCAACTTCAAGTGCATCTCATCTATTATTTATAATGTATGTGATTAATTGGAACAGAGGATAATAGATTACATTGTGGGATCACCCTCCTAGGTTTTGTAAAGCCAAAAGTATAGGAGGAAATCCTTACAGGCTTGCACTTGTTCATTTGCCAATCCTTCAGTTAGCTTACCATTGGAAAATAGAAAATTCCATAGGCTTAATTGTGAGATAAGCTTGGTTCATAAAAAATAACCAACACCTCCAATGCTTTGCATCATCCTCAATTGTCGAAAAGAAAAGTCACAAAATATAGAAGAATGATGATACAAATAGAGGAAGTGTATAACATGTTTATCCACACCTATATCCAAGCACCTACAAGGGTGGCAAGGTTCCTCCAAGTAGGATAACAAAACAAAAAAAGATAAGCATATGAGAACACACACAAAAACAAATCTAGGCTATAGGTAAAGAAGAGGTATCGCCCTAGTCCTCGTCAACTAGGAGGTCATCCTATTCACAATCTAGGTCATTATAGGGGGAGGGTAGATAGGGCTACAATGGGGGATAGCAAGAGAGGTACCCTCCAACTTTTCTATAATGAGAGCTAGGGAGGGGCGTAGTGACTAACTCTGGAGAGGCAGGGGCTACCTCCATAACTAGGATGGTGCAAGCCAAAACAGAGATAGCACTTGAAGAAGAAGAGCCCTTTTTTATGACCGCCACTCAAAGTGAGGTCGTCCTTCGACTTACACTTTAGCGAATCATACTAGATCCCCACAGAAGAAGCGAAGGTAGAGGAGGGAGAAGAAAAAGATACAACAGACACCACCATTGTGTTTGGCATGTTTATGGGATGGGGGAATGGAGGGATTTCTTAAAGGGATATCAAAAGAGGAGGCTCCATGGAGGGAGAAATAAAAACCTGCACCCTTTTGGTGCAATAAAAACTAGAACTGAGGCAAAAGGAGAAAAAGATGCACAACAAAAGATGTTGAGATAGGAGCTACTATCTCTCTATCCATCTTCTATGAGACAACTTGTTCTACAGCTAGAGCTTTTCTCCTACGTTTGTACTCATGTGCAAGCCGATTACGTCAACTCTGGGTACTATAATTTGTAGCTTAAGAAGAGATAGGAGGTTACTATTCTATCACAGGAGAATCCTCCACAACCGTCATTGGTGGAAGCACAACCTCCTAGACAGTGGAAGGAGGAGGAAGCACAGGAATAGAAATGGTAGACACAAGTTCCTCGATAGAATGCCTCTTCCCATTCACTGTTAGAGGGGTAGGAGGAAGAGTGGTAGGTAACAATAGAGGCCAAGACACTAGAGAAACCCCATGAGGACATTTTCCCTTGGCATAGACAACAATTCTAAGAATGGTGGGAAATATTGGAAGTTCAAAAACTTGCCATTTATCTTTTTTTCCATGCAGGAACCATAGGAATCCCATGCGGGGCATGGAAGTAGGAGTTGAAGATGCCACAAAAGGGTGAGAAGTAGAAGCATATGGAGTGGAATAAATAGAAGGAGAAGTCCCTTAAGCGTGATCAAACTTCCACTTTCCCTTTTGTTGGGTGGAAGAGGTAGCTTGCTATTGTGTAATCATGGAGCTTTTCAACAAGATAATGTAGGGAGATACTAGATAGCACATTTTCGATGTCGTGTCCCTAGCCTTATACTTGACATAAGTATGGTATAATAAATCTCCCCTTGGAGGGAGAGGTCCAATTGGATTGGGACAAAAGTGGTCCTATGAAAAGCTCCCATGCGACACTAGTGGTTTATAACTAGTGTTGTGCACTATATGCACAAAACCATCATAAGAGAATTTGAGACATTTATGAACTACAAAAATGATGCCATTCATGGAGACTAACCAAGGAATTCCCAGTCTCACTCTAAATAGGTCATATTTTGGGATTATAAAAAGGATGTATAAATGCCCTTGGGTCCTACCAAGATCAAAAGAGAAATGGAACCAATAGCAAGGGATGAGATTCCATCATGTGTATGGATAGTGGCATTCAACTCTTTGTATTCCTCTCTATATAGATCTCATGATGCAAGTGCACACATATTCTAGTATCATGTATGTGTACTTGGTGGTACTAGAAAAATTGATGTTCATTTATACCAATCAAGATAAGGCTCGATAAGAGGTTGGGGATCTAGCAAAGTAAATACTTTATCTTTCAATAACTTCTTCAAGATAATAATGTAATATTTTGATAATTTTATAAAGAGCCTATTGCATTTTAGGCCCTTATCATTAAACATAGAAACCACATTTGTAATAGCTTTATTTTTCCAAAAATTGACACTACGATACTATCATCAGAATGAGAGTGCAAGGAAGATCCCCTGAACTATGCAACCATCTACTGGTAATCTCATAATGCAACACACAAATGTGCAAAAATGGGATACTTCATCAAGGAATTCTTTTCCTACCAAGGTCTCTATAGGTTTTTTATGATGACCTTTTGAACATCTAAGTCAAGAAAAGGATAAGAAATTTGTGAGAACATTGCTTGATAACAAGTGATAAAATTAGTTATCTTTTCATGATCTCCTTGCTTACAATGGATGAGATCTAATAAGGCCATCTTTTCCCTAATGTTTTCCTAGAATTTTCTTATAAATTGATTTACCAATTGATCAAATGAGAATATATAGTTATCTAGTAAGGAATAATACCACTCAAGGGCAGTGTCCTTAAGGGATCTTGGGAAAAACTTGGTCATTAGAGTGTCATGATGGAATAAATTTGTGCACATTTCATTAAATGCTAAAACATGTGTCTAATGATCTCCTTTACCACCATAATTTTTGAATTTCAGAATCTCCATCCCTTGAGGGATAGGAGTGTTTAGAATAGAAAATGATAAAGGACTATGATGGAAAAATGGTTGAAAAATAGGCTATGAAATAACATTACATAAGTTTGCTAACTATTTTTGCATCTAACCCATGTTCTGCGATAAGACATTTAATATTAGGTTAGATGATGAAATAGGACTAGTAGAACCACCACCATAACCACTGGAGCCACCCACCCACATCCCACCAGAGAATCCACCACCTAAGCCAACATGGACCCTAGGATTACTGCCAAGAGCATTAGGAGTGGTAGAAATAAATCCCAAGGGTACATTTCTTACTTAAAAGTGGGGGCTTGCTGAGGAATAGAGGTTGTGTCAGCCAAAGGACCGGTCTTGACCATACACATTGATGTTCAAGGCATGGAGACTTCTAGTTGTATTTCAGCAGTCTTAGAGCCTAAGTCTTAGGTGATGTTTGATCAAGGGTTTTAATCTGAGACATGAGTGCCCATAATATTTGCAAGACCTGAGAGAAGTTCAAGCCTCTCCAGTCTATGTCCAACATAACACTAAATTCTTTTACAAACTTAGCTTCTTTAGCCAAGGTTCTCTCCTTTTCTAAGTACCTCTCAAAGTCCTCAAGTCTCCCATCTAAGGAAATGATTTGTATTGAAGGGATCTTGATAGCATCATCCTCATCCATAGATGAGATGGAAGGAGAGGAAAGAGGAGTAGGAATACAAGTGGTTTCCCCAAAATGGCTAGAGAAGCTCATATTTGTTCCCAAAATTATTTCCTCAAAGGTGGGACTTGTAGTGAACTTCTTAGGATCCATCTCTATATGTCACAAACTTCTTTTGATGAAATTCTTCAAGGTTGTAGATTGAGTCATAAAGGTCATAAAATTTTACAACACACAAGTCCATAATTTACCCAAGGTGTGAGAGATGCATTCGTGACACCAAGAAACAAACACAAAAACTTTCATGTTTGCTTCACCAAAAATGTAGAGTAGGGGGATCTGTCACCCTTATAACTCTAGGTTACGAGAGTCTTGAGGAAGAAACTTCCCTAAACTATCTCAAGTTTGACTAAACAAATTGGGAAGGGAGAATATTGAGGCTAAAAAGGAAGGGCAAGCAACATATCACTTTAATTCTACTAAAGGCAGGTGTTTGTAAAGTTAGATGAGTTTATCACAAAGGTTCCAAACTACTACCTAGATAGTTCATTGTTTAAGGACACACATCTCAAGGACATGCTAGTGTCTTGTATAGACATGGGGCTAAGAAATGGAAATGAAGCACAATATACCTACTAACCACTTGAATATTGATTTTTTGCAGTTTAATAGATGTAAATGATGATTTTGGTTTGGCCCCTCACAATTCTTTGCTCCTCCTAGGGTTTTTCACCTAAAAGGAGAAAGGGGATTGGATGGGGGACCAAAATGCAAGGTTTTACACTTAAAGTCTATGTTAATTAAGTGTATTATGCCTAATTAAGATGTTCAAATGCACTAATCTGAAATTGAAGTGATCTAATGATGCAAAACCTAAGAAAATGAACTTGTTTGAAAACATTATGTGATATGCAAAAAAGTAAAACAAATGTAATAAAGATCAAATGTGGATGTAAAATAGGAACTATTCACCTAGAAACTGAATATGAATAGATTGGAAGTTTTAGGAACCACAAAAATCCTAGAAATTTTGACTTTTTAGGCAATAGGGACACTTAGGCCAATCTGGGCGACTTAGTCCCAAAATAGGGAATTTTGCCTAGAAATTTGTTTCTAGTAAAAGGCTATGAAAATTTGTAAATATTTCTAGAAAATAAGTGCAATGGAACTAAGTTTCCCCTATGGGCGACTTAGTCCACTTTGGAAATTTTCTGTAAATCTGAAAGTGGAAACAAAAGCCCACAATTTGCACTTTACTCTTTGATAGAAATATGGATCTAAATCTTCAAAAAACCCTACAAAAAAAAAAGATAAATTTGTTTATAATGGAGGGTTTTCCTTGGTCAAACCCCTAGTTGGTATTTTAACTTTGTAGAAAATGAAATCTATATAAACCCTAGCTAGCCTTAATTGTGTCTGAGACTAGGAAAGGTTGAAAATGAGAGAAAACCCTATTTTAATGTGTTAGAATGAGGTGAATAAATGGTATTTGAGAGATGCAAGAATTTAATGCAAGAAACCCTACAACATTCAAATGAATGTAAATGACATGAATAAATGTAATGCAAACCTTAAGTCTAAAGATAAGAACATGGAAGATGGAATCACTTCAAAAATAAGTCATTAGGTGAGATTTGATGGCTAGTTGCATCTTTGCAACCTAGATTTCTTGATGATTCACCATAGGCATTGATGATCAATATTTTTCAATGTGAGATCTTGAATAGGAAGTGAGCTTGAAGACTTGCAAAAACCTTATTTTTCTGCCCTAAAGCTTCAACTTTGTTGTAAAATGCTATTGAATCTTCTTGTGTAAGACACTTTTGCTCTTGACTTTTAATTTTTATTTTTTTTAAAATGACTAGGAGATGTGAAAAATGACTTAAAATGTGTATTTATAAGCATCAACACCTAATTTTCCCATTATTTAGACCTAAGAGGCTAACATACATTGACAAATTAATTTGAATTAATGAAATTCCCACTCAAAAGTGGGAAATACCCCAAAAGAGACTAAGTCACCGCCTTGTGTGACTTAGTCTCACCAAGAATATTTTTGGTGGGTTTCACAAAATTTGAGTGGTTTTAATGATATTTGTTGGGATTTAAGTGGGCCTCAAAGTCCAAAATTATGAGTATTAGGGGCCTATAAATACAATTTTAAGAGGTGATTGATGGAAGGTACCTAAAGCAAGACTTAGTTTTACTACAAAATTGTCTCTTTCTCCAAGATTATACAATTTTTGGAAATACATTAAGCCCCCACTTTAGTTCCCATATGACTATGCATGCATATGCAAGCTAAAGTATTCTAAACAATGCACTTTATTACATAAAAGGATACTTGTTCAAAAGGTGGGAGAATGAAGCCCCTAGTGTAGTTATCTGCAAAACCATAACATTAGGAAACTGCATACTGCAACACACATTCGTTAGTTATCAAAAATCCTCTTTTACTAACTTCTTAGAAAGAAAATTTGAGGGTAGATGTATGCCCCCCTTGATTCTGCTTGCTTTGTGGAGGTGGAGTCAAGGTAGCAATCTAGCCATGTCAAATTCAAAATATCATATCAAAGGACATTTCCAAGTACCATGTCACATAACAATAGATAGTTTATGATGTCGGGGGAAGAATCGTGATTCCAACACATCAAACGGCATAAAAAATAGAGTTCTCTAGCTCTCATTATGTTGGTTTGAAGAAGAGGTACTTTATGAACTCTTAAAAGGAAAATAACCCTATTTTAATGCATAATGAGTAAAAAGAGATGAAAAATGGAGTAAAAGAGAAAAAGGGGAGTAATGTGTTACTTACTATTCATTTTTCCTTCGTGTAGCTTGAGAGTGACGAGTGAGATGAGAAAATGCCGAGCAAACAAGGGTACACACCTACATGATTGGACGTTCTCTAGGACTAGGTGGCGCATGATGAGCATCAACATGAGGTGAGTGGATTTTGTAAGCTTCATTTTGTGATTTTGTAATGATTTAATTAATTTTAAGGTATATCTAGGTTGATTAAGGGTCTTGGAAAAAAGTTTGCAAAGCGTCTCTTTTTTTTGCAAAGTGTCCCTTTTGTTTGCAAAGTGTCCCTTTTGTTTGCAAAGTGTCCCTTTTGTTCGCAAAGTGTCACGTTTCTTCACAAAGTGTCTTATTTCTTTGCAAAGTGTCCCATTTAATTGAAGAATGTCCCAAAAGGGGTCTAAAGTGTCTAGAGCCTTTAGGAAAGCACACTATATTGACTTTACTACACTTACATGATGAAAAACATAAAAAGGAAAGATTTAAGATGAATTTTAGAGTATATTTGTGTAAATTTTAAAGGTACCCGCCTGAGGATGAAAATGGATAGGAGGGAGACAACTGAGTTTTCTAAGAGATTTGGCTCCATCACTATCAATAGAGGAAATGGAGCATATTTAGGCTATCAGTATCTATTGGGCATATCTTATACCTGCCATGAGATACCACAATGCCATGTTGATGGCTCTCTATGAGCGATGGGATACAGATACATGCACATTTCATCTACCTACAGGAGAGGTGACAATCACATGGAGGATGTACATTAGATTCTTTGCATGCTAATTCAAGGAGAGCAAGTATATTTCCACAGAGATCACAATTTTCATGAGTAGAGAGTTGATTTACAGTATTGTTTAGATGGTACAGTGCATGGTGCATGGGTTAGAGGACAAATTGATTTATCCATGTTATTATATTCATGAGCACCAATGATTTGACACATTATGATGCATACCATAGCTCTAGTACTTGTCCCTAATGGCCAAAGTTCTCATCTTGAGGGTGGACTAGTCCACATGGTTCAAGGGATGGCAAAGTGGAAGATAGTATACGCTTGGGGTCGAAGTATGTTGGCACATCTCTATTATGATCTGGGGTGATTTGTATACTAAGAGATGGACAATATAGTGTATTGCACACTTCTATAGGTGTGGTGCCTTGAGCACATTACATGTACTAGACTAGTTGGCTATCCATGCACGACAGCAGTAGGATACCCATGGGCTTTCTGGTATCCGTTGCAGTGACTATGGCAGTATGGTGATTTGCACTTTTGGAGGGTACAGTTTGACCAACTAGATGAGGATGAGGTCCTTTGGAGACCTTATTAGCTAACATTATAGTGGCTATATTATACTGAATAGTTGAGGAGGATGCAGATGGATAGATTTTTGGTTGGCCGCCATGACCACATAGTACAACCATTCTACTATGATCGAGTCATGCGACAGTTTGGAGAAGTACACATACCACCCTGGGCACGATCCTCTTTCAGGATATTAGTGTGGAGTGCACAAAGACTAGGTGATATAGTGCGACTCACACTCAAGCACATAGCCGAGAGTGACTTCAATCAGTCTAATCACAACCAGCCACCATTCTCTAACGCAGATGATGTTGGTTCCACAACAAAGTATGAGGAGTGGTGGATAGTGACTCTACCATCACTAGTATTCCCAATGGACAAGCCAGTGGGAGATGCGGAGTCACTACCAGATGATGGAGAGGAGCAGGAGGATAGGGCCGAGGAGACACGCTATAGACCTACCAATATATTTACAGATGTGATCTATGATGAGTATGATGAGAACGCAGATCTAGATTATGAGGATAAGGAGGGAGAAGAGGAGGATGAGGAGGAGTATGAGGAGGATGAGGAGGAGGAGTAGTATGAGGAGGAGGAGCCACCCCTAAGTGAGGATTATGAGGTAGTAGTTGAGGACCATTAGGAGGGGGGAGATTCCTCTCCCATCCATAGGACGAGGTCACGAAGCAGCAATTGCAGCTGGCACCAGTACTCAAAACTGAGGGGAGGCTAGCTCAACCTCCATGCCCCCATTACAGGATGAGATTGAGGTGACACATCTGACCGGTGACATAGTAACTCAAAGTACATGCATAAAATCAAAAATCATCATGATTTTAGTTTGACCCCTCACAATGCTTTGCTCCTCCTAGGGTTTTTCACCTAAAAGGAGAAAGGGGATTGGATGGGGGACCAAAATGCAAGGTTTTACACTCAAAGTCTATGTTAATTAAGTGTATTATACCTAATTATGATTTGAAAATGCACTAATCTGAAATTGAAGTGATTTAATGATGCAAAACCCAAGAAAATGAACTTGTTTGAAAACACAATGTGATATGCAAAAAAGTAAAACAAATGTAATAAACGATCAAATGAGGATATAAAACAAGAACTATGCACTTGGAAACTGAAGATGAACAAATTGGTAGTTGTAGGAACCACAAAAATCCTCAAAATTTTGACTTTTTAGGCAATAGGGACACTTAGGCCAGTCTAGGCGACTTAGTCCCAAAATAATGAATTTGCCCAAAAATTTGTTTCTACTTTAAAACGTGTCAGAATCTATAAATTTTTTTGGAAATGCAATGTAGTGGGACTAAGTCGCCCCTATGGGCGACTTAGTCCACTTTGGATTTTTTGCAAATCTAAAAGTGGAAACAGAAACCCACAATCTGCACTCTGCTCTTTGATAGAAATTCAAATCTGAATCTTCAAAAAACCTTGCAAAATAGAAGATAAATTTGTTTCTAATGGGGGGTTTTCCTTGGTCAAACCCCTATTTGGTATTTAAAATTTTTAGAAAATAAAATTTATATAAACCCTATCCTTAATTGTTTCGAAGACTAGGAAAGGCTAAAAATGAGAGAAAACCCTATTTTAATATGTTAGAATGAGTTGAATAAATGGTATTTGAGAGATGCAAGACTTCAATGCAAGAAACCCCACAACCTTCAAATGAATGTAAATGACATGAAGAAATGTAATGCAAACCTTAAGTCTGAAGATAATAAGAACATGGAAGATGGAATCATTTCAAAAACAAGTCATTAGGTGTGATTTGACGGCTAGTTGCATGAAGCAAGAATGAAGTGAGTGAGAATGAGATAATGAGAGAATGAAGTGTGAGAATTTTGCATGAAGGAATGAAGAAATGAGTTTGAATTAGTAAAATAGAGGCAAGAGGTCAATTTCTGTCAACCAAGGGAGGAAAAGGATGTTACTTTTCATAGCCAATCAAAAAAAAATGGTTCTACAAATTTTAGGGATAGGAATATTGTCAAGACAACAACATGACACATAAACGTCCATGTGGCATGAACACTTCCTTGATAAAAATTCCTCCACTGACATAAAAAGATGCGGTCAGGTGGAAGGAACATGGTGATGCAATGGACTTTGTATCATTGGATTTATATTTTCTAAGGTAGGGGTAAATAAATGGAGAATTTTCCTAGGGTACAAATTCACTCCATTATAGTTTCTTTTACATTTCTATTGTACTAGTGTTTTATAATTATTTTTTTTAATTCTTTATAGAATTATTCCAATAGAAGTGGCTACATTAAATAACAATTTTTTGTTACATTTCTCACAATATCATTTCCAAATTCATTAAACATTACATTGATTTAATGTAGTTTAATTTTTTTGTTTTACATAAGAATTATATATGCAAAAAAAATGTTCATCATCTAATAAAATGGAAATATTTTTCATGGAGTAACAGAGTAGGCTATATAGGTCTAGTAAGGGACTAAAAAATACATTTATCTTTTTATTCTAAGAAATTGACATGTACAAATGAAAATGGATAAATTAAATCTAAATGATCATAAAAATCCCCTTTTTGAAGCTTTCTAATGCATTAGTAAAAAGGATAAATGGGATGGAACTAAAAAAACACTAGTAAAAGGGTAGAAAATTAAACTCTTAAACAAAAATAATAATTAAATTTTGGAATGTGAAGCCTCAAATTCCATTTTTTATAAATTGGGTGAAACCACCAATTTTCTTAGTTAGGAAATTTGGAAATAATTGTGATGCTTATGATATTACTACAACATATGAAAAAAAATAGTTTTAATGAGACTACCACAAATAAATTGTATCTATTATAAATTAAACTAGTATTTTTGACCTACCTATAAAGACAAAAGAAATAATAGAATTAGCTAAAAAAACAACTAAAAATTCCATACACAAGGAAGGATTTGAGTTACATAAAGAATATGCTAAGGAACAATTAGGAGCATCAATAAATGGGAGATATTTTGGGAACCAAGATCAATTGCAATATTTGATTCCATAATGATTTAGATTAATATTTAATCATCAATAAATTATTGAAGTTAGATGATGGACATACATATGTCCTAAAATCCAAGGAATATTTCTTATCTCCAAATGGACAATTAGAGCTACTCAAGGTGAAGAGCTATACATAGAGTAGCTCTACCCTCTACGAAGGGTATATATTATATATCAAAATTGAAAGAGAAACTTCTTCTAGTTGCATTCCTTAGTTTCTAAGTTTCTAAACTAGAGGGATTCCTCCTTAAACATTGTCTCAGTTTCTTGACCTTCATTTGGTAGAATAAATTTATCCACCTTGGCATTAATTAATTGCCTTTTCTATCCATCTAGCTACTTACTAGCTATTTTATAAATATGTTGAATAATTAAATGATATTTGGTACATCTCTATAAGCACATGGAACTCATGAGACCACAATCATTCCTTTTTTCTAAATGTATAAGCAAGTGTTTGAGATTATCTAACAATAATTATTTGTAATTTATATTAATATCTATCCCCTAACCCATTATAACGTCCTCTAGCTAAAGTTTTAATGAGCTTTCCTTTTTTTTGCTCATGGACCTTGAAATTTTGGTTGAAAAATGTGTGGAGTTTGTTGCTTTAAATCCCAATGAACCCACTCCCCTACTTCTCCACCAGTGTCTTATCCTAAGAATCTACCACTTTCATCTGGCTTTATGCCCTCTGAAACCCATTTCATCTATCCATATAGAGGAAATTGCACCACCCAACAAGACCAACTTATCTCTAGCTGAATCTAAAGGCCCTACCAAGAAAAGTCATCTGGTCCCTGAGGTTTCTTAGAAACCCAAAACTGCTACTAAAAAACTTAAGGGTGTTGAGGAACTACCCAAAGCAATGCGGCAGTGAGCCTATGTGATCTCAAGTCTACCCCTGCTAAGACTCCCAGTAATCCTGGTCTAAATAAGAAAGGTAAGGAGGAGAAGGAGCCTTCGAATAAAGGGAAAAATGTTATGAGCAAGGACTCGTTGGGTGACACGGTGGTGGTGGAGACTGTGGTTATGGGTTGTGATACCATTATTCAGCATTCTGGAAGATTGGCTATGAACAGGAAAAAAATGCAAGTTAGAGATTTGGACACTGAAGAGGAGTTGTCGGACAGCAGAGATAGCAGAGTTGAAGAGGTGTCAAAAGGTGAAGAAGGTGAGAAAACTAGAGGTCCCTCTTCCATTCCTAACAAGGGTAAAGCTCAAAAGGAGGTGTCAGCCTCTCACTCTTCAAAACCGCTGGAGATTGAGCAAAATGGCCTGACTACACTATGGGAAGTGGTGAGGAGCTCGATGTATTGAAAGAAAGAATGGACAAAATGGACAAAAAATTAATGGTTTGACCCATTTCACGGTCAAATTAGTTCACTGTGTCACTAGTACCTTATTGGTCATCATGAAAGATGAAATGGAGATGAAGAAGACTGAAGACCACCAGGAGTGGATCGGCGATGATTTGGTTCAGCTTGTCTAAGAACTGGGAGAACACCAGCTAGTCTGTTGTTGGTCAGTTGATGGTCCATGTGTTGTTAGTCTATGTCTATTTTTGGTTTAGTGTTTTGTTTTGTTGCTTTTTATTTTGGACTCTATTGGCCCTTGGGGCTCTCTCTGAAGGGTACAACACCCTAAAAATGCTACTTACTTTATCAAAAAAATCCTCTAGCTAGAATTATACTTCTTCAAGATACTTCTCTTTCTTCTCTCTTAAATATTAGTAATATCTTATGGTATAATCTCAACAAGTGCTTATGAAAATTAAGAGTTGATGCAACTCTCAAGTCCGTGTGTGAAAAATTCTCCACTCCAAACTTGTAGTGTTTGGGGAAAGAATTCAATTAACTAAATAGCCTCTTAACATCTATTATACTTTCTCCCAAAATATGTAAAAAGATCATGTTTGAGAATGAAAAATTTTCATGTGACCTTAGAAAGACACCTATAAGGATCTCACTTTCATATTTGTTAGAAATATGTATTGGAACATAATTTTTGGGCTTCAAGACTAGTATGAATGTTATTTTATAATCAATAAGATATGTTCTTATCAATTATTTAAAATAGAATAGTATATACGTTATTTAATTACTCATGCTCTTTGTTAGGAGATGTAGTCTAAGATGTTTACTCGATAATATGCAATTTTCTACATGGATGCTTTCTCAAACTTGATGTAAGATACTCTTAAAGGAAAAGAAAAAATTCTCAATAATTGCAACAAGTGTAGGATTAAATCTTCAAGGTAAAATCTTAAAAATACTTGAAAAATGCAATAATGATATTATTATAGGGACATCTTATGTGTTTGCTACTAGTGCAATTCTCCATGGTCAAGGAAAGATCAATTTTAATAATCTATATTATTTCAATAACATGTTGTAGACTATTCAAAAGATGGACCTTATGCTTGTAGGCCCTCCTAATCAATTTATTGAAGAATGATGTAACCTTTTGATAATATGATTTGTATCCCGACATATGACTTGAATTTCATTCATGGGATTGCTATTTGAAATTTTTTATTATAGAGGAGAAAAGTGAGTTCTCCATCTTATATCCACTATTATAGTTTTTCCTTGAGATCACTCAATATGGTGTTCAAAATTCAATAGATTTTGTTTATAAGTTGAAAAATTCAACATATTCCTCAACCTTTATCCACTTCATCCCTAATGGTTCATTCAAAGTCTAACTAATATTGATTTTTGACACCCTAGTCTAAATTATACATGCAATTATGTCCACTATACTCAAAATCGCCTCTTACTCTCCAAGATGGTTCCTTCCCAAAACTAGATTATTGCCAATTAACTTTTGTAGTAGAGTATTTGAGTTAAGGATTTAAGAAGTCATATTTAAAATAAATCTAAACCCACAATAGCATCACCTTCATAGAACTTCTCATCATTGAAAATAATCAAAGAATATTAGACCATATTATAGCAATTTACATCATGTGAACATATTCTAGAGTTTAGGTATCTTGCATTCCCATGCCTTTTGAAGTTTTGATGCTTGTGAAAGCAACAACAAATATTCAACTAAGGACTATGAATGTTCCGCACATCATTGAATTATACTGATGTATTCATTTACTGTGGATGCTGGTATTAACCAATAATGCAACGTTACAGCTGAAGAAGAGGACGATAACTCCTTAGCAACTTTTTAGCAAAGTGATCATTCCCAGGCGCCAAACAACGATGCCTCGATGCCCACCACTTCTCCCTCCTCCCCGCCTGCCATTTCTGCCCCCTCTTCATCCTAGAAGTGAAATTGAAGCCCGTTTTCTTCACTTCTATTTGTTATACTGATAATGTATGACTAGATAGTCTTTTAAGTGTAGTTTTTGTTTTATTTCAACGTTTATCTGTGACTCATGGCCTTGAAGAAACATCACAGTTCAATCTTATTTTATTTCAACGTTCCTTTCTCTCGTTTTTATCCAGCTGTTGCAGTCTTATATAGTTGAAGTATCTATATAATGCACTACTGTTGTATTTAGTACTTTAAGATTAACGAATATAATATATTCTTAGTTTCTTGAACGCGTTTTAACGTTTATGTTCTTTATTTTCATTCTGATGATGGATCACGGAGTGTGATCCAAAACGTTGATGCAAAAAAATTGTACACAATCGAATCCACAATCAATTCATTATAATTAACATGGATTGTGAAAACTTAATATCATTAATTGTGTTTCAATATTTTCAAAGGTATCCAATACATTAAGATTAATTAATGAGAATTATGTAAAATATTTTAGAAATATCAGAATTATCAAATCATATAAAAAATACTGAAGTTTGTTGTTCATATGGTAGTGACCACTCTCAAAAGATGTATCTCTTTTGAAGAAGACATTATCAAAATAATGTCAACCATATAATCATGTACATAGAGTACGAAAACTTCAAATCTCAACCAATAATGCTAGATGGATTTTTCATTTATTAAATTGTTCTCATCATAGTTATGTCCCACCATGTCTATAAGGAAAATTAAATGTTTACGTTTTTTGAATTAGCAACTAATGATGATAGGGGAGGGTAAATTTAGGAATAGATTTAAATTTGAATTTTGAAAGTTGGTCATTTTTGGATTGTAGAAGTGATTGAAATCATATTTTGTAATCATAGATTTGACTTATGGTAAAAAAAAGTGGATAAGCTAAAATATTGGGTTCATTTTTTGGAAATAATGTAGATAGGAATTGATAATGCTTTAGTTGTGTACTTGCTTTAAGCTGAATATGTCCTAGACTAAAAATATGTGGCATAAAGGTATACATATGTAATTTAAAATAGTATTCTATTATCCACAACCAATAAGAAGAAAAAGAAAAAATGGTAATTAAGGTGAGATAGAGATGTTTCCCTTAAACAAAAATATTCAATGAGAAATGTTGGAGCCCTACAATTCGTCACATATAAGGAATGTGAATAGATGGAAGGAGATAAGATAAAAATATGCAAAAAAAAACATCATGCAATACCATAAAGAATCTTGATATTTATGTTATTCTCGTGAAAGCGCATGGCAATGATAAACAACGATATTCCCATAATGATGGTGCCAATTTAAGGCAAGAAATATAGGCATGTAGTATTGAGTAGAATTATCTTGTAAGATATAGGAACGGTGAGATATTTCCATGTAGATCATAATTTTTTTATTGTTGTGAGTGTTAGAAACAAGCATGATAAACATAACATGAATCATTTTAGTTTGTGTGAAATTATACAAGCTACACACAATAGACATGATAATAATGTAAACATGGGAAAATAGAGAATTTAATAATAGATGTGATAAAAATGTTAGTCAATGTGTGAATTGTAGGGAGTCTCTTGTAAAGAAAGAAAATGTTTAGAACATGTAAGGATAATTCATAATCATTATTAGTGAAATCATGTGGAATGTCTCAAATATTTTACAATCATTTTAAGAAATATTATGTTAGAAACATGTGATCATAAAATAATAAATTCAACCATTTTCATAATAATTATATAGCAAAGTATGGGTATTTGTTATGACACTACAAAAATAATACAATGCAAGTAGATATTAAGAGCATAGAAGCTCTCTCATGTTCATGAAATTCATGGGCTTAACTACCCATCTTCCATTAGAAACATTATAAAATGGATTTCTACTACTTATTGGAGAATTGAAATTAAATTTTCATAGAGCCTCATGCAGTAATCAAAGGTTGTTAAATTTTGGCTATATAATTAGGAATACTAATATTTAGACTCATGGACAATTTTATTATAATAAAATGATAAATGTATCTCTCTTATTTACTAGTATCCTTACCTCTACCTCAACCTACCTCTATAATTGTTACTTCTTACCTAGAATCCAAAACCTTTTATTTATAAAAAAACCCCCTATCTCAGAGGTGTGACTAGACTCACCTCTATGCTCATCTTGGGGACAATAGTCATTTCCATTTTCAAGTTTTTATAACCCTTAGAGAAATGATTCTTTTTACCTCTAATGGTTTCCTTAGATACAAATTTAAATTCTAAAGATTCTTGACTATTTTTTTATTTATTATTTTGCATTGAATTTAATACCACTTAATTAATAAATTTAATATATGTAAGATCCTTTGAAATTTCTATTGAGGAATGTTCAACATTATCAAAATTTGGAGGAAAACATCTTAAAATTTTCTCAATAACAAATTGATTAATTAAATATAGATTCTAAGAATATCCTTTGATTTATCATGATCCATTCAACTTTTGTGACAAATTCATTTACTAATTCATTTGGACTCATTTTAATATTTTTAAAAGAATTTCTTATTATTTTTAATTTAGATATTTAAGCACCTTGATATGCATTACAAGAGTACACCAAGCTTTTTTTTAAAGTACAAAACCGATTATCCTAGGAAAGATTGATTGACTGTGCAGCACCATGAATTAGAAATATATATATATATATATATATATATATTTATATATTATCCTTTTCTATTTCTTGTTTTAAATTCCTAATACCTTTTACTAACAAACTTCTACAAATCCTTAGATTTTAATAAATTTTGCATACATTTACTCTAGTAAGAAATTATAGTTTCATCAATAATAAGACTCAATAGTCTTAATGTACTCACAATATTTTCTATCTCAAATCAAATATATAATATATTACTTTACAAAATAGAAGTTAAATTCTCCTATAAATTTCCAAATATGAATTAATCTTAATTTCCTTTATAGTATTTATCACAAAATTTCTAAACCACACTTTCCCCTTCATACTAACTATTTTTTTCATATGTACTATTTATATATTTTTTAAAAAATACTACAAAATCTATGTACTTCAAGCTTCTTATGACTATATTTTTTTCTAATATGCCTCATCATATGCATTGAAATCCAACAGTCATATTCTTCATACGCTTGGAGGGAATGCATAAGTCAAGTGTACCTTTCTATCACATAACAAGATGATTCCTTCACGACAATATTCCTCTCTCCCAAATAGATCATCATCCCTACCTCACATTGAGTGATGTTAATATGTATATAAATAGTGACTCTTGAATTCTTATCACAAACTGTGACTCCTCTATGTGAGATGTGAGTACCAACATCCAATAACACCAATTTTCTCTCAATAAATCTAATGGATTTTGATTATACCCTTATGACTAGAATATAAATTATTCTTTTAATTTTATGATCAATATTTAATCCTTTAGATAGGAATTAGTCTCTCCTTATTGATTTGAATAGTGACCAAAATATCCTCACTTTTCTCATCCTTTCTAGTACTTTGGTACCAATTGAAGCTACCAATCAATTAAAAAAATTGTTAGAACTGAGATATAGCTTTGATACCATGTTAGAATTGGCTATGGCTGCCAAGATCTTGAGACCAAATGGAAAGCACAAAAAGAGAGAGAATAGAATATGACAAGAATAAATTGTGTTCAATGTCAATGATATGAGATGATTGTTGATTGTACAATTAGTAGAAACCCCTTGGTTATATAGCCAAGGTGAGATGCAAGATGTCATAGGATTATGACAAGTGTCTCATATGATATGAGACAACTAATCACACTTACCTAGGTTCACATGTAGTAGTTGTCAAAGGATAAGATAAAAACTAATGACAACTAACACCTTCTAGAAAGATTCCTTCCTAGGACCTAAGTAAACTTAACATGTGTAAATAAGTCCCCTAGTAATGAATTAACTAGGTAGAAGACGTTATGTACACCAACAAAAACTCTATGATGATATGAAAAACATCAAGACACAAAAAAAATATAATCAAACTCATTATTCTTGATCATTAATGAAAATGTTTATGTATACAAGTTGAATTAAAATTGAATCAAATAGATGCTACTTAGTCAATCATAACTATCTTCTAACAAAAGATATTAAACTAACAACAATGCAACAATCTAGAAATAATATCTTACAAATGGAAAATTGAATTAAAAAGAAGGGAAGGACTTTTGTAGTGAGATGAACTCATTCTTCCCTAACCTCACTCTATAATCCTTTAGAATGGTTTTTATGCCTAATTAGAAGGGAAATAAAGCTATGGACCCTTTGAATATAAAACCAGAAGGCTAAAAGTACAAACCTATGTCACACTTTATAAAGGAATCAACCGATAGCAAAAAAAAATTAAACTTCAACCACATAAAAGTGGTCTTTATGTTGTGAATTTCAAAATGATGTAAACTAATGAAAGGTATAAATATTGATGAAGTTTAATCCTGTAATTTTTCAAAAAAAAAAAAATTGTTTTGATTATTTTTTATCAATTTAAGAGAAGATTTTGGAATTCTAAAAATTTCAGGAAAAAATGATGTTCATCAAATTAGGTTAATTCACCCCCTTTCACACTAATAGTTCATCTCATTAAATTAAATAAATTAAAATATTTAATTTAATTCCCTAATTCATCTTAAGTATTTAATTAAATAACCCTAAGTTATTTAATTAAATGTCATTTCACCTAAGTTATCCCATTCATTAAATCATTTAATTTAATGAAAATTACTTTATTCAAGTCTAAATCCCCTAATTGTATGATTAAACCTTGTTTAATTAACAATTAATCTAATTTTCCTCCAAAAGGGAATATTCCTTATCCCTTTTTGCACAATTAAAACTTTGTTTTAATTTGCAAAGTATCATTTTTCCTCTCCCATGAGAATATTCCAAAAGAATATTATCTCTCCTCCAATCATTTGAAAAAGGGATATTCTCACTTGGCTTCTTAAGCAAGCTAAACTTGTTACCTCTTGAACAAGTTACCTTGTGACCTATGTGTGTAGGTCAAAAGTGTGTTTGTTTGGAACAAATGGGAACCCTTGATTAAATCTCATCTTTCATTCTCAACCATTGATGAGAATCCATAATCCATGCCTCCTATTTCCTCCATCCTTGACCGTTGATTATCATTTTTTATCTTAACCCTTCATTTCTCATTTGCTCTCTTATAAATAGAACACTATTTGGAGACAAATGGATCCATCTTTCAATTGAAGACTTATGCTATTGAATTCACTCACACTCATATTTTACTCACATTTAGCATATTTTAGTTCATTTTTAGTTGCATATTAGCTTTAAGCTTCCATTAATGGCTTCAATGCATCCATCTTAGCTTGTTTATAAATTAGGGTTTAAATCTTTTAGCTTAGATTATCTTAGCAATTGCATATTTAGATTAATTTTAGCATAAAACCATGTTAATTTAGCTTGCATCATGTTCAATTTAGCATTAATCATGTTTTCATCCACATATCACAATAGTTTCATTAATTCTCTTCATTAGAATCAATTGAAACAGGCCCATTGATCACAGGATTGGGAAAGGGTTGTTGTTCCACATCAACATTATTCTTAGCTAAGCCTTAAATCTCAAGCTAATTTCTTGAGTTTTGGTCCCTTCTTCCCATCCTTATCTATTTTCTTCTCAATTAATCTCATCCATTGATCATCATACATCATCACTTGATCCTAACCCTTCATTTGTATTGGGATTTCTATAAAATCAAGCTATCATTCTCATTTCAAGGTTAACCACAATCTTCAAATTTTTTATTTCTATAATTCATCTTGAGGAATCGTAATCTTCAATATTTTACTATCTTGAGATCTTGTTACTACTACTACATCAAGCTTATCAAATATCTTGTGTGCTACAAATTTGAGAGCAAATAAAGCAAAATGGAGAAGAGCAATGAAGGAGAATCAACTTTTGCATAGGAATTGAAGTATTATTGCTTTATTAATCATATTCCTATTGGCATTTGTACTTCACTATTAGACTAGCATCTTCATGGATTGAATTTAGGTAATTTGGTTGTTGCTATCATTGATTCATGCTTTTCACCTAAATTTCCCCTATCTACAACAACCTCAACCTAAAGATTAAGATTTTAACCTAATCAATGCAACCCCACACTCATTTCTACAAAATTGACCCTACAATTGCTACTCCACCATAGAAATTTTAGAGCTTTAATGGCCCTCTCAAATCCAAAAAATCCAAAAATTATCAAAAAATAAAATATACAAAAACTAACCTTCTTTTCAATTTTTCTAATCAATAAAATATAAATAACATAACAAAGATAATAAGAATAATAATTTTATTTAGCAATCGATCAATATATACAAATTCCTACTAATAAAATTAATGAGTATTAGTACATTCATTTCTTAATTGAGACCCTAACTAGATATGTTGAGTAAACTTTAATTAGTTTTATTATATCTACTCATTTTAAATCATATCCTGCATAGCTATATTGAACTAAAACAAATTCTTTAGAATCAATGAATCTTATCTACATTCACTAGTTTCCAATAAAAATATTCTTGAGCATGTTGACCAAAAACTAATGCATTCCCAATTAATGATCTCCTATTAAGTACTTCTAAGGCATGTTTTTGATAAGATAAGCAACATTTACAGGGTGTTGTACCCTTCACACACATAGCTCACAAGGTCAAAAAGAAGCTAGTTCAAAACAAAACACGAACTAGGAAAAGAACAACAAAAACAACTAACCAACATCTATGAAACAGCAACAGGGACTAGACAACCCTAGAACCTGAGGGGACTAATCTGACTCCCAAAGCCTAAGGCCACAAAGAAGCAACAGATTTGGGGAGTCCCTTCTTCTTCATCACAACAAACTAGGAAGACTCAGAATCGAAATCCATTGAGCGAGGTGAGAAGAGTGGATCCTCAACAGCCACCCCAGGCAAAGAGCCACCACGCAACAAGGGAGCCGACAACGTAGAAGAGGAGACAAGAGCTAATGAAGGAACAACATATTCGATCAACAAGGGATGAGCAAGATCTACCAAGACAATGACAACAAATCAAGGTAGCAAAGGTAAATAAGAATATTCAAATATCCATTGAATATATATTTTGAATATTCCAACATATTAAATGTAAATAAGAATTAAATCAATTGATCTATATATCCACATGCTATCATGCCAACTATAATCATTGCATCAATCTAAAATTTATTTGAAAAAAATAAAATCTACTTAAGAACTATAGATATTCACCATCCACTCTCTTCTTATTTTATTGAATAAGCTTCCTAAATATTCAAAGCTGCCCAAAATTCATTCATCTTTTTTCTTAAATGCTTTTTTTTCTTTTATGTAATACCAAAAAAATATTTCATAAAATTGTATTTATAATTTTTTAAGGTTGAAAAAAAAATTAAATTTTATTAATGTGAATAAAATTGAATATAAGTTTTGTTAATTATAGTATTTAAATTTTGTTAATTAATTATTTGCATGTCTATATTGTAGGATATTGCATGCCTATATTTTAGTTTAATGGAACAAAAATGTAGCACACATTTTTATAATTATAATTATTTAATGTATATAAAAAATTAAAACATAAACATGCAATTATAATTATTTTTAATTTCACTTATAAAACATATCAAAATGCCAATTTTATTATACTTTTATTTAATGAAGTTCATAATTTATTATTTTATTTACCAAATAGTATAATATTAGTTTTATAGTTATATATTTAAAATTTATAAAATAATATTGTTTAAAAATATTATAAGACATTTAATAAATATTTTTTTTAAATAAATTTATGAATTATTATTAAAATAATTTTATTATAAAAATTATAGTTTTTTATATTTTTAATTTTTATATTAATAATATTAATAAAAACATAAATACTTCCTAAAGATATACTTTTATAAAGAGAAAAATAATATCAATAATATATTAATAAATATCAAACAAAAGTTAAAAATTAAATATATGAGGATTTTTAACATAATCATTATATAAATATAACACAATATTAATGATTATTAAAATTATGTAAATAATATATTGATCATTATATTCTAACTTATGGGACAAAATGGTTAAATGCATATAATAATAATAAATAATTAAAAAAATACAAAACTTATAAAATACAATTTAAATATATTTTGCAAATGTTGATATATTAATAAAAATTTAACATAATCATTAACACATTAATATTAATAATTATTAAAATTATGTAAATAATATATTAATCATTATAATATAAATTTTACAACATTGTATTTGATGAGAGAAAAACCAATTGCATACCTATATTCTAGCTTATGGGACAAAATATTTAGTGCATATATCCTAGCTTGATGGAACACATTTATAGCACCTTATATTTAGAGTATTTATTTAATATATATTATAAAAAATTAACATAAATATGTAATAAAGTGATTCATAATAATGACAAGATATTAAAAAAAAAATTAAGTCTTTTCAACTATTTTTTTTTGTTAAACATTTATTAATATTATTTCATTTATCTATAATTTACATATTTGTAGTTTAATTTATTAAAAAAATGATGTATATGGAAACAAGATGAAATTCATTCCTAAAAATGACAAAATAATAGTTCACCTTTATACTTCCTAAAATCAGTTCATAATACACAATTTTTTAACCAATCATGTTAAAGAAAAGTAATTTTTAAAATTTATAAAATTAAATATTTTACATGTTCACTTTAAAAAGATTAAATTTTATCTCAAAAGGATAATTTTTTTTGTTTCAAATTGATTCAAAAACAATTTATTAATAACTACTTAACCAAGAAAAAAAAAAATTCATGACTCCAAGTAATAATAACAAATTATTTGAAAAGAATTACACATTAACAAGCTTCTAAATCAAACTTGCTCCAACAAATCCTTCTCTTCCTTTTTTGTTTGAAACGAAGCCCCATAATAAAGCCTCACAATCTACTCAAAATCATACACCCAACTCTCTACTTAAAAATCTCTAATACATTCCAGCTCACCATTCTCACATTCAATTATCAAAACTCTCGCAACAAAAACCAAACATCAACATGCAATATTTACTTATCATGACTTAGGGTAAGGTCCCATGGAGGGGGCTTCCTAAAAAAAATTCAGTGGGTGCTGCTGAGATTTTTTAGGAATATTTTAAAACTGGTGGTCCTATGAATTTCTATTTTCTAGGAAAATACTTCAATTAATCCTGTAGCATAATTTTTTTTGCTTCATGAAACCACTTTTGATCCAAGAAAATAGAAGTCCAAGCCCCCCATGAGACCATACAGTTATTTATTAAACCCTATATACTGAGTTAACTCCCATTCCCTTAATTAAGACTCTAATTTGAAGAAACTTCAGTAACAGAGTAGAAATAGAGGTGGAAGAATACTCTTTAAATGGTCTACACATGTTGACAAACATTTCAACATCTGCAAAACAAATAAACCTTTGCGGTCATCATCAAAGAGAAAACCAGAACTTCTGAAGATAATTAAGGCAAAGCAAAAGTAAACCGCTACCATAACAAGCAATGTTATAAAGCTCCTCGATGCCAAAATTCATTATGGTGATATCAAATGAGCTTAAACCATTTGAAATAATAACATATTTTTCCACATTAAATGTTCTTCCAGAGTGAATGACACATCGCATATCCAGCCCATGACAACAATAATGGTTATAAATGAAGTTCCAAAAGAATTAAAATCTAGTCAGAGCATCAATACTCCCACATGGAAGAAAAATATCAAAGTTGCCATTACAACCATTGTCCAAAATACATTGAATTGTTATGTGTTTAATATGCAGCTGACTATAACTTCTTTTCTGTAAACCCCAACACCAACTCTGATACAAAACTCTCCCGCAGATCTACTATGTTCATTCTGACCACAGTTTCCAAATGAGTACTAAGAAGTACCTTTTTGTCAATGAATGAGCAGTTGGAAGCTCACAATGGCTTCCTACTCAAGAACAGAAACCCTCTGTTGACAATGTATTGTAGGTGTCTAAAACAGCCATTATCTTCTATACACGAGAACTGGTAATCATGAAATTGTACTATAGTTTGAAATTGAAAAATCGGATACTTTGAATGCTTGCAAGATGTACTTACAAAGAGTTAATGGAATATTTCTATCTTCTTCTACCCTATGTCACTCAATAACTTGTTTTAGCGGTCCTCTTATATCAGAGTAAATTAAACAGCAGCCTAAAGGCTGAGATAGAGGCATGTTGTGTAAGGAAATAAACTTCTAATCAGCAAGAATGGCAATAAGAAATCAAGATTGTTTCACTAAGCCTTAAGCATGTTTGACTTATTCCTGGCAAATTTGAACTTGACTTGGTATGTTCCCATAATAGTAGGTATGAGTTTCCCACAATCTATTAGTATAGACTTTAGTGTACAGAGTGCTTTCGATTCAACTGTGTATTTTTTCATCAACATTTCAGATTACACTCAGTGATTCATCATCAAGAAGAGAGAAGTAATCTGAAATATGGATGCAGAAATACACAGTTAAATCTAAAAACACTCTATACATGTTCCCACAAATCATGGTACGTTTTACTACTATAGAACACAACCAAGAAAAAACACCATGAACAAATGAGGATTTTAACTTTTTTGATTGCTAAGCCAACCAAAGTCATACACCAGACATGCCAATTCAGGGTAACAAACATTTGCATAAATATTGGCAAAATGACACAAGAATGGGAGATGTGGTTTCCCATTTCATAAGGGCCATGGATGATAAGTCATAATGGGATTGTCCATAAGTCGGCAAGTGATATGTCTATCATCTCCATACAATCCCTAGCAGTCAGATTATGCCTACCTGTCTCTTTGTCCAGAAGCATGCCTTTGTGAAAAAGACTGGTAAAACAAAACTATTGCCAAAACTTGGAGTATATCTGATATTCTATGTGATAAGTTCTTGAGCCAAAGCGAGTAATATGACTATATATGTCAGTATGTATGTATATGTATACGTTTGTAGATATATAGACATGCTCTATCATCAGGCCTACAAGAGTTTCAAATAAATGATATTAGAGATATCTGTAACTGCACCTATATATTTGTCTACATGTATAGTCCTTCCTATCTCATCTCCTTTACATTAAGTGAGCTCGCCATTTGTTAATGAATCTTGCCTGACCATCTAAATAACATACTGGGAACAAGCTAACTAAATAGACTTCAGAGTCCACGATAGTTTAGAACAAGGAATGGACCTTAAAGTAAGGGTGATACACTGAACAAGAAAACAATAAAAATTGCCAATACAAAGTTTAAATCTCTTTTCTCTGTTTTCTCCAAAACAAATAGAAAATACAGTCCTCCAGTAACAAATAAGGGGTGCTCCAATTGGACTATAATTTAAGATTGTCAGAGGATATTCAAACAGCATTCCCACCAAACTTTAGTTGGGTGAATTACACTGAATTGTACATGATCATAATTACATCTTGAGCTACTTTAAGAATCTTATTTTACTCGAATCTTATTTTACTAGCACTTGCATCTATAGGAGGTTCAAGGGAGACACCGATAGGAAATTAAAGAAAAATTGTCAATGAATTGTAACAATACGTAGTCAATTGTATTAAAATATATCTGTATAAACATATGCAGTGTATAATATAAGTAGGTACATTCTTTTGTTGGATATGTTTTTAACTTTTTTATAAATAATGAAATCTCTTTGAACAATTTGTAGCAAGTCAAATTTACATAAGAACATCTATTTGTCTTTTTGGAAGGTCCTCTTTGAAAGACATGGAATGTCTATGAAGTGAAACACAATGCTGATTAAATTGCTTTGAACAAGTAAGTCACTTAGTTGCAATCTTGCTCATAGCAAAATGGCCAGATCCTGTAAGTCTTCAATGAAATATTGGCAGAGAAGTGGCTGTTCACTTCAAAGTTAATCTTATTGAAAATAAACAACATTTGAGGAAATCAAATACATGAAAATTTGGCACCCCTTAATGAATGTTATGATGTTATCGCTATTACTTACACTAAAGATACAAAGGAATTCTGATGGCAATTTTTTGGGGGATTAATAAAGATAATATGAAAAAATAGGGTTAGGATTTGTTCCTTTAAAGAATGCTAGAAAGAAAAGAATATTGCTAGGGGAATCTGTACCTATGAGAAAATTCTTGGAGACGTGGGCTGCCATGAAGAATCCATAAACCCCCTTGGACTGTTGATTGACCTATTGTACCTTGGGGACAGATTTACTTTCACCAGAGCCTTGGCACATAGTTCTGAAGGGTAGTCTGCAACACAGCCTATTCGTGGACCTGCACCAGTTGACCATTTGAGAGATAGCTGTTTTCCCAGCTGATAAGATTGTAATGATTTTTGGGAGTGAAGCCTTTGGAGCAGTGATTTCTGAGGCACCTCTGTTCTAGTATCTTGAAGGTTTTGATCTGGCAAGCTCCTTTTGTAGCACGCTTCTTGATTATCTTGACAACCTGCACTTTTCTGTGCCTCTTATCTCTCTTCTCAAGTACACTCCCTTCTTGAAAAGCATGTTTACATCAGAGTCGTTAAAAAATGTTTCTTCGTTTGAATCCTTAGATCCACAAGGTGTAGACATAGTGCGAATTTCCTTTGTTTTGTTCCTTTTAAAAGAAGGCCAGAAAGCTTCTGATTCTTTTAGCATAGTAGAAGTGCATATAAATTCCTTCTGTGAATGAAGTTTTTCCTACTTTTCAACCAAATGATGCCCATCTCTCTGCTTCCGAGTTTGGATCGCTACCAGTCATCAAGTCATCAAGTTCTCTTCAGCATCAACAGGCAATTCATCTTCATTAGGTGGATCCTTCTGAAAAAAGAATAAAGAAATCATTGTTAATCTTACGGAAGTTTGATATTAAACCTAAAAGATTTTAAACAGAAATCTTGTACATCTAACACTGCCAAAAACAAAACTGGATCAAGTGAGAACTAGAATGAATCAAAATGGCAGCTCACAAGAATAAGTAAACAAAAAGTGGCATGTTGAGTGGTTCTCTCAATGGCTGCAAGATAGAAACCACACCTTTTAAGTTTATGCTTTGCAAAGTTCCCAAGTCATGTTAGTTAATTTATGGGCTTATTTCTACAGCGATGACCTGTTGATGTGTGCTTTATGACACACTGAACACTCTAGAATAAAGAGTCCAAAGAACCTCTATCCTCTCTTGAAAAACTACCCCGTATGCTAAGATTGCAAGAAAGATCATACAACAATTCCAATGTTTCGTAAGTCAGGTGTGGATAAGCTCAATGGATGATGTGATATGTTGGTGACACAAAGGAACCTATGTCAGCAAATTACTCAAAAGTAAGAACTTAGGTTGATTTTATGCTGAATGCTCTATATATATTTTTTTGGATTTTCAATTTTAAGATTTTTTAAGAAAAGGAAAAGGGGATGAGGGTTCAGAAGTCCTATACTACTCCTATGAAATCAAGAGATAGTAAGATTAGGTGAAACTAAGGAACAATACTTTGTTTCACCACGATAAAATGAAAACTACACAAAGTAAGTGCAACCTTCTGGGATTTGTGCTTAAGATTTTCTTACAAACAATGATACCATCAAGAGAACAATATTATTCAAAGTAAGCAATTGAAGCATCCACATTATCAACTCAGTCTAACTTTACACATTGAAAGGAAATCATCAATCCAAAGAAAGTATGAGCAAAAGTTCCACCAATCTATACTATCAATCTATCATTCATCTAATTTGCATTCAAATCAAATACTACTTTAATCTACTCTATATGGAAGAAAATAATGGAACCATGCAACCAGTTGACAATAGAAGGATTCAAAGCAACTCATGCAATATGAACTTGATTCTCAAAGCAGTCTTAAGCAACAATTTCATAAGTCTCTCTCCCATTGTAATGAAATGGGAAAAAAAGAGTTTATATAGAGTTTTGAAACTGAAATAAATGGCCAAGATTAATTCAAAATCAATGGCAGAAATTAGGATTTCTCATAAGACAATCAATGATCAGTGAGTTAATAGTGAGTGAACTAGTGTGAAGAGTTATCCTTTGGGAGGTACATCCTTATCTTCTTTGGTGGCATTGTACTAGATAAATCAGGAAACTATTGTGCTAACTTCCTCGATCGTGACAAGTGGCAATGCATTGACCTTGTATTCTAGCAGATCCAAATCATCTGAACATTTTGCAAAAGCAATCTCCCACTCTGATTCCTGTCGTTGGAAGGCATGCCAGATGGATAGGAAGTCGGCTACCTCAGTCAAATTTTGTTTGAGGATCGCCCCAGTGGTGGTGAAGAAGATTTCTTGAACTTTGTGCATCAAATTTTCAAGCTACATGCTATTTGCCCGAACAATGTCCTTCTCAAGTGCATCTGCAGCTACAGATAGAATCTTCTCCCAGATTTCCTTCGTCCTTTCCTCAACTCGAATAGTATCAGCCTTTACCTTTTCTAGAACTTCATTTCGTGTAATCAATGCCATGTACCAGTTGTTGAAGTCATATGTTGCGCCTCCTACGATAACCTTTCCATCAACTAGTTCCTACTTCGGAACTCCTTTAAGCACTTTGAGGCATGGAATGATTCTTTCTTGGATATCCTGAGCATTATCCCACATTTCGGCCAATGTTGTAATCCTTGAGAGCAAAGAGGAAGTTTGCTCGTATGCCAACATCAGTCTTTCTAAGAAAGACAACCACTTCTTCACTTTTCTTGATTATCCATTCTTTGGTCTCCTTGGTTGTAGTCTTCTCCTCTTCGAAAGTCTCCTGGGAAGTGTTCATTAATGGAGGAGCCGCTGAGCTGGTTTGATCGAGAGGCTTGGTCAGATCCTGAATATACTCTTTTAGTCGTTCAACCTCTCGTTTGTATTCATTTTTCTTCGCTACCTCCTTTTCCAGCCTTACTTTGATAGTAGCAATTAAATTATCTAAGTCTTCCACTTCCTGCCCTTTCATGGTTGGGCCCAAGTCAACAGTGGTGATAGCATATTCCAGAGGAGCAATATCCTCCCTAGACTTATCAGCTATCGGTACAACAATTTGTACTGTACAATGGCCAGCTTTGTCTCTTTGGATAGTGGAGAACGTTTTGGCAGGCTTCCTTACACTGACTACTTCCAATCTGACCAAGAAATCGGCCATGTCATCTTCTTTTGGAACTTCCTCTTGTTCCTTTATCTTCAATCTCTCTAGCACCCAACCGAGGATAGTAGGCTACTCAGTGTCTTGTTCTTCCTGGATATCTTGTGCATCTGAAATCTCTTGAATTCCTTTAAGGGTTGAAATCATTCCTTCAAATTCACTATCTAAAATGTCAACTTCATTGTCAGACTCTAGATGTCAACTTCATTGTCAGACTCCAGAATCTTGGCGCCTGTGGGAGATGGAGGCTCATCATCCTTTGGCTAAACTGGAATGGGAGAAGGAATCCTTATGTCTCCCAAGGACTCATCAATGTCTAATATTTCATTTATCTTTGTGGACACAACAGAATGAAGGGGCTATAATCTTTGATTCTTCCTGGTAAGTTCTTCATTTGCAATCCCCTTTCCTTTTACCTCCTTCCTTTTCTTGGGATTGGTGCTCTCGATTGACTCATCACCTTGAGACACACCTGCATTCGAGGAGTAAGATTTTGCTTCGCCCATCAAAGTGTATGTCAAAGGCACACTCTTTTAATGCAATTCTTTGATCCGTTGGTCTACCCACCATTGCAAATATTTGATGACTGGTCACATGAAGGTGGTCAAGTCTGAAAGCTCTGGTTCTGACCATCTTATGGGAAGAAGAGACTGAGACTCATCAAAACCTAGCTGCATATACTCGCCATCATCTTCAAGTTGATTCGGCACATGGAAGAGCTCAGTTGTCATGATCAAGCTGATCGATAGTCTGGACCATAATCTTTTTGTAACATTGAACTCATCCGCAGCATTATCCCAGTAGTCTTCCAGATCTACCTTGTGTTTGTACTTTACTCCATTCACGGCCCCAATGTGATGGTGAGGGTCGAAATTAGCTCTAGACCGATAGGACGTGAATGGATACCATTGCATCTCTAGCTGGGCACCTTCAGCTACCTGTGCCAACGAGAAAGATTCTTCCATATTTCCAAAAAAGAATGGAAAAGTGATGACTACTTTACTTTTTACTCTTTGGAAGTTTTGATAAGTTTCAAGTTGTCTAAGAACTTCCAACAAGATCATCTGGTTGGTGGGATAAATCGGGAGCCTGAAAGGGTTTCCGGTGAATCCCTGAATTCTAATGTAAGTGAATCTCAGAAACTGGATATACTAGGATCCATACTTGCTGATAAGGCTTTTAGCTTCATGAGTCAGCCTCTGATGCATTCCTCCTTGCAATAACCCCGTGATGTACATCAAGAATGCATCATGCGCTCTTCTAAAGTGAGATTTAGCAGATAACTACAATTGGGGGTAGCATTCGTATACTTTGAATTCGTTTTCTTCGTTGCCTACAACGCCTTTGCATATTAATCTAGAATATCTATAGGCTCTTGCTAATAGGTAGATAACATAGGAACTCATATAGAACGATTTAGTCCTCTCCAAGTTCATCAACTGCTCTTGGATGTTGTCACTGATCATCCTCAACCAGTTGAACATTCTTACTCCTGAGGTGATCTCATTGATGAAAAAGCACATCCATGTTTCGAATGGCGCGCCTTGAGGACTGCCCATTATCTTGTTCAAAAGCAAGATGATATCACTGTAGTCTTCTTTGAAATCTGTTCGGCACAATTTCTTAGGCATTTTCTTTGCAGAAGCCCTTGGATTTTCCAACCATGTTTTGTTGACGACGGTTGTACACTGATCTAGCCAGTCCTCAAAAATTCCCCTTGCCCCTTGTTTGGTCTTATATGAAGTCCTGTTGTAATGAGGAATGTTGAATGCTTCCTGGATGGCCGGCTCTCTGAGTTGTGCCAAAATCCTTCCATCGGGAGCAATGATCTGTCTTTCTTGTAGATTGTACTGCCTGGCGCATTCAACCATCAACTCAACACACTCGACTATCGGAGGAAATTCAATAGCTTGAACAATTCCATTCTGCATCATCCGAAGGGCAACTGCTATTGGCAGGAGCCCGTTTAGTTTGTATATCCTCTTTTTGAATTCCTTGAAGTCTATGTGTCCAAGGTCTGTATCTGTGATGTTCTTCCATTTGGAGTTAATCTTTGATTTTTGTTGAACTCCTTTGCTCGCGAACTTCATCTGTGCTTTCTTCGAAGATTCTCCAGGGGTGGTCATCAACCTGCGAGAAAAGAAAATATATTAATTTTAAAACTTTTAATTACAATTTTCTTTAAATTTTCTCCCTGAAAATTCTAACTTTCAGCTTGTTGAAGATTAGATTCTACGAAAAATCAAGCTAGAAGTAAAAAACACTTAGTAATTTTGTGAGGATAAATGAAGACAGAAGTAAAAATGAAGAATTCCATCAAACTCTAGAATTATACGCTTTGGATGGCAATTCAACTTTGAACTTCGAAAACTTTTCCTTTATCACTGAAAAAGCAAGCTCTTCCCTTTGAAAATTTTGATCTTCAACTCAAAGTTTTACTTCTTTCTCTGTTCTTCGCCTTGAAAAAATCAATCACTCAACTTCAATATTCTATCTCTCTCAAAATTTCTATCTCACAAAATTTCTATCTCTCGAAAAAATTCTATCTCTCGAAATTTGGAGAGAGCTTAACTTCTTCAATTGAATTTGTGAGTTGAAAATGACTTGAAAACACCTTATAAAGTTAAGAAGCTCGATCTATTTAGCAGTTTCACATTTCATCTTAAGTTCATCGAACTTAGACTTGTTTATCAAGGCAAGTTTCCAATTTTCGCCATCTTCATCTTTATCCAACATCTTTAGGTTTTTCCTTTGTAGCTCAATTTTAGCCAAGTGTTGGAAAATAATTAAAGGTTTTAATATATGAATTTTTTTATTTTTTAACCTTTAATATTTTCATTTATCCATGTATTTTTGTTTGTTCTAGCCAATTTTGTCTAACTTCATGGATTTTTTTATCTTTCTCCTTCCAAGTTTGGACTTTAGAGTTTTCTTGCCATATTTTCTTCATGGCGGGCTTGGAGAATTTCTTGCCATATTTTCTAGGCGGACTTTATGTGTTTTATTCCATTCATTTTTCTTGTCATGGTGGACTTCAAAAGTTTTTTTCCATTTCTTCTTTAATGTCTAGGCGGACTTCAAGGTGGTTTTTCGAAATGATGGCAAACTTGATCAACTTTATTCCACATCCTCTTTTCCTAGGTCAGACTTCATTGATGTTTTTCCACTTATCATCTCCCCAAGGCGGACTTTGGAGATGTTTTTCCATGTCTTATTTCCTCATCTTTATGGCGGACTTTGTGAACTTCCTTCCAAAATGCAAGTCGGACTTTCTTCTAGTCTTTCCATTCTCCTTATCTTCCTAGGTCGGACTTCTCATGTTTCTTTCCAAGAGGCAAGGGCGGACTTTGAGAAGGACTTGCCATTCTCCATGTGGACTTTCCAAACTTCCTTCCATTCTCCCTTGATGTCTTGGGTGGACTTCCAAGATGTTTTTCCATCTTTCCTTCCAAGTGTTGGTGTACTTTGGTGAGTTCTTTCCACTTCCATTTAGGCATGGCGGACTTCATAAAACTCTTGCCATTCTCACCTTCAAGTGCTGGGCAGACTTGGAAAAGTTCTTGCCATTGTCTTTGCTTTCCCCATTTTCAGACTTACACCATTTCAGCCCTAAATTTCATGCTTTTTACTTGCCTTATGGTTGATTTTCTTGATTTTTATATTGTCTTTTCATTCTTTTTTCAGATTTTTGATTGATTTTTGCTTGACTTTCCAGATTTTTGCATGCTTTTTGATTGATTTTTCTGATTTTTTGCTTGATTTTTTATTTATTTTTTTCAGATTTTCACATGCTTTTTTAGTCTAAAGGTGGAAACTTTGACTCCTAGAACTTTCTAAAAATAGAAACTTAAAAAAAATAGAAAAAACAAAAAAGCAACTTTGTAAAAATAGTTTAAATCCTAGATTGGTCCAAAAGTGCCAAAAATCAAAAAAGCAAAAAGCAAAAAAACAAAATCCCTAAAAAGTAGGAAGTGTCAGAATTGAGTGAAAGCACAAGCGATCCTCATCTTCCAAGTCTTTTGAGCACTTCTGTGAAGTCTAAGCACAGTTTCAAGCTTGAATTCTCTACTTGGCTCGGGTGATGACTCCAGACTCTGACTTGAAACTCTCAGAGCAACAGAGCTTATGAAATTGCAACCCAAAGCTAAACCCTAAAAAACAAACCACCGAGGGTCCCCATTTGCGATGGGGCAATGTGTGAAATAGGTCACAACATCTGGCGAGTTCACATGAGGAATGTTTCTAAACATTCCAAAGATAAAGATTTACTTCAAACCCAGAATCTTAAATTAATTCTAATTAACTTACCCCTTGGCTAAGAAGAGTACTCAAAAAGACAGAGGAATCCTAAATTGTATCAAGACCTTTTGTCCTACAGTCACAAGTGTTTGCAAATGCATTTATTTCCGTCTCATAAGACCATTATGACTCTTTGGTTCCATCATGGTATTCTTATGTAGTTTTGTCTTAACTCCAAAAGCATCCTTGGATAGAGCCTCGCTACCAGCGAGCGTCCATAGCCCTAGCGAGGTTATCTTCTATAATCTCATGAAGATTGCTCTACTTCCAGTGATTTATTTACTTTCTTTGTTATTGAGTGTACACTTGTAGAGATGTCCGCACACCCAAAAGCCAAGTGTTTTCATTCTTTTCTTTTTATTCATTTTGATATTCTTTTCCTTTCACATATTTCCACACTATGACTCGTAAGCAATGAAACTCACATGGGTTTGAGCATTATAGTGGCGCTGAAGTAAGACTTTTGATTTGTTTAGCCATGACTTCACCTAGGAAACCATAATGACTTAGAGAATTCATTAAGTGTCTAAGATATAATAACCGTAAGACTCATTGTCAAGATACAATAGATGATTCCCTTTCCAGTCAAGTACTAACCTTAACCTCAAGGTACTTTAGAAACAATTAATCTAGGATTCTAAGATTATCCACAAGTATTTATCCAAGGAATAGTCCTAACATACCTTGACAAGGTCAATCCAGAATGTGCATGTACGAGACATCACCTTTCTCACAAATGGGAAATCCTCTTTATTCAAAATCAAACCCAAGGCAAAGCGAATGAAAGCGAACAAAGCAATCTAATCTAAGAAAGCAAGAACAACTAGACTAAAGCAAACAAAAGCAAGGGAAAACTAAATTAAGACAAAACCAAACAAAGCCAAACCCAACCGGAAAGAAAACTAACCTAACTATGTACAAAAGCAAGACTCGCTAGGAGTCTAAGATTGGAAATAATGTTTGAGAAATTTCCCATTGAATTTCCCATTGACTGGCAATGGGACAATATTTTGACCTTTTTCCGAATTGTGTGCAACAATCTGTGGACTAATGATTCATATTCTATTACATTGTTGGTGCATGGGAATTGTAACCTCAAAGCAGCTAAGGATGTCTCGCCTGATGGATTGATCAGTTCATAACCGGCTCCATTGCCCTTCTTGGATTTAGAACCATCAAAACTCAAAGTCCAAACTTGCTCTCGATCTTGTAATTCCTTGGGGCTGGGTATTTCTTTTTTCTGAATTTTTGTAAATGGATGATCTCCCTAAACTTTGTTTACTTCCCGGATCATTTCTTCTTCCGGTGAGAGCTCTGTGTCTGAGTCAATATCTTCATCTTGCATTGTCAAATTAAAATATTCATCTTTTGGGACTTGGGAAATCCTTTTGCGAACTTGGTCTAAAGCCACCCTGCACATTGTGCAGGAGAACTCAGAATGAAAAGCA
>VDFB02000015.1:376686136-376731508 GCA_007258455.2 Sequoia sempervirens | reverse complement strand
CCCTGAATTGGCATGTCTGGTGTATGACTTTGGTTGGCTTAGCAATCAAAAAAGTTAAAATCCTCATTTGTTCATGGTGTTTTTTCTTGGTTGTGTTCTATAGTAGTAAAACGTACCATGATTTGTGGGAACATGTATAGAGTGTTTTTAGATTTAACTGTGTATTTCTGCATCCATATTTCAGATTACTTCTCTCTTCTTGATGATGAATCACTGAGTGTAATCTGAAATGTTGATGAAAAAATACACAGTTGAATCGAAAGCACTCTGTACACTAAAGTCTATACTAATAGATTGTGGGAAACTCATACCTACTATTATGGGAACATACCAAGTCAAGTTCAAATTTGCCAGGAATAAGTCAAACATGCTTAAGGCTTAGTGAAACAATCTTGATTTCTTATTGCCATTCTTGCTGATTAGAAGTTTATTTCCTTACACAACATGCCTCTATCTCAGCCTTTAGGCTGCTGTTTAATTTACTCTGATATAAGAGGACCGCTAAAACAAGTTATTGAGTGACATAGGGTAGAAGAAGATAGAAATATTCCATTAACTCTTTGTAAGTACATCTTGCAAGCATTCAAAGTATCCGATTTTTCAATTTCAAACTATAGTACAATTTCATGATTACCAGTTCTCGTGTATAGAAGATAATGGCTGTTTTAGACACCTACAATACATTGTCAACAGAGGGTTTCTGTTCTTGAGTAGGAAGCCATTGTGAGCTTCCAACTGCTCATTCATTGACAAAAAGGTACTTCTTAGTACTCATTTGGAAACTGTGGTCAGAATGAACCTAGTAGATCTGCGGGAGAGTTTTGTATCAGAGTTGGTGTTGGGATTTACAGAAAAGAAGTTAAAGTCAGCTGCATATTAAACACATAACAATTCAATGTATTTTAGCCAATGGTTGTAATGGCAACTTTGATATTTTTCTTCCATGTGGGAATATTGATGCTCTGACTAGATCTTAATTCTTTTGGAACTTCATTTATAACCATTATTGTTGTCATGGGCTGGATATGCGATGTGTCATTCACTCTGGAAGAACATTTAATGTGGAAAAATATGTTATTAATTCAAATGGTTTAAGCTCATTTGATATCACCATAATGAATTTTGGCAACGAGGAGCTTTATAACATTGCTTGTTATGGTAGCGGTTTACTTTTGCTTTGCCTTTATTATCTTCAGAAGTTCTGGTTTTCGCTTTGATGATGACCACAAAGGTTTATTTGTTTTGCAGCTGTTGAAATGTTTGTCAACATGTGTAGACCATTTAAAGAGTATTCTTCCACCTCTATTTCTACTCTGTTAGTGAAGTTTCTTCAAATTAGAGTCTTAATTAAGGGAATAGGAGTTATATAGGGTTTAATAAATAACTGTATGGTTTCATGGGGGGCTTGGACTTCTATTTTCTTGGATCAAAAGCAGTTTCATGAAGCAAAAAAGATTAGGCTATAGGATTAATTGTAATCTTTTTGTAGAAAATAAAAATTCATAGGATCACCAGCTTTAAAATATTCCTAAAAAATCTCGGTAGCACACACTGAAATTTTTTAGGAAGCCCCCCTCCATGGGACCTTACCCTAAGTCATGATAAGTAAATATTGCATGTTGATGTTTGGTTTTTGTTGTGAGAATTTTGATAGTTGAATGTGAGAATGGTGAGCTGAAATGTACTAGAGATTTTTAAATAGAGAGTTGGGCGTATGATTTTGAGTAGATTGTGAGGCTTTATTATGGGGCTTCATTTCAAGCAAAAAAGGAAGAGAAGGATTTGTTGGAGGAAGTTTGATTTAGAAGCTTGTTAATGTGTAATTCTTGGAGTCGTGAGTTTTGTTTTTTCTTGTTTAAGTAGTTATTAATAAATTGTTTTTTAATCAATATGAAACAAAAAAAAAATTATCCTTTTGAGATAAAATTTAATCTTTTTAAAGTGAACATGTAAAATACTTAATTTTATAAATTTTAAAAATTACTTTTTTTTAACATGATTGGTTAAAAAAAAAATATAAAGGTGAGTTATTATTTTGTCATTTTTAGGAATGAATTTTATCTTGTTTCCATAAACATCATATTTTATAAATTAAACTACAAATATGTAAATTATAGATAAATGAAATAATATTAATAAATGTTCTAATAAAAAATAATAGCTGAAAATACTTATTTTTTAATTTTAATATCTTGTCATTATTATGAATACTTTATTACATATTTATGTTAATTTTTTATTATATATATTAAATAAATATTCTAAATATAAGGTGCTATAAATGTGTTCCATCAAGCTAGAATATATGCACTAAATATTTTGTCCCATAAGCTAGAATATAGGTATGCAATTGGTTTTTCTTCTCATCAAATACAATGTTGTAAAATTTATATTATAATGATTAATATATTATTTACATAATTTTAATAATTATTAATATTAATGTGTAATGATTATGTTAAATTTTTATTAATATATTAATATTTACAAAATATATTTAAATTGTATTTATAAGTTTTGTGTTTTTAATTGTTTATTATTATTATATGCATGGTTTTGTCCCATAAGCTGGAATAGCAATGATTAATATATTATTACTTAATTTTAATAATCATTAATATTGTGTTATATTTATATAATGATTATGTTAAAAATCCTCATATATTTAATTTTTAATTTTTGTTTGATATTTATTAATATATTATTGATATTATTTTTCTCTTTATAAAAGTATATCTTTAGGAAGTATTTATGTTTTTATTAATATTATTAATATAAAAATTAAAAATATAAAAAACTATATTTTTATAATAAAATTATTTTAATAATAATTCATAAATTTATTTAAAAAAAATATTTATTAAATGTTTTATAATATTTTTAAACAATATTATTTTATAAATTTTAAATATATAACTATAAAACTAATATTATACTATTTGGTAAATAAAATAATAAATTATGAACTTCATTAAATAAAAGTATAATAAAATTGGCATTTTGATATGTTTTATAAGTGAAATTAAAAATAATTATAATTGCATGTTTATGTTTTAATTTTTTATATACATTAAATAATTATAATTATAAAAATGTGTGCTACATTTTTATTCCATTAAACTAAAATATAGGCATGCAATATCCTACAATATAGACATGCAAAAATTAATTAACAAAATTTAAATACTATAATTAACAAAACTTATATTCAATTTTATTCACATTAATAAAATTTATATATTTTTTTCAACCTTAGAAAATTATATGTAAAATTTTATCAAATATTTTTTTGGTATTACATAAAAGAAAAAAAAAAAAAACATTTTGAATTCTAGGTAGCTTTGAATATTTAGGAAGCTTATTCAATAAAATAAGAAGAGAGTGGATGGTGAATATCTATAGTTCTTAAGTCGATTTAAATTTTTTTCAAATAAATTTTAGATTGATGTAATGATTGTATTTGGCATGTTAGCATGTAGATATATAGATCAATTGATTTAATTCTTATTTACATTTAATATGTTAGAATATTCAAAATATATATTAAATGGATATTTGAATATTCTTATTTACCTTTGCTACCTTGATTTGTTGTCATTGTCTTGGTAGATCTTGCTCATCCCTTGTTGATCGAATATGTTGTTCCTTCATTAGCTCTTGTCTCCTCTTCTACGTTGTCGGCTCCCTTGTTGCGTGGTGGCTCTTTGCCTGGGGTGGCTGTTGAGGATCCACTCTTCTCACCTCGCTCAATGGATTTCGATTCTGAGTCTTCCTAGTTTGTTGTGATGAAGAAGAAGGGACTCCCCAAATCTGTTGCTTCTTTGTGGCCTTAGGCTTTGGGAGTCAGATTAGTCCCCTCAGGTTCTAGGGTTGTCTAGTCCCTGTTGCTGTTTCATAGATGTTGGTTAGTTGTTTTTGTTGTTCTTTTCCTAGTTCGTGTTTTGTTTTGAACTAGCTTCTTTTTGACCTTGTGAGCTATGTGTGTGAAGGGTACAACACCCTGTAAATGTTGCTTATCTTATCAAAAACATGCCTTAGAAGTACTTAATAGGAGATCATTAATTGGGAATGCATTAGTTTTTGGTCAACATGCTCAAGAATATTTTTATTGGAAACTAGTGAATGTAGATAAGATTCATTGATTCTAAAGAATTTGTTTTAGTTCAATATAGCTATGCAGGATATGATTTAAAATGAGTAGATATAATAAAACTAATTAAAGTTTACTCAACATATCTAGTTAGGGTCTCAATTAAGAAATGAATGTACTAATACTCATTAATTTTATTAGTAGGAATTTGTATATATTGATCGATTGCTAAATAAAATTATTATTCTTATTATCTTTGTTATGTTATTTATATTTTATTGATTAGAAAAATTGAAAAGAAGGTTAGTTTTTTGTATATTTTATTTTTTGATAATTTTTGGATTTTTTGGATTTGAGAGGGCCATTAAAGCTCTAAAATTTCTATGGTGGAGTAGCAATTGTAGGGTCAATTTTGTAGAAATGAGTGTGGGGTTGCATTGATTAGGTTAAAATCTTAATCTTTAGGTTGAGGTTGTTGTAGATAGGGGAAATTTAGGTGAAAAGCATGAATCAATGATAGCAACAACCAAATTACCTAAATTCAATCCATGAAGATGCTAGTCTAATAGTGAAGTACAAATGCCAATAGGAATATGATTAATAAAGCAATAATACTTCAATTCCTATGCAAAAGTTGATTCTCCTTCATTGCTCTTCTCCATTTTGCTTTATTTGCTCTCAAATTTGTAGCACACAAGATATTTGATAAGCTTGATGTAGTAGTAGTAACAAGATCTCAAGATAGTAAAATATTGAAGATTACGATTCCTCAAGATGAATTATAGAAATAAAAAATTTGAAGATTGTGGTTAACCTTGAAATGAGAATGATAGCTTGATTTTATAGAAATCCCAATACAAATGAAGGGTTAGGATCAAGTGATGATGTATGATGATCAATGGATGAGATTAATTGAGAAGAAAATAGATAAGGATGGGAAGAAGGGACCAAAACTCAAGAAATTAGCTTGAGATTTAAGGCTTAGCTAAGAATAATGTTGATGTGGAACAACAACCCTTTCCCAATCCTGTGATCAATGGGCCTGTTTCAATTGATTCTAATGAAGAGAATTAATGAAACTATTGTGATATGTGGATGAAAACATGATTAATGCTAAATTGAACATGATGCAAGCTAAATTAACATGGTTTTATGCTAAAATTAATCTAAATATGCAATTGCTAAGATAATCTAAGCTAAAAGATTTAAACCCTAATTTATAAACAAGCTAAGATGGATGCATTGAAGCCATTAATGGAAGCTTAAAGCTAATATGCAACTAAAAATGAACTAAAATATGCTAAATGTGAGTAAAATATGAGTGTGAGTGAATTCAATAGCATAAGTCTTCAATTGAAAGATGGATCCATTTGTCTCCAAATAGTGTTCTATTTATAAGAGAGCAAATGAGAAATGAAGGGTTAAGATAAAAAATGATAATCAACGGTCAAGGATGGAGGAAATAGGAGGCATGGATTATGGATTCTCATCAATGGTTGAGAATGAAAGATGAGATTTAATCAAGGGTTCCCATTTGTTCCAAACAAACACACTTTTGACCTACACACATAGGTCACAAGGTAACTTGTTCAAGAGGTAACAAGTTTAGCTTGCTTAAGAAGCCAAGTGAGAATATCCCTTTTTCAAATGATTGGAGGAGAGATAATATTCTTTTGGAATATTCTCATGGGAGAGGAAAAATGATACTTTGCAAATTAAAACAAAGTTTTAATTGTGCAAAAAGGGATAAGGAATATTCCCTTTTGGAGGAAAATTAGATTAATTGTTAATTAAACAAGGTTTAATCATACAATTAGGGGATTTAGACTTGAATAAAGTAATTTTCATTAAATTAAATGATTTAATGAATGGGATAACTTAGGTGAAATGACATTTAATTAAATAACTTAGGGTTATTTAATTAAATACTTAAGATGAATTAGGGAATTAAATTAAATATTTTAATTTATTTAATTTAATGAGATGAACTATTAGTGTGAAAGGGGGTGAATTAACCTAATTTGATGAACATCATTTTTTCCTGAAATTTTTAGAATTCCAAAATCTTCTCTTAAATTGATAAAAAATAATCAAAACAATTTTTTTTTTTTTGAAAAATTACAGGATTAAACTTCATCAATATTTATACCTTTCATTAGTTTACATCATTTTGAAATTCACAACATAAAGACCACTTTTATGTGGTTGAAGTTTAATTTTTTTTTGCTATCGGTTGATTCCTTTATAAAGTGTGACATAGGTTTGTACTTTTAGCCTTCTGGTTTTATATTCAAAGGGTCCATAGCTTTATTTCCCTTCTAATTAGGCATAAAAACCATTCTAAAGGATTATAGAGTGAGGTTAGGGAAGAATGAGTTCATCTCACTACAAAAGTCCTTCCCTTCTTTTTAATTCAATTTTCCATTTGTAAGATATTATTTCTAGATTGTTGCATTGTTGTTAGTTTAATATCTTTTGTTAGAAGATAGTTATGATTGACTAAGTAGCATCTATTTGATTCAATTTTAATTCAACTTGTATACATAAACATTTTCATTAATGATCAAGAATAATGAGTTTGATTATATTTTTTTTGTGTCTTGATGTTTTTCATATCATCATAGAGTTTTTGTTGGTGTACATAACGTCTTCTACCTAGTTAATTCATTACTAGGGGACTTATTTACACATGTTAAGTTTACTTAGGTCCTAGGAAGGAATCTTTCTAGAAGGTGTTAGTTGTCATTAGTTTTTATCTTATCCTTTGACAACTACTACATGTGAACCTAGGTAAGTGTGATTAGTTGTCTCATATCATATGAGACACTTGTCATAATCCTATGACATCTTGCATCTCACCTTGGCTATATAACCAAGGGGTTTCTACTAATTGTACAATCAACAATCATCTCATATCATTGACATTGAACACAATTTATTCTTGTCATATTCTATTCTCTCTCTTTTTGTGCTTTCCATTTGGTCTCAAGATCTTGGCAGCCATAGCCAATTCTAACATGGTATCAAAGCTATATCTCAGTTCTAACAATTTTTTTAATTGATTGGTAGCTTCAATTGGTACCAAAGTACTAGAAAGGATGAGAAAAGTGAGGATATTTTGGTCACTATTCAAATCAATAAGGAGAGACTAATTCCTATCTAAAGGATTAAATATTGATCATAAAATTAAAAGAATAATTTATATTCTAGTCATAAGGGTATAATCAAAATCCATTAGATTTATTGAGAGAAAATTGGTGTTATTGGATGTTGGTACTCACATCTCACATAGAGGAGTCACAGTTTGTGATAAGAATTCAAGAGTCACTATTTATATACATATTAACATCACTCAATGTGAGGTAGGGATGATGATCTATTTGGGAGAGAGGAATATTGTCGTGAAGGAATCATCTTGTTATGTGATAGAAAGGTACACTTGACTTATGCATTCCCTCCAAGCGTATGAAGAATATGACTGTTGGATTTCAATGCATATGATGAGGCATATTAGAAAAAAATATAGTCATAAGAAGCTTGAAGTACATAGATTTTGTAGTATTTTTTAAAAAATATATAAATAGTACATATGAAAAAAATAGTTAGTATGAAGGGGAAAGTGTGGTTTAGAAATTTTGTGATAAATACTATAAAGGAAATTAAGATTAATTCATATTTGGAAATTTATAGGAGAATTTAACTTCTATTTTGTAAAGTAATATATTATATATTTGATTTGAGATAGAAAATATTGTGAGTACATTAAGACTATTGAGTCTTATTATTGATGAAACTATAATTTCTTACTAGAGTAAATGTATGCAAAATTTATTAAAATCTAAGGATTTGTAGAAGTTTGTTAGTAAAAGGTATTAGGAATCTAATGACATTAATTTATTAAACAAGAAATAGAAAAGGAAACTTGAGAAAAATAAACAAAAGGATATATATATATATATATATATATATATATATATATATATATATATATATATATATATATATATATATATATATATATATATATATATATATATATTCTAATTCATGGTGCACTCAGTCAATCAATCTTTCCTAGGATAATCGGTTTTGTACTTTAAAAAAAAGCTTGGTGTACTCTTGTAATGCATATCAAGGTGCTTAAATATCTAAATTAAAAATAATAAGAAATTCTTTTAAAAATATTAAAATGAGTCCAAATGAATTAGTAAATGAATTTGTCACAAAAGTTGAATGGATCATGATAAATCAAAGGATATTCTTAGAATCTATATTTAATTAATCAATTTGTTATTGAGAAAATTTTAAGATGTTTTCCTCCAAATTTTGATAATGTTGAACATTCCTCAATAGAAATTTCAAAGGATCTTACATATATGTAAATTTATTAATTAAATGGTATTAAATTCAATGCAAAATAATAAATAAAAAAATAGTCAAGAATCTTTAGAATTTAAATTTGTATCTAAGGAAACCATTAGAGGTAAAAAGAATCATTTCTCTAAGGGTTATAAAAACTTGAAAATGGAAATGACTATTGTCCCCAAGATGAGCATAGAGGTGAGTCTAGTCACACCTCTGAGATAGGGGGTTTTTTTATAAATAAAAGGTTTTGGATTCTAGGTAAGAAGTAACAATTATAGAGGTAGGTTGAGGTAGAGGTAAGGATACTAGTAAATAAGAGAGATACATTTATCATTTTATTATAATAAAATTGTCCATGAGTCTAAATATTAGTATTCCTAATTATATAGCCAAAATTTAACAACCTTTGATTACTGCATGAGGCTCTATGAAAATTTAATTTCAATTCTCCAATAAGTAGTAGAAATCCATTTTATAATGTTTCTAATGGAAGATGGGTAGTTAAGCCCATGAATTTCATGAACATGAGAGAGCTTCTATGCTCTTAATATCTACTTGCATTGTATTATTTTTGTAGTGTCATAACAAATACCCATACTTTGCTATATAATTATTATGAAAATGGTTGAATTTATTATTTTATGATCACATGTTTCTAACATAATATTTCTTAAAATGATTGTAAAATATTTGAGACATTCCACATGATTTCACTAATAATGATTATGAATTATCCTTACATGTTCTAAACATTTTCTTTCTTTACAAGAGACTCCCTACAATTCACACATTGACTAACATTTTTATCACATCTATTATTAAATTCTCTATTTTCCCATGTTTACATTATTATCATGTCTATTGTGTGTAGCTTGTATAATTTCACACAAACTAAAATGATTCATGTTATGTTTATCATGCTTGTTTCTAACACTCACAACAATAAAAAAATTATGATCTACATGGAAATATCTCACCGTTCCTATATCTTACAAGATAATTCTACTCAATACTACATGCCTATATTTCTTGCCTTAAATTGGCACCATCATTATGGGAATATCGTTGTTTATCATTGCCATGCGCTTTCACGAGAATAACATAAATATCAAGATTCTTTATGGTATTGCATGATGTTTTTTTTTGCATATTTTTATCTTATCTCCTTCCATCTATTCACATTCCTTATATGTGACGAATTGTAGGGCTCCAACATTTCTCATTGAATATTTTTGTTTAAGGGAAACATCTCTATCTCACCTTAATTACCATTTTTTCTTTTTCTTCTTATTGGTTGTGGATAATAGAATACTATTTTAAATTACATATGTATACCTTTATGCCACATATTTTTAGTCTAGGACATATTCAGCTTAAAGCAAGTACACAACTAAAGCATTATCAATTCCTATCTACATTATTTCCAAAAAATGAACCCAATATTTTAGCTTATCCACTTTTTTTTACCATAAGTCAAATCTATGATTACAAAATATGATTTCAATCACTTCTACAATCCAAAAATGACCAACTTTCAAAATTCAAATTTAAATCTATTCCTAAATTTACCCTCCCCTATCATCATTAGTTGCTAATTCAAAAAACGTAAACATTTAATTTTCCTTATAGACATGGTGGGACATAACTATGATGAGAACAATTTAATAAATGAAAAATCCATCTAGCATTATTGGTTGAGATTTGAAGTTTTCGTACTCTATGTACATGATTATATGGTTGACATTATTTTGATAATGTCTTCTTCAAAAGAGATACATCTTTTGAGAGTGGTCACTACCATATGAACAACAAACTTCAGTATTTTTTATATGATTTGATAATTCTGATATTTCTAAAATATTTTACATAATTCTCATTAATTAATCTTAATGTATTGGATACCTTTGAAAATATTGAAACACAATTAATGATATTAAGTTTTCACAATCCATGTTAATTATAATGAATTGATTGTGGATTCGATTGTGTACAATTTTTTTGCATCAACGTTTTGGATCACACTCCGTGATCCATCATCAGAATGAAAATAAAGAACATAAACGTTAAAACGCGTTCAAGAAACTAAGAATATATTATATTCGTTAATCTTAAAGTACTAAATACAACAGTAGTGCATTATATAGATACTTCAACTATATAAGACTGCAACAGCTGGATAAAAACGAGAGAAAGGAACGTTGAAATAAAATAAGATTGAACTGTGATGTTTCTTCAAGGCCATGAGTCACAGATAAACGTTGAAATAAAACAAAAACTACACTTAAAAGACTATCTAGTCATACATTATCAGTATAACAAATAGAAGTGAAGAAAACGGGCTTCAATTTCACTTCTAGGATGAAGAGGGGGCAGAAATGGCAGGCGGGGAGGAGGGAGAAGTGGTGGGCATCGAGGCATCGTTGTTTGGCGCCTGGGAATGATCACTTTGCTAAAAAGTTGCTAAGGAGTTATCGTCCTCTTCTTCAGCTGTAACGTTGCATTATTGGTTAATACCAGCATCCACAGTAAATGAATACATCAGTATAATTCAATGATGTGCGGAACATTCATAGTCCTTAGTTGAATATTTGTTGTTGCTTTCACAAGCATCAAAACTTCAAAAGGCATGGGAATGCAAGATACCTAAACTCTAGAATATGTTCACATGATGTAAATTGCTATAATATGGTCTAATATTCTTTGATTATTTTCAATGATGAGAAGTTCTATGAAGGTGATGCTATTGTGGGTTTAGATTTATTTTAAATATGACTTCTTAAATCCTTAACTCAAATACTCTACTACAAAAGCTAATTGGAGATAATCTAGTTTTGGGAAGGAACCATCTTGGAGAGTAAGAGGCGATTTTGAGTATAGTGGACATAATTGCATCTATAATTTAGACTAGGGTGTCAAAAATTAATATTAGTTAGACTTTGAATGAACCATTAGGGATGAAGTGGATGAAGGTTGAGGAATATGCTGAATTTTTCAACTTATAAACAAAATCTATTGAATTTTGAACACCATATTGAGTGATCTCAAGGAAAAACTATAATAGTGGATATAAGATGGAGAACTCACTTTTCTCCTCTATAATAAAAAATTTCAAATAGCAATCCCATGAATGAAATTCAAGTCATATGTCGGGATACAAATCATATTATCGAAAGGTTACATCATTCTTCAATAAATTGATTAGGAGGGCCTAGAAGCATAAGGTCCATCTTTTGAATAGTCTACAACATGTTATTGAAATAATATAGATTATTAAAATTGATCTTTCCTTGACCATGGAGAATTGCACTAGTAGCAAACACATAAGATGTCCCTATAATAATATCATTATTGCATTTTTCAAGTATTTTTAAGATTTTACCTTGAAGATTTAATCCTACACTTGTTGCAATTATTGAGAATTTTTTCTTTTCCTTTAAGAGTATCTTACATCAAGTTTGAGAAAGCATCCATGTAGAAAATTGCATATTATCGAGTAAACATCTTAGACTACATCTCCTAACAAAGAGCATGAGTAATTAAATAACGTATATACTATTCTATTTTAAATAATTGATAAGAACATATCTTATTGATTATAAAATAACATTCATACTAGTCTTGAAGCCCAAAAATTATGTTCCAATACATATTTCTAACAAATATGAAAGTGAGATCCTTATAGGTGTCTTTCTAAGGTCACATGAAAATTTTTCATTCTCAAACATGATCTTTTTACATATTTTGGGAGAAAGTATAATAGATGTTAAGAGGCTATTTAGTTAATTGAATTCTTTCCCCAAACACTACAAGTTTGGAGTGGAGAATTTTTCACACACGGACTTGAGAGTTGCATCAACTCTTAATTTTCATAAGCACTTGTTGAGATTATACCATAAGATATTACTAATATTTAAGAGAGAAGAAAGAGAAGTATCTTGAAGAAGTATAATTCTAGCTAGAGGATTTTTTTGATAAAGTAAGTAGCATTTTTAGGGTGTTGTACCCTTCAGAGAGAGCCCCAAGGGCCAATAGAGTCCAAAATAAAAAGCAACAAAACAAAACACTAAACCAAAAATAGACATAGACTAACAACACATGGACCATCAACTGACCAACAACAGACTAGCTGGTGTTCTCCCAGTTCTTAGATAGAAGCTGAAGCAAATCATCACCGATCCACTCCTGGTGGTCTTCAGCCTTCTTCATCTCCATTTCACCTTTCATTAATTAATGCCAAGGTGGATAAATTTATTCTACCAAATGAAGGTCAAGAAACTGAGACAATGTTTAAGGAGGAATCCCTCTAGTTTAGAAACTTAGAAACTAAGGAATGCAACTAGAAGAAGTTTCTCTTTCAATTTTGATATATAATATATACCCTTCGTAGAGGGTAGAGCTACTCTATGTATAGCTCTTCACCTTGAGTAGCTCTAATTGTCCATTTGGAGATAAGAAATATTCCTTGGATTTTAGGACATATGTATGTCCATCATCTAACTTCAATAATTTATTGATGATTAAATATTAATCTAAATCATTATGGAATCAAATATTGCAATTGATCTTGGTTCCCAAAATATCTCCCATTTATTGATGCTCCTAATTGTTCCTTAGCATATTCTTTATGTAACTCAAATCCTTCCTTGTGTATGGAATTTTTAGTTGTTTTTTTAGCTAATTCTATTATTTCTTTTGTCTTTATAGGTAGGTCAAAAATACTAGTTTAATTTATAATAGATACAATTTATTTGTGGTAGTCTCATTAAAACTATTTTTTTTCATATGTTGTAGTAATATCATAAGCATCACAATTATTTCCAAATTTCCTAACTAAGAAAATTGGTGGTTTCACCCAATTTATAAAAAATGGAATTTGAGGCTTCACATTCCAAAATTTAATTATTATTTTTGTTTAAGAGTTTAATTTTCTACCCTTTTACTAGTGTTTTTTTAGTTCCATCCCATTTATCCTTTTTACTAATGCATTAGAAAGCTTCAAAAAGGGGATTTTTATGATCATTTAGATTTAATTTATCCATTTTCATTTGTACATGTCAATTTCTTAGAATAAAAAGATAAATGTATTTTTTAGTCCCTTACTAGACCTATATAGCCTACTCTGTTACTCCATGAAAAATATTTCCATTTTATTAGATGATGAACATTTTTTTTGCATATATAATTCTTATGTAAAACAAAAAAATTAAACTACATTAAATCAATGTAATGTTTAATGAATTTGGAAATGATATTGTGAGAAATGTAACAAAAAATTGTTATTTAATGTAGCCACTTCTATTGGAATAATTCTATAAAGAATTAAAAAAAATAATTATAAAACACTAGTACAATAGAAATGTAAAAGAAACTATAATGGAGTGAATTTGTACCCTAGGAAAATTCTCCATTTATTTACCCCTACCTTAGAAAATATAAATCCAATGATACAAAGTCCATTGCATCACCATGTTCCTTCCACCTGACCGCATCTTTTTATGTCAGTGGAGGAATTTTTATCAAGGAAGTGTTCATGCCACATGGACGTTTATGTGTCATGTTGTTGTCTTGACAATATTCCTATCCCTAAAATTTGTAGAACCATTTTTTTTTGATTGGCTATGAAAAGTAACATCCTTTTCCTCCCTTGGTTGACAGAAATTGACCTCTTGCCTCTATTTTACTAATTCAAACTCATTTCTTCATTCCTTCATGCAAAATTCTCACACTTCATTCTCTCATTATCTCATTCTCACTCACTTCATTCTTGCTTCATGCAACTAGCCGTCAAATCACACCTAATGACTTGTTTTTGAAATGATTCCATCTTCCATGTTCTTATTATCTTCAGACTTAAGGTTTGCATTACATTTCTTCATGTCATTTACATTCATTTGAAGGTTGTGGGGTTTCTTGCATTGAAGTCTTGCATCTCTCAAATACCATTTATTCAACTCATTCTAACATATTAAAATAGGGTTTTCTCTCATTTTTAGCCTTTCCTAGTCTTCGAAACAATTAAGGATAGGGTTTATATAAATTTTATTTTCTAAAAATTTTAAATACCAAATAGGGGTTTGACCAAGGAAAACCCCCCATTAGAAACAAATTTATCTTCTATTTTGCAAGGTTTTTTGAAGATTCAGATTTGAATTTCTATCAAAGAGCAGAGTGCAGATTGTGGGTTTCTGTTTCCACTTTTAGATTTGCAAAAAATCCAAAGTGGACTAAGTCGCCCATAGGGGCGACTTAGTCCCACTACATTGCATTTCCAAAAAAATTTATAGATTCTGACACGTTTTAAAGTAGAAACAAATTTTTGGGCAAATTCATTATTTTGGGACTAAGTCGCCTAGACTGGCCTAAGTGTCCCTATTGCCTAAAAAGTCAAAATTTTGAGGATTTTTGTGGTTCCTACAACTACCAATTTGTTCATCTTCAGTTTCCAAGTGCATAGTTCTTGTTTTATATCCTCATTTGATCGTTTATTACATTTGTTTTACTTTTTTGCATATCACATTGTGTTTTCAAACAAGTTCATTTTCTTGGGTTTTGCATCATTAAATCACTTCAATTTCAGATTAGTGCATTTTCAAATCATAATTAGGTATAATACACTTAATTAACATAGACTTTGAGTGTAAAACCTTGCATTTTGGTCCCCCATCCAATCCCCTTTCTCCTTTTAGGTGAAAAACCCTAGGAGGAGCAAAGCATTGTGAGGGGTCAAACTAAAATCATGATGATTTTTGATTTTATGCATGTACTTTGAGTTACTATGTCACCGGTCAGATGTGTCACCTCAATCTCATCCTGTAATGGGGGCATGGAGGTTGAGCTAGCCTCCCCTCAGTTTTGAGTACTGGTGCCAGCTGCAATTGCTGCTTCGTGACCTCGTCCTATGGATGGGAGAGGAATCTCCCCCCTCCTAATGGTCCTCAACTACTACCTCATAATCCTCACTTAGGGGTGGCTCCTCCTCCTCATACTACTCCTCCTCCTCATCCTCCTCATACTCCTCCTCATCCTCCTCTTCTCCCTCCTTATCCTCATAATCTAGATCTGCGTTCTCATCATACTCATCATAGATCACATCTGTAAATATATTGGTAGGTCTATAGCGTGTCTCCTCGGCCCTATCCTCCTGCTCCTCTCCATCATCTGGTAGTGACTCCGCATCTCCCACTGGCTTGTCCATTGGGAATACTAGTGATGGTAGAGTCACTATCCACCACTCCTCATACTTTGTTGTGGAACCAACATCATCTGCGTTAGAGAATGGTGGCTGGTTGTGATTAGACTGATTGAAGTCACTCTCGGCTATGTGCTTGAGTGTGAGTCGCACTATATCACCTAGTCTTTGTGCACTCCACACTAATATCCTGAAAGAGGATCGTGCCCAGGGTGGTATGTGTACTTCTCCAAACTGTCGCATGACTCGATCATAGTAGAATGGTTGTACTATGTGGTCATGGCGGCCAACCAAAAATCTATCCATCTGCATCCTCCTCAACTATTCAGTATAATATAGCCACTATAATGTTAGCTAATAAGGTCTCCAAAGGACCTCATCCTCATCTAGTTGGTCAAACTGTACCCTCCAAAAGTGCAAATCACCATACTGCCATAGTCACTGCAACGGATACCAGAAAGCCCATGGGTATCCTACTGCTGTCGTGCATGGATAGCCAACTAGTCTAGTACATGTAATGTGCTCAAGGCACCACACCTATAGAAGTGTGCAATACACTATATTGTCCATCTCTTAGTATACAAATCACCCCAGATCATAATAGAGATGTGCCAACATACTTCGACCCCAAGCGTATACTATCTTCCACTTTGCCATCCCTTGAACCATGTGGACTAGTCCACCCTCAAGATGAGAACTTTGGCCATTAGGGACAAGTACTAGAGCTATGGTATGCATCATAATGTGTCAAATCATTGGTGCTCATGAATATAATAACATGGATAAATCAATTTGTCCTCTAACCCATGCACCATGCACTGTACCATCTAAACAATACTGTAAATCAACTCTCTACTCATGAAAATTGTGATCTCTGTGGAAATATACTTGCTCTCCTTGAATTAGCATGCAAAGAATCTAATGTACATCCTCCATGTGATTGTCACCTCTCCTGTAGGTAGATGAAATGTGCATGTATCTGTATCCCATCGCTCATAGAGAGCCATCAACATGGCATTGTGGTATCTCATGGCAGGTATAAGATATGCCCAATAGATACTGATAGCCTAAATATGCTCCATTTCCTCTATTGATAGTGATGGAGCCAAATCTCTTAGAAAACTCAGTTGTCTCCCTCCTATCCATTTTCATCCTCAGGCGGGTACCTTTAAAATTTACACAAATATACTCTAAAATTCATCTTAAATCTTTCCTTTTTATGTTTTTCATCATGTAAGTGTAGTAAAGTCAATATAGTGTGCTTTCCTAAAGGCTCTAGACACTTTAGACCCCTTTTGGGACATTCTTCAATTAAATGGGACACTTTGCAAAGAAATAAGACACTTTGTGAAGAAACGTGACACTTTGCGAACAAAAGGGACACTTTGCAAACAAAAGGGACACTTTGCAAACAAAAGGGACACTTTGCAAAAAAAAGAGACGCTTTGCAAACTTTTTTCCAAGACCCTTAATCAACCTAGATATACCTTAAAATTAATTAAATCATTACAAAATCACAAAATGAAGCTTACAAAATCCACTCACCTCATGTTGATGCTCATCATGCGCCACCTAGTCCTAGAGAACGTCCAATCATGTAGGTGTGTACCCTTGTTTGCTCGGCATTTTCTCATCTCACTCGTCACTCTCAAGCTACACGAAGGAAAAATGAATAGTAAGTAACACATTACTCCCCTTTTTCTCTTTTACTCCATTTTTCATCTCTTTTTACTCATTATGCATTAAAATAGGGTTATTTTCCTTTTAAGAGTTCATAAAGTACCTCTTCTTCAAACCAACATAATGAGAGCTAGAGAACTCTATTTTTTATGCCGTTTGATGTGTTGGAATCACGATTCTTCCCCCGACATCATAAACTATCTATTGTTATGTGACATGGTACTTGGAAATGTCCTTTGATATGATATTTTGAATTTGACATGGCTAGATTGCTACCTTGACTCCACCTCCACAAAGCAAGCAGAATCAAGGGGGGCATACATCTACCCTCAAATTTTCTTTCTAAGAAGTTAGTAAAAGAGGATTTTTGATAACTAACGAATGTGTGTTGCAGTATGCAGTTTCCTAATGTTATGGTTTTGCAGATAACTACACTAGGGGCTTCATTCTCCCACCTTTTGAACAAGTATCCTTTTATGTAATAAAGTGCATTGTTTAGAATACTTTAGCTTGCATATGCATGCATAGTCATATGGGAACTAAAGTGGGGGCTTAATGTATTTCCAAAAATTGTATAATCTTGGAGAAAGAGACAATTTTGTAGTAAAACTAAGTCTTGCTTTAGGTACCTTCCATCAATCACCTCTTAAAATTGTATTTATAGGCCCCTAATACTCATAATTTTGGACTTTGAGGCCCACTTAAATCCCAACAAATATCATTAAAACCACTCAAATTTTGTGAAACCCACCAAAAATATTCTTGGTGAGACTAAGTCACACAAGGCGGTGACTTAGTCTCTTTTGGGGTATTTCCCACTTTTGAGTGGGAATTTCATTAATTCAAATTAATTTGTCAATGTATGTTAGCCTCTTAGGTCTAAATAATGGGAAAATTAGGTGTTGATGCTTATAAATACACATTTTAAGTCATTTTTCACATCTCCTAGTCATTTTAAAAAAAATAAAAATTAAAAGTCAAGAGCAAAAGTGTCTTACACAAGAAGATTCAATAGCATTTTACAACAAAGTTGAAGCTTTAGGGCAGAAAAATAAGGTTTTTGCAAGTCTTCAAGCTCACTTCCTATTCAAGATCTCACATTGAAAAATATTGATCATCAATGCCTATGGTGAATCATCAAGAAATCTAGGTTGCAAAGATGCAACTAGCCATCAAATCTCACCTAATGACTTATTTTTGAAGTGATTCCATCTTCCATGTTCTTATCTTTAGACTTAAGGTTTGCATTACATTTATTCATGTCATTTACATTCATTTGAATGTTGTAGGGTTTCTTGCATTAAATTCTTGCATCTCTCAAATACCATTTATTCACCTCATTCTAACACATTAAAATAGGGTTTTCTCTCATTTTCAACCTTTCCTAGTCTCAGACACAATTAAGGCTAGCTAGGGTTTATATAGATTTCATTTTCTACAAAGTTAAAATACCAACTAGGGGTTTGACCAAGGAAAACCCTCCATTATAAACAAATTTATCTTTTTTTTTTGTAGGGTTTTTTGAAGATTTAGATCCATATTTCTATCAAAGAGTAAAGTGCAAATTGTGGGCTTTTGTTTCCACTTTCAGATTTACAGAAAATTTCCAAAGTGGACTAAGTCGCCCATAGGGGAAACTTAGTTCCATTGCACTTATTTTCTAGAAATATTTACAAATTTTCATAGCCTTTTACTAGAAACAAATTTCTAGGCAAAATTCCCTATTTTGGGACTAAGTCGCCCAGATTGGCCTAAGTGTCCCTATTGCCTAAAAAGTCAAAATTTCTAGGATTTTTGTGGTTCCTAAAACTTCCAATCTATTCATATTCAGTTTCTAGGTGAATAGTTCCTATTTTACATCCACATTTGATCTTTATTACATTTGTTTTACTTTTTTGCATATCACATAATGTTTTCAAACAAGTTCATTTTCTTAGGTTTTGCATCATTAGATCACTTCAATTTCAGATTAGTGCATTTGAACATCTTAATTAGGCATAATACACTTAATTAACATAGACTTTAAGTGTAAAACCTTGCATTTTGGTCCCCCATCCAATCCCCTTTCTCCTTTTAGGTGAAAAACCCTAGGAGGAGCAAAGAATTGTGAGGGGCCAAACCAAAATCATCATTTACATCTATTAAACTGCAAAAAATCAATATTCAAGTGGTTAGTAGGTATATTGTGCTTCATTTCCATTTCTTAGCCCCATGTCTATACAAGACACTAGCATGTCCTTGAGATGTGTGTCCTTAAACAATGAACTATCTAGGTAGTAGTTTGGAACCTTTGTGATAAACTCATCTAACTTTACAAACACCTGCCTTTAGTAGAATTAAAGTGATATGTTGCTTGCCCTTCCTTTTTAGCCTCAATATTCTCCCTTCCCAATTTGTTTAGTCAAACTTGAGATAGTTTAGGGAAGTTTCTTCCTCAAGACTCTCGTAACCTAGAGTTATAAGGGTGACAGATCCCCCTACTCTACATTTTTGGTGAAGCAAACATGAAAGTTTTTGTGTTTGTTTCTTGGTGTCACGAATGCATCTCTCACACCTTGGGTAAATTATGGACTTGTGTGTTGTAAAATTTTATGACCTTTATGACTCAATCTACAACCTTGAAGAATTTCATCAAAAGAAGTTTGTGACATATAGAGATGGATCCTAAGAAGTTCACTACAAGTCCCACCTTTGAGGAAATAATTTTGGGAACAAATATGAGCTTCTCTAGCCATTTTGGGGAAACCACTTGTATTCCTACTCCTCTTTCCTCTCCTTCCATCTCATCTATGGATGAGGATGATGCTATCAAGATCCCTTCAATACAAATCATTTCCTTAGATGGGAGACTTGAGGACTTTGAGAGGTACTTAGAAAAGGAGAGAACCTTGGCTAAAGAAGCTAAGTTTGTAAAAGAATTTAGTGTTATGTTGGACATAGACTGGAGAGGCTTGAACTTCTCTCAGGTCTTGCAAATATTATGGGCACTCATGTCTCAGATTAAAACCCTTGATCAAACATCACCTAAGACTTAGGCTCTAAGACTGCTGAAATACAACTAGAAGTCTCCATGCCTTGAACATCAATGTGTATGGTCAAGACCGGTCCTTTGGCTGACACAACCTCTATTCCTCAGCAAGCCCCCACTTTTAAGTAAGAAATGTACCCTTGGGATTTATTTCTACCACTCCTAATGCTCTTGGCAGTAATCCTAGGGTCCATGTTGGCTTAGGTGGTGGATTCTCTGGTGGGATGTGGGTGGGTGGCTCCAGTGGTTATGGTGGTGGTTCTACTAGTCCTATTTCATCATCTAACCTAATATTAAATGTCTTATCGCAGAACATGGGTTAGATGCAAAAATAGTTAGCAAACTTATGTAATGTTATTTCATAGCCTATTTTTCAACCATTTTTCCATCATAGTCCTTTATCATTTTCTATTCTAAACACTCCTATCCCTCAAGGGATGGAGATTCTGAAATTCAAAAATTATGGTGGTAAAGGAGATCATTAGACACATGTTTTAGCATTTAATGAAATGTGCACAAATTTATTCCATCATGACACTCTAATGACCAAGTTTTTCCCAAGATCCCTTAAGGACACTGCCCTTGAGTGGTATTATTCCTTACTAGATAACTATATATTCTCATTTGATCAATTGGTAAATCAATTTATAAGAAAATTCTAGGAAAACATTAGGGAAAAGATGGCCTTATTAGATCTCATCCATTGTAAGCAAGGAGATCATGAAAAGATAACTAATTTTATCACTTGTTATCAAGCAATGTTCTCACAAATTTCTTATCCTTTTCTTGACTTAGATGTTCAAAAGGTCATCATAAAAAACCTATAGAGACCTTGGTAGGAAAAGAAATTCCTTGATGAAGTATCCCATTTTTGCACATTTGTGTGTTGCATTATGAGATTACCAGTAGATGGTTGCATAGTTCAGGGGATCTTCCTTGCACTCTCATTCTGATGATAGTATCGTAGTGTCAATTTTTGGAAAAATAAAGCTATTACAAATGTGGTTTCTATGTTTAATGATAAGGGCCTAAAATGCAATAGGCTCTTTATAAAATTATCAAAATATTACATTATTATCTTGAAGAAGTTATTGAAAGATAAAGTATTTACTTTGCTAGATCCCCAACCTCTTATCGAGCCTTATCTTGATTGGTATAAATGAACATCAATTTTTCTAGTACCACCAAGTACACATACATGATACTAGAATATGTGTGCACTTGCATCATGAGATCTATATAGAGAGGAATACAAAGAGTTGAATGCCACTATCCATACACATGATGGAATCTCATCCCTTGCTATTGGTTCCATTTCTCTTTTGATCTTGGTAGGACCCAAGGGCATTTATACATCCTTTTTATAATCCCAAAATATGACCTATTTAGAGTGAGACTGGGAATTCCTTGGTTAGTCTCCATGAATGGCATCATTTTTGTAGTTCATAAATGTCTCAAATTCTCTTATGATGGTTTTGTGCATATAGTGCACAACACTAGTTATAAACCACTAGTGTCGCATGGGAGCTTTTCATAGGACCACTTTTGTCCCAATCCAATTGGACCTCTCCCTCCAAGGGGAGATTTATTATACCATACTTATGTCAAGTATAAGGCTAGGGACACGACATCGAAAATGTGCTATCTAGTATCTCCCTACATTATCTTGTTGAAAAGCTCCATGATTACACAATAGCAAGCTACCTCTTCCACCCAACAAAAGGGAAAGTGGAAGTTTGATCACGCTTAAGGGACTTCTCCTTCTATTTATTCCACTCCATATGCTTCTACTTCTCACCCTTTTGTGGCATCTTCAACTCCTACTTCCATGCCCCGCATGGGATTCCTATGGTTCCTGCATGGAAAAAAAGATAAATGGCAAGTTTTTGAACTTCCAATATTTCCCACCATTCTTAGAATTGTTGTCTATGCCAAGGGAAAATGTCCTCATGGGGTTTCTCTAGTGTCTTGGCCTCTATTGTTACCTACCACTCTTCCTCCTACCCCTCTAACAGTGAATGGGAAGAGGCATTCTATCGAGGAACTTGTGTCTACCATTTCTATTCCTGTGCTTCCTCCTCCTTCCACTGTCTAGGAGGTTGTGCTTCCACCAATGACGGTTGTGGAGGATTCTCCTGTGATAGAATAGTAACCTCCTATCTCTTCTTAAGCTACAAATTATAGTACCCAGAGTTGACGTAATCGGCTTGCACATGAGTACAAACGTAGGAGAAAAGCTCTAGCTGTAGAACAAGTTGTCTCATAGAAGATGGATAGAGAGATAGTAGCTCCTATCTCAACATCTTTTGTTGTGCATCTTTTTCTCCTTTTGCCTCAGTTCTAGTTTTTATTGCACCAAAAGGGTGCAGGTTTTTATTTCTCCCTCCATGGAGCCTCCTCTTTTGATATCCCTTTAAGAAATCCCTCCATTCCCCCATCCCATAAACATGCCAAACACAATGGTGGTGTCTGTTGTATCTTTTTCTTCTCCCTCCTCTACCTTCGCTTCTTCTGTGGGGATCTAGTATGATTCGCTAAAGTGTAAGTCGAAGGACGACCTCACTTTGAGTGGCGGTCATAAAAAAGGGCTCTTCTTCTTCAAGTGCTATCTCTGTTTTGGCTTGCACCATCCTAGTTATGGAGGTAGCCCCTGCCTCTCCAGAGTTAGTCACTACGCCCCTCCCTAGCTCTCATTATAGAAAAGTTGGAGGGTACCTCTCTTGCTATCCCCCATTGTAGCCCTATCTACCCTCCCCCTATAATGACCTAGATTGTGAATAGGATGACCTCCTAGTTGACGAGGACTAGGGCGATACCTCTTCTTTACCTATAGCCTAGATTTGTTTTTGTGTGTGTTCTCATATGCTTATCTTTTTTTGTTTTGTTATCCTACTTGGAGGAACCTTGCCACCCTTGTAGGTGCTTGGATATAGGTGTGGATAAACATGTTATACACTTCCTCTATTTGTATCATCATTCTTCTATATTTTGTGACTTTTCTTTTCGACAATTGAGGATGATGCAAAGCATTGGAGGTGTTGGTTATTTTTTATGAACCAAGCTTATCTCACAATTAAGCCTATGGAATTTTCTATTTTCCAATGGTAAGCTAACTGAAGGATTGGCAAATGAACAAGTGCAAGCCTGTAAGGATTTCCTCCTATACTTTTGGCTTTACAAAACCTAGGAGGGTGATCCCACAATGTAATCTATTATCCTCTGTTCCAATTAATCACATACATTATAAATAATAGATGAGATGCACTTGAAGTTGCTTTGATAATTAAATAAGTGCAAACATCTGGTAAATATTTGCATATTAATTATTTACAGAGCAATAGAGTATGATAGATTTCAACTTGACATTTATTTTAATAAATATTTAAGGAGTTTAATGATTTTAATGTATTTGTTGTGAGAGACAAAGAACAATTTAGCACAAAACAAAACCTAGAGCAGTGCCTTAATTAAGGGTACATAGTCTATTACAATTGCAAATAAACCTTGACAACAAATGAACACTTAACATTACATTACAACACCAGTCTCAATCACTCCAAACTAGAAACTAATTATCATATCCTGGCATTCAACTATTTGAACCTGTGTATTCATCCAAGATGTTTAACAAATTCTTTGAATTTGAACAAAGAAAAATCCATACACTCATTAAAACATAATGAGGATCTCTGAAACAATCATTGATTATTTCATTAATAGCTCAAAAGATGAATACATTAGGAGACAATTGGATTTGAATATTTACAATTTTTTATATTCTTTGGGCTAGAATGCACACATATCACATTTTTATTTGACTGCTACAAAATATATTCTCTATTGCAGTTACATTTACCATTTGAGGGATGAAAAATTCACGTGGGACAAAAACTATTTGTATTTGTCAATGAAGATTTATCAAGCCTTCCAAAAGGCATCATTGGGTTATTGTAGCATTCCATTCACATGCTCAAAAATATTAAGACACAAAACATAAAAGCATAAAGAGAGAAAATATGATTGCACTTTTCACATTATCATTAATGTCATCATCTTTACGATTGAGAGGAGATAATTTTATCAACACTTTATCCAAGGCTTAATCTATAAATTTTCCAAGCCATGCATTATACTCCTCTTTGATGGGCCATTTAGTATCCAATAATTTCTACACTTTAGAATTATGCAAATTATACATGGCACATATTAATATTTTGGCCTCTTCAACAAACACATCCATATGTACCTCAACTTTTGTCAAGTCATCCAGAAAAGTATTCAACATTGTATAATCACCGAGACTTATAGCTTCTTTGGTAGTGGGGAGCATAATTTCTATCTTTTCCTTCCATGTATTAAACCCTTTATGCTCTCCTTCATTCAACATCTTAGGCATTCTCCATTCCTCCATATCCCTAAACATCTTCAACTTAGTCTAGAGCTGCACACCTAGCTTACCATGAAATGCTGAAATCTCCCCTAATAAATCAACTTCCTTTATCAATTATGGGATATTTTTAGGAGCCTTAAGATCATCCTTCATGTTTGGAATCATCGACTTGAGGGAACCAAATCTTGCACTCCACTTGGTCTAATCATTCTGAAAAACACTTTGCACTTGAGTGTACCTTTTGTAAGCTTCTTGAATGCTCTTATACAACTACCAAACATTTTTTGATTTGTGCACAAGCTTGGAGACCTTATGTCCTAAGATACTCTCAAATATGCCCTTTGCAACTTTTTATGTCTCCTCTTTAGCCTTCTTCACATTTTCCCTTTCCATTTGCAATTCCTCTTTCAGCCTACTAATTCTCAATGATAGGGTCTCCCTATCTTGGGATGAAAACTAAAAAGAAGATGGAGATGGAAAATCCCTTTGTGATCAAATTTCTTGTGTAGTAGTTACCTTCATACTATTATATTCATCAAGGAGAGTGTTGTACTTGTCCAAAAATTTATCATGTCACTCCTAAGATATTTGTGTAGTATCTGTACTCAACATTGTAGCATAGACTATTAGTTGTGCAACTTGGGTGGGGGTGATTTTTGTAGCTCTCTTTATCACAACAGTGCCAATAACTTCTTCCACCAACTTGACAACTTTAGGTTTCCCTATGTTAGGTTTCATTGACCAAATTTTAAGTGTGTGCAATTTGGGACTAAAACCTGATCCAAACACCTTATTGTCAAAATATTCTTTCTGATAGGTGGGCCCTTGAATGATTCTTGATTGCATCCAATACAATGCCTGATGTGAGATTCCACCCTAGCAATAACATTATGCCACTGTCCTTGACAATTTTCCTAGCTTCAATAGGGGTAATTGCTGCAATTTCATTTAAGATTTTCTCTTCTTCTTTCTTCACCTCCTCTTGCAATGGCAGGTCCACACTAGCTTTTACCTCTTCAATCCTTTTATTTATATCCCAACTCTTGATTTGAATAACAAATTCCTTAAATTCATTAGTTTTAACAAAAGAGTATTTGAAGTGAATTATTTACATGTGTTTATCCTAGAATCATCATCTACATCCTCATCATATTCCCATTTAACAATTCTATTGTTTGGAATGTAAGGTTCAAAAGCATATTTTATTTCAGGGGAGGGGAATCTTTTTTCCACCTCCTGCTCACTAGGCATTTGCTCAACAAATTGTTCCTCTCCAAATTGTTCTATCATTGAATACTCAACCAATGGTCTGATCATTGACCCTTCACCAATTTCCAAGGGCTATTGTTGAGTACCTTGATCCTTTGACTAAGCTCAAAGACTTCTCACGTGTTCTTCATATTTCTCACTAATCAACATTTTTTTTCCTTTTAGCTTCCTTAACCTTTTGAAAGAAATCACCACTTTGATACTCCTCTATCTTAAGCATATCTTTCTTATAGATACCCTTGATCTCATCATAATCGCTAATATAGAATGGATTCTTCTTCATGATTTTCTCTTCAAGGCTACAAATGTATAACCATTCTTTCTTTATTGTCACTATTGTAGCATATGAAGGAAAGTTTCTAATCACATCATCTTTATAGAGGAAATGATGTGAAAATACAAATATACTTTTTCTCATTCTCTCCTTGTCCACATACCCTTTTGGGTCAACATATCTCAACTCATCCATTGGCATATTGAGGTTACTCAACATGATACCAAACTTATCATATCCTTCCTTAGCAGTAGCAATAAAATAACCAAAAGAACACTGTGAGGCTATGACAAATGCTTTCTTAGGATCTATAAAGTGTTCCTTGTCCATAGCATCCACCTGCCATATTATCTCTATGAGTTCCATATAGTTAGAAACATATATGGGTAGACAACAAGGTGAAACCCTTGCATAGACTCTGATAGAGGTGTAATGAGAATGCAAAAACCAGTCACACCAATTTTGATCATGCTTGGTGTCTTCTCTGAACACCTTAGCCTTGGGATCTCCTTGATAACTCTAGAAATCCTATATATAGTCTTCATGCCTAAACTTTCCATGACACCAAATTTGAAAACATTATAGAATGCCATATAATTAGAATCAGTGTAATTCTGATCCCATAGGTGTGTCCACATTTGTATAGTTAATTCATTTCCTTCTTCATCAACTTCTCTCAATATCATAAATTTTTTCCATGCCTCACAACCTATTGAAATGCATAAGAAAACTGAGAGGGGAGGGTGAATTAGTTGTCACCAAACACAAACTCAAATCTCAAACACTTATAAATTTCTTATCGACTTAATTTTGTTATTAAGTATGAACATGAAATACAAATAATAGAAAGCAATATCAACATAGGAAACCCAAAATTTACATGGAAAACCAAATGAGGGAAAAACCATGGTGAGGATTAACTCACAATATAAAGTAATAGAAAAAAGCGAATATAAGCTCATTGCCAAGGGCTCATTGCCCGGATACAAGGGCTCACTGCCTATAGAAAGGAATCATTGTCCAACAGGGAGGCTCACTACCTACAGATACAAAAGATAACAAAAAGATCCACCACAATAGGTTACACACATTCGTATCCTTGATCAGAAGATTTGTAGATCACACCATCAGCTCACTGCTTTTAGGAGTCTAACACATTATAGTACTGCTATCTCAATTCATTTTCGCACACTTTGCTTCTCAAACTCATGGCATAATTGATTCATTCATTCACAACATCTCAACATGTATTTAGAAACTTTCTCCAAGGTCGGCTTCACATGCTTCATTTCATAAATTCAAATTAGGTTGGAAACTCAACATTCCCATAGTGGAAATGAATGAGAGCAAACCAAACTAAGACTTAACCAAGGCCCAAAACAATGTCTCAGAACAATCACACGCTTCCAAAATTAATTCTTAATCCTTCGTATGAAGTGTAAACACCAGGTTGGCCAAACCTAATGAAAACAAAAATAAAATTTGAAGTAAAGGCTTCCCAACAAGAAGATAACATGTCGATGATGTAACATTCTTCATCAAGCACAAGAAAATATCTCAAATACCTTTAGATACATTTGTAGAGAATGAAACAAACTTCATACTCAAAACACCTTCCATTAGTCCATCTAGACTGAATAGGAATACACAATAACTCTAAAACTCATCTTCTGGAGCACCAAACCACGAACACCTTTGTCAGAACATAGATAACACCTTTACAAACTTTCTACCATATCTAAAATATTTGAAACAAACCAATGGAGAACTGTGGAGTAGAAACATTTCTCCTAGTCCTAGACAAACAAATCTGCCAGACTAGTTCACACAACTTTCACTCTTCAACAAACTAGAAGCTACAAATCAGGAGATATCACCAAAAAATGACCGTAAGAAACACCTTAGATCCACACAAACATAGGATCAACATAGAAGAAATGCGGAGCACAAACTAGAGCACATTCTAAACTTACAAAACTATGACTTCTCTATTTATTAATTTTCTCAAACGCACTTGGTAACCCATCATATCAGCATATCTACAACATCATAAAGGTAGCTCCATGTGCTCACAACATATCAACATCTCAACTATACATGCAAAATCTGCAACATCCTATACTATGTTGACATCAATGAACAACATTAATGACAACACCATCAAACTTACTCATACTTGCAACAATCTCCCACTTTGTCATTGATGGCAACACATGATGTGAAAAACCATCAAAGACAACATTCATTTTATTCCTGCACTCTCCTTTATTCTTGGCAAAGACCTTCTCTTCCTTTTTTACTATTTTTCACATGACTCTCTCCCCCCTTTGACATCAATGGAAAATACTAAAAAGCTTAGATCACTCCCCCTTAGGAGTGCACCCATACAACTCATACTGCAAAAATGAAAATTTCCTACTCCCCCTGTGGAGTAGACATGTTCATCAGTCTAGATAAATGAAGAATATGTAGATTCACTTGAATAATGCTCCTCCATGTGTACCTAGTTCAAAGGAGGGCCAATTACCCTCAACTTCTCCCTAAGATACTCAAAAGTATCCTTCAGAAGAGCCTTAGTAAATATATCTACAATCTAATCCTTTGTAGACACATACTCCAACCCGACTTCATTCCCCAATACTTTTTCTCTCAAGAACTGATATTTGACAGATATATGCTTTATTATTAAATGCATTACTAGATTCTTTGAAATGTTTATAGCACTTGCATTATCAAAAAAGATAGGGATAGGCTCATCACCTATCACTCCAATATCCTTCAATGTTTGCTTCAACCATAAAACTTGTGTGCAACAAGATGCTACTACAATATACTCTGCTTCTGCATTGGGTAAAGAAACTGAATCCTATTTCTTACCAAGCCATGAAACCAATCTTCCACCAAGAAAGAATGCACCACCACTTGTACTCTTCTAATAATCCACAAAACCAGCCTAGTCTACATTAGTGAAAGACTCAAGGGAAAGTCATTATCCTTAGGATACCATAGGTCATAATCCAAAGTGCCCTTAAGATATATGAATATCCTCTTTACAACTATAACATGTGCTTCTTCTGGTTTTGCTTGAAATCTAGAAAATAAACATACTACATGCATGATATATGGTCTAGTAGCAGTAAGATATAGTAGTCCACCAATCATATATCTATACTTGCTCTAATTAGCTTACATCCAGTCACCATAGGAGTACTAATTGGTTTGGATTCGTCCATTCCAAACTTCATCAACAACTATTTGACATACTTTGATTGTGAAATGAATATCCCCTTATCAGTTTGATTCACTTGAAGACCAAGAAAGAAATTCAACTCACTAATCATGGACATTTCAAATTCTTTTTGCATCTCCTCTCCAAACCTCTTACACATACCTTCATTTCCTCCAAAGATGATATCAACATACACTACCACTATCAAAAATTTGTTTCCTTCCACCTTGAAATAAAGATTGTTGTCTACAGATCCCTTATTAAAATTTTGTTGTGTCAAATATTTGTCCAATCTATCATACCATGCTCTAGGAGCTTGTTTCAGTCCATACAATGCCTTTTTCAACTTACAAACCGTATCTGGTTTATCTAATAATTAAAATCCCTCTGGTTGTTCTATATACACCTCTTCTTTCAATTCTCCATTTAGAAATGTAGACTTGACATCCATCTGATATACCTTGAAATCCTTGTGGGCAGAAAATGCCAAAAACATCTTAATAGCTTCCATTCTTGCCACCAGAGCAAATGTCTCCTTAAAGTCAATTCCTTCAACTTGTGAATAACCCTTGCATACAAGTCTTGCTTTGTTTCTCAAAACTTCTCCATTTTCATTCAACTTATTCCTAAACACCCACTTTGAACCAATTACATTCTTATTTACAGGTCTAGGAACTAGTTCCCATGTTTGATTCTTCTCTATCTGCTGCAATTCCTCTTTCATAGCTCTAACCTAAGTTTCATCTTCACATGCTTCACACACAGACTTACCTCAGTTGCTACCACTTTACTTCTTGTCTTCACACCTTCACTCTTATCTCCAATTATTTGTTCTCCAGAATGGTTCTTGTGTACATACTTAGGAGTCTTAGGAACAAGTTCCAGAACTTCTTCTATAGACACATAAAAATGACCTAAACATGCAAGTTCTATTTTCTCCATATTTCTTCCTAACATAATTAAAATATTAAATTATGTCCTATGGTCCAATTTCAACTATTAATTAAATAATTCATAATTATTTAATTAATTCATGTCTTTTATTCCTCTTGATTATTTAGATAAATAAATTTTATTTATTTATTTAAATACATCACTAATTCTATAATGTCTCTCTATGATTTAATAAATTCTTAAATTTATTTAATTATCTTTTGTCCATTATTTCCTCTGATTATTTAAATAAATAAATTTTATTTATTTGTTTAAATACATCATTAATTCCTAAATGTATTCTTATAATTAAATGATTTCTTTAATTTATTTAATCATTGTCTATCTTGGCCTTTTCCCAATTTTAAATAAAATTATTTAAAATTGTCTCACTTTCTAATTTTCTCTCTTAGTAAATAATTTGAAATAATTATTTACTGTCACATGGTCCCACCACTTTTGAATTAAATTAATTTTTAATTCAAAATGAAAACTTTCCTCCATAAAACCAAATAATTTCTAATATTATTTTATTTTATAGCTCTTTCTTTTTCCATGTCATTCTTATCTCCTTGTCACATGCATTTCCGTCCATTGATTTAATTTTTCTAAATCAAATCTCAACTCTTCATTTCAAATTCACCCTAATATTGCCATAAACCTAATTGTGGATTGTCACATTCAATCTCAACCATTGATCTTAGGGCATTTGTCAATCTTCAATCTTGGCCATTCATCCAAAATTGAATTTTGTATAAAATGGAAAATTTGGCCTCATTTGACACACTTCATCTCTTGGCATTGTGATCTTGACATCTTGGAATTTCTTGACTTCATGCTTTAGATATTTTCATGCTTTTAGGCTTGCTTCATATTTGCTTCATAGTTACCTTGTGAGATCTTTAGATCAAATCCTTCAACATTTGCTTAGGACATAGACATTATAATAGGTTGCTCATCACAAATATGAGAGCAAACATAATATTGTAGTAAATAGAGATGGTGCAAAGGAGGTTAATTATGGAGGTTGAAGAAATTTGGTGAGATCTTTCCTTGTTTTTATGTTTTTACTCCTTTGTTCTTCATTGCTTTTCTTTGGGTTATCTTATTTAAGCTCTAATTTACTAACCTAGGTTTTTCCCTAAGCTACATCTTCTTCTTCATTATGTTCTTCTTCTTTTTCCTTATTTTCTTGAGGTACTAATCCACAGATAGGATCATGTAGTTCAACTTCACTTATCTCAACAGGTATGTGAATATCCTCATCAACCTTCACATTAGCACTCTCAACAATCTTCCTCAATCTTTTATTAAAGAATCTATATGATTTTCTACTAGTTGAGTATCCAAGGAAAATATCTTCATCACATCTTTATCAAACTTCTCAAGATTCTCATCATCTCTTTTAATGTAACGTCTGCTTCCAAACACCTTAAAGTACTTCATAGGAGGAATCTTACTAGTCCATAACTCATAACTAGTCTTAGTGTTGTTACCTCTGATCTAAACTCTATTAAGAACATAAACAACAGTGTGTATTGCCTCTCTCCAATACACATCAGGTACATTTGATTCTTTCATCATGGTTCTTGCAACCTCTTGCATAGTTTGGTTATTTCTCTCAACAACTCCATTCTACTATGGAGTTCTAGGAGTAGAAAAATGTCTCTTTATGCCATGCTATTGAAAAAATGCATTAAACTCACTAGAAGTGAATTCTCCACCTCTATTAGATCTTAAACATTTGATTCTCAGGTTTACTTCATTCTCTACCCTTGCCTTGAACACTTTAAACCTATTTGGAGCCTGAGTTGTCTCCCTAAGAAAAAAAACCCATGTCATTCTAGAATAATCATCAATAAGGAGCATGAAATACCTATCACCATTTAGACTTCCTATTCTTGTAGGACCATAGAGGTTTGTATGAATTAATTCCAGCATTCCAGTGGTTGATTTCTCTTTTCCTTTAAAAATACATCTTGCCTATTTCCCCAATTGACAACTTCTACAAAAAGTATTAGAAGGCTTTGTGATTTTAGGTAGATCTCGAACAACCTCTCTTGAACTAATCCTGACCAGATTATCAAAGTTTACAATTCCTATCCTCTAATGCCATAGCCAACTTTCATTAACTTGAGATACAAGGAACTGGCCATCAACACCCTTAAGCTGATAGATGTTTCCATATGTTCTCCTTCCTACAACAACCATAGGTCTGAAACCTTTTCTAATCTCACAGGTATTATCTTGAAGTAAAAGCTTGAAACCTTTGCTACATATTTTTTCAATACTCAAAAGATTATGTCTTAAGCCCTTGACATAATATACATCATCAGTGTTGTGTATTCCATCAGAACTAATTATTCCTTTCCCAACAATCTTAGCTCTAGAATCATCTTCAAACATGAATAATCCACCATGATACTTTTCAAGTTTAGTGAACTTACATTTATCTCTAGTCGTGTGATTTGAACAACCACTATCAATCACCCAATAGTCTTCATCTTGTCTAGCATCAAAGGTAGTAACCAAAGTACCTTCCATCTCATCCTTCTTTTTCTCTGGACCACTTTCCCTTGCACATATTCTATAGTTAGCAGACATAGATTTATTCTCTAAAGCTAGAAACAAGCACTCACTATCATCACCCTCAAAATTAGATTCATCATCAGAATTTCCAACTTCTTCTCTAACATAAAACAACTTCTTGAATTTCTTACCTTTTTTTCTTTATTATTGTCTCTGTTATTCTTATGTATAGCTCTATTTGGACATCTTGAAGCATAATGACCAATATTACCACAACTAAAACATTTAAAGGGAAACATAACTTTGTACTTACTGGTACCTTTCTTCAACTTCCTTGTAAAGTTTTCTTCCAACTCATCTGAACCATCACTATCTAAATCATCTCAGTCTCTTTGTTTCTTTAAATGTTGATTATGCCTTCTCCTCTTTCTTTCCAAACTTTCTAATCTCAAATACAATCAGGGTGCCAAATATATGTTCTTTAGTAAACTTCTTAGGATCATACACTTCTTCAATAGCTGAAACCTTATCACTATAACTCTTCAGAAGGGTCATCAAGATCTTCTCCATCACATCTTCATCAGTCAGAGTACCCCCTTGAATTTTCACATCATTCACTACAATATCAACCCTCTGAAAATAGCTTTCAATATCTTCACTCCTCCATTTTCAAATTCTCGTATATGTGCTTTGTTGTTAGCTTGTTTGAAAATTTCACTCTATCATTTCCTTCATAAATATCTTCCAACTTCTTCCACACTTCATAAAAAAGGCCAAAGAAATAACTTTTGTTCACTCATTCTTAGATAAAGCACTATAGATCGCATACCTCACTTTTTCATTCTCCTCATAAGCAGAAACCTTATTTGTAGTAGTAGTACCACTTGTCAGTGCAACATGTACTTTGTCTCAATAGCCTTCCAAGTCTTGTAACCAAGAGAGATTATGTAACCTCTTATATGCACTTTCCAGTCACTGTAGTCACATCCATCAAACATAGGGATTTTCAATTTGTGCACAATTGGATCTACCTCAAGTGGTTAAGATTACTTTTGAGGAACCAAAAGATCTGATACCAATTATTGAAAGGTGCAAGACAACTAAGAGGGGGGTGAATTAGTTGTCACCAAACACAAACACAAATCTCAAAAACTTATCAATTTCTTATCCACCTAATTTTGTTATTAAGTATGAACATGAAATGAAAATAACAAAAAGCAATATCAACATAGGAAACACCAGATTTATGTGGAAAACCCAATGAGGGAAAAACCTCAATGAGGATTAACTCACAATATAAAGTAATAGCAAAAATAAAATACAAGAGGCTCACTTCCTAGATACAAAGGCTCACTGCCTATAGAAAGGACTCACTATCCAATAGGGAGGCTCACTGCCTATAGATACAAAAGATAACAAAAAGATCCACCACAACAAGTTACACACATTCACAACCTTGATCAGAAGAATTTTAGACACCATTAGCTCACTGCTTTTAGGAGTCTAACACATTAAAGTACTACTACCTAAATTCACTTTCACACACTCTACTTCTCAAACTCGTGGCATACTTGATTCATTCATTTGCAACATCTCAACTTGTATTTATACCTTCTCCAACCTTAGAATCTTTCTCCAAGGTCAGCTACACATGCTTCATTTCATAAATTCAAATTAGGTTGGCAAATCAACATTCTCACAGTGGAAAGGAATGAGAGCAGACCAAACCAACACTTAACCAAGACCCAAAACAATGTCTCAGGACAATCATACGCTTCCTCAATTAATTCTTAATCCTTCGTATGAAGTGTAAACACTAGGTCAACCAAACCTAAATAAAACACAAATAAAATTTGAAGTATATGCTTCCCAACAAGAAGATAACATGCAGATGACATAACACACTTCACCAAGCATGAGAACATATCTTAGATACTTTTAGATACATCTGCAACAAATGCAACAACCTTCATACTTAGAACACCTTCGATCAATCCATCTAGACTAAACAGACATACACAGTAACTGTGAAACTTATCTTCCGAAGCACCAAACCATGAACATCTTTCTTAGAACACATAAAACACCCTTACAAAATTTCTAGAAGATTTGTAAGATCTGAAACAAATCAACAAAGGATTGCAGAGCACAAACACTTATCCCAATCCTAGACAAACAACTTTGCCAAACTAGTTCACACACTGGTGAACACAACTTTCACTCTTGAACAAACCAAAAGCTACAAATTAGGAGATATCACTAGGGTATGTGCAGGATCATGATGGGCCAAAAAGTGGCGATATGATGGGTATGTGTAGGGTATGTGGCTAATGAATTTTTTTGAACCCAAAATTGATGAAATGAAAAGGGTTTTTAAAGGAGATTCTCAACTTTCTACCAATATAAATTATGCTTTACTTTGAATTTAATAAATAATTATTATTCATTTTCTATTTAAATTACAACTAAAGTCCTAATTGATAGGCTTATTGAAAAACATCTATAGCTTTCAAATGGTATCAAATTTTTTGAATCTGAAACATGCGTCACATTCTATGCTTCACATACTATAAGATTAAAATAATAATAATTGAATTTCATGAAGTTTTGAACAAGTTAAGGTGGTCAGACATATGAGTTTTTATATTTTTTAAGAGTTGTAATAAAAAAATCATAATTAATTATTTACTTGGAAAAAAATTACAAAAAATTATGCATCACATCAGGACATGAGTCCTCTACTTATATCTAAAATCTTATCATTTTATTGTGGTTAGGGTGGTTAGATAGACACCTTATTTTTTCCCTAAAATGTAAGTACTATTGATTGAAATTTCAAATTTTCACCAAACAATTTTTTCTATTTTTAAAATAAACCTAGTAGTTTAGAAACTACATTCAATTTTCTATAGATTCCATTCTTACATATTTTTGAAATAATATAGATAACTTATTCAAATTTTTATGTCAAGTTTCCTAACTCTGATTTTTCTTTTTTTTTTGCCACTTAAGGGCTTGTTTTTTCCATGATGATCTTGCACATGCCCACCAATAGATTCATGTAAGCAACACCTCAAATCCACACAAGCATAAGATCAACATAGAAGAAATACAAAGCACAAACCGGAGCACATTCTAAAAATACACAACTTTGACTTCTCTATTTATTAATTTTCTCAAAAGCACTTGGTAACCCATCATATCAACATATTAGAAACATCATAAAGATAGCTCCATGTACTCACAAAATCTCAACAACATCTCAACTATACATGCACAATCTGCAACATCCTGTACTATGTTGAAATCAATGAAAACATTAATGACAACACCACCAAACTTACTCATACTTGCAACACAACCCATCCATAAGATCATGTGCATCAATAGAGAATAGTGTTTGGAACTTATAGGGGTCCTCCCATCTTTCAGCTCCATCAGCTCCTTGTCTATCTCATTTGCAAGGTAGGTTGCACAATAAAGCTCCCTATTTAAACTACTATTTTGTATATCAATGATCATTACCATCATGGAATCATTCATTCTTAAATCAAAATTTTTTCCCAAGACTTGGCATAGACAATAGTAGGAGTTCATGAAGTAGTCTTCAAATTCATCACACTCAAATGGATCAACATCCTTTGGCCCAAAATATTTACCCTTAATCCCTCAATCTTGCCTCTTATGCCTAGGCAACAAATTTCTCCTATATCCATAATGGTTTTGTTCATATTCTCAGAACAATTCAAAGAAATCAATATTAATAGTGGCGGCATGATTCAATTTGAAGATGTCCACTATTCAACTTCTGAAAATGTCTAATAGTGGGACTCCATTTATACTTTTAACGATCCTGTCATCTGGATGATAATTTTGGGAAATTTCTAGGATCAAATCAACCTCCACAAATGCATTTGGAACCACAAGCTTTCCAAGATCAAACTCCCATAGGTGTCTAGAAGGACGTTTTACAAATCACCTATTAAAGGTATGTAGGAATAGCTCCCATCCAATTTGTGGCAATGCAACTTCACCAATCCTAGTTGCTAAATCCATCAACTCGCTAGTCATGATCCCTTTTCTGGTAGGTCTCTTTCCAAATTTCCTCTTTGATGCAGATGTTTCTCGAGAATTTCCCTCCATGGAATGAGAAAAATCTCTCTTTACACCTTTCTATTTCTCTACCTTTTCAGAAGCTTCCAACTTTGGTTTTGTAACTTTATCCCTTTTCTATTTTAGTTTATCTTCCAATAAACTCTTTACAGAAATCTAGGGCTTGCAACTCATAATAAAGCTAGGGTTTTAGATCACAAAATTATAGGAAATTTTAACTATAGAATGTAGATGAAAATCCTTCTACCCACTATTGGATAAGACCAAGCCCTAAAGAATTCCTCCACGAGATCAAGAGACATGAAAGTATAACCCTAAGCTCACAAATCCTTCTTATCCAAATCATGAATTCTTCAACTAATCTTGCTTTAATTAAATTCTTACAAAAGAGTGTGATTTTTTACTTACCCAAGAAACCCTTCTCACTTTCTGCCTTTTGAATTTTGCTCACCCAAACTCCTTTCTTCTCTTTCTACTTTAAAATTTTGCAAAGATGGTGAAAATATGCATCAAATTCCTCTTTTATAGGTTAAAAATGATCAAATTCACCATAAATGGAGAAATATTGCTCACACAAGCGAAGAAAAGAGATTATGATAGTTAACCATTCTCATTTGAATTTTAGCTGTTGATTAATTTTGATTTAAAATAGCACTAAAAGTTCTCCATTATCCTCATGCCTTACCTTTTTCTTTTGGTGGCCCACATAAATCAACGGTGGAACCCTACCCAATGATACCCTTAGAAATTGTCACATTGCTTCTTTAAAACTATTGTCACTTTACTTCATCGGTCATCATTTTTTGATGTTGCACCTATCCAAGTTAATCTATGATGCAAAGAAGCCCAATGATGGAGGGAGAGTTCACCTAAACCATATATTGACTAGCCATCGCTTATTGCTGAAATAGCTTACCCTTTTTTGAGTTTAACATCGATATGTTAGGATCAAGCAATGGAAGAAAAGACTAAGTCTTCCATCGCTCATCGCTATCTCTTCTTTCTCATAGAGATGTTATCTATGATGTAAACAACATGCATGATGTACTCTTAGCCTTTAGATTAGAATATCTTCCTAGGACATGCCTCCCTTTGCTAAATCCCTAAATAATCATCACTCATTGCTACTTTATATATCACTTTACAAATGTTCTCTTGATTCCTTGAGTCCTAGTGATGAAAGGGCATCACAACCTTCACATCGCTCATTGTTGATTTTCATTCCAATAGTTGAAATATAATAGCAATGTGAAAAATTTGGCGATGACATAAGACACAACCACGTATTACTAGTAATGGGATAAACCATCACAATGGGTATTTCTACTTGGAAGCATGAAAGTAGAGATGAATCAACAATGCAAAGGTTTTAAAAGTGATGAGGAGGAGAACCCCCATTGCTCATCTCTAGTTAGGGAATGAAAGGAAGTTAGCAACTGGTGATGGGCGATGAGTGAGTGATATAAATTATTCTAGTTACATTGCTCATCGCTGATTTGAGAATGAGAATGTTAATGTAATCCAAAATTTGAAATGAGGCATGATGCAATGAAATATAAATAATCACTCATCACTAAAATGAAACAAGCAATTAACAAGCTAGGTGCACAATGAGTAATGAACTGTGTGGTAAGCAAGAACTTAAGTGGCATAAATTATACACGTGCTCAATTTTTTTTGAAAGGGGGACACACTAGGGGAAAAAAATTCCAACAACATAAAATCAACCCAAGGAAAAGTTAGACTTAGGATAAATGAAAAATAATTAGCAACCTCAACCGTAGGAAAATAACACTGGGGTAAAAATAAGCAAAATATTGCAATATGATCAATGAGAAAGTAACCATAGACACAAGGGACCGGTCAACACATGGATGTTAAAGGTTAAAGTTATTTTTAAATGACTGGAAATCAACCACGATAGGTCAATGAGACAATAAAACAAAAGGAAAAAGGACTAAGGTTTTTTTAAAATATTAAGGCTTGACAACTAAATATAGTTTCAAAACAATGAAACATAATTTTTTTGAGGGTTCCACCAGTAGCTCCAGTTGGGGATGCATGCCTCTCAGTATGCATGGTGAGATCATAGACATCTCTGGTTGACCAGACCAATATAGAGAACAAAAACCAAGAAACTACCTAGACAAGGTAGTCAAACCAAACTAGACCCAACCAAAACAAACCAAACCTATATACAAAACATTCAAAATTTACAATGTACATGGAGAATAACATATTTCAAGAGAAATAGGCTTCAAGAACTATCCATGTACTAGAAGTTTAAGAAGTTCACTTGTCAGATCTTGCAAAAAGTAGGAGTCCTTGTTGTGGGTGTTGCTGATCAGATAAGGGCCTAACCATAGTGTGCCAAATTTCCCATGTTTTCCCTTGTCCTCAGACCTTGTATTCCACATTAATACCATGTCTCCTACTTCAAAAAATTTTGGAGATGTTTTTCATACAAGTTCTTGACTTGCAATTGAATATTAACATTTTTCTTTTGAGCATCTCTTCTCATCTCGTCCACCTCCATCAGAGTATTAATTCTATGTTGCATCTCATCACACACATATTCATCATATTCTTGGATAAATTTCTACATTCTCATGAGACTTTTCTAGGGTAATCTTGCTGCAATGCCATAAAACAAGTCAAACGGATCATATCTAGTTGCTTTCTTGATTATTACCCTATCCACTCACAAAGCTAATTTTAACTTGGAGTCCTAATCTCTCTTGTTCTTCTTAATTATCCTTTTAATGATTTTCATCAAGCCCTTATTACTTGAGTCTACTTGACCATTTCCATATGGGTGATATGGTGAAGATTAGGATGTCTAAATCCCATGTTTGGAATATAAATTAATGAATTCTTCAGACCTAAAGAATATTGCATTGTCTGAAACAATTTTCTCAAGCACTCCAAACCTGGTTAATATGTTGTCCATCAAAAAATCAATGACCATCTTACTTGTTGCTATCTTTGTTCGAATCACTTCCACCCATTTAGTAAATTAATCTATGGCAACAAGGATCCAAGAGTGACCACTATACTTATCTAAGATTTCTCCAATAAAATCAATACCCCACTATTGAAATGGTGATTGGACTGCAACTGGTTTAAGTGGTAAGTTACCTAATAATTTGAGCTTCTTAGAGAACGTATGACATGCATCACATGTTATCACAAGCTTGTGTGCATCATTGAAGACCGTTGGCCACCAAAACCCTACTCTTAAGACCTTGTGAATGGTGGTCTTGGCCATATAGTTTCCTCCACACACTCCACTATACATTTCAGTTAGTAGTTTTAGCATTGTTAACACATTTCAACATGACACTATCTAAATTTCTCCACCACAATTCACCATTGATGATTACATATTTTATTTATTGTAGCTTGAGAGTCCTTTTTTCATTTTTTGTCAACCCTTTAGGGCATTGCACCGTTTGTAAGTAGTAGACAACATTTTTGTACCAATCACATTCTTGCATATCACAAACATGTGATATATCAAAATAATCCTCTTGATTTATTTGGTTGGCATCCAAATTTGTTTTAGCCATTAGCTTGGCTAATCCCTTGGCCTCTTACCAACTTGGTGATCTAGATGTCAATGTTGAATTTCTATATCCTATTTATCCATATATATCTTCTACTCATGACTTCTTGCTGGGTGAAGATGTCCTTAATAGCAACACTTAGAATATATGCAACAATTGTAGCTCCCATAAGATAGGTTTTAGAATTCTTAACATATTTTACCAGTGCATATGCTTTTTTTTCAATCAAGTCATTCTTCAACTCTACAACTTGAAGAGACTTACTAAAAAATGCAATGGGTTTCTCAAACCCTTCTTAATCCTTTTTGTTACAAAACTACAAAAATAGTGTGGAAATATGCAAATGAGAATATTTGTAGTGTCTTGGAAAAATCAGGGGTCCTTAGGACTGGGGCCTCTTGATTGCTTGCTTAATCCCTTAAAATATTTTCTTGGCTCTTTAGTCCACTCCACTTTTTCACCCTTCTTCAATATCTTTGATATGGGGCGAGTGATTTTTGCAAAGTTTTTGACAAACCTTCTTGAAACATTAATTTTCCAAAATAATGATTGAATTCCTTTCACATTATTTGGCTTTGGAATCCTATCAATGTAAGCTACCCTCTTAGGGTCAGTTATCACTCCCTCATTTTACGCAATGTGTCCCAATAACTTTCCCTCAATGACCCCAAAGGCACATTTCTTTGGGTTAAGTGAGACTCCATATTTAAGGGCCCTGATGAAAATTTTCTCCAAGTGCATACAATGATATTATTCTTTCTTGGAGTATGCAATTAAATCATCTTGGTAGATTGATAGAAATAATTCAATAAAATTAGAAAAGGCTATATCCATAGCCCTCTAAAAATTTGCACCTACATTAGTCAAGCCAAATGGAATTCTAACATAAACATAGGTGCCCCATGGAGTTGTAAATGTAGTCATATACTACTCAGACTCCTTCACTTTAACCTAAGTGTAACCATAAAAACCATCCATCATTGACAAGAGCTCGTAGCCAGTCAACTTCTACAACCTAGCTTCCATGTTAGGCAATGGATAGCTATCCTTTAGTGAAGACATGTTGAGATTTCTGAAATCAACTCATAGTCTAATGTCACCATTCTTTTTTTCTAACTAGCACTAGATTAGACACCTAAGATGAGTTACTAATAGGCTTAATTATGCCAATGTGCCTTAGCTTCACTAGCTGTTATTGCATCTTCGGTGCTAAGGTAGGATTAGTAGGCCTTTGCTTTTGTCTAAAAATATTTGCATCTACTTTTAGAGGAATTTCATGCTAAAATAATTCCTCCCTATATGCCTTCAAGTCATCATAGGACCAAGAAAAACATGCCTATACTTCCTCAACAAAGTAGTCAACATTGCTTTGATCTTGGGCTTCATTTTCTTGCCCACATAAAATTTCTTAGGATAATTTTCAATCCTTAAATTAACTTCTTCTAAATCTTCTAGATGGGTGGTGGATGTCTTAGCATTACTTTCATCTTGGTTTTCAAAGATTCTTTCTAAAGCCACAAGATCTTTAGGGATCTTATTGGTCTTTAATTGAATAAATTCAATGCCAAAGATTATATCCTTTCCATCCACTATCTAAAAAAAATCTCTGAAATCAATCTCCTGACCTTCATATTGGTCCACACACTTCAAAAACCTTAAGATGCCTTCATCATCATTATCAAGGATTGAAGGCCTTGTTTGTACGCCCACTTTGGAGATACCAAAAAAATTTATATCATCAGGCTCGAGTGTAATATTTTCCAACAAATTTTCCACTTGATTCTAACCTATTTCCATCCAATCAATTCCAAAAGCATCAAACTATTCTATGGAATCCCAAATGGAATTCTTGTACTGATTCAACCTCTTCTTTTTTGATGTAAATCTGGATCTAACTTGGGATATCCCCAATTATGAATCACAGATTACTTTTAACTTTTTTATCCCATGTTTTTCTGACGTTGTTTCTACAAATAAATGGAAAAGTGAAAGAAAGCTTGATTATCTTGCTACTAGGTGAAACCAATATTATCCTTGCACCTAATCCTTCCTTGGAGCATGCACCATCAAAATACATGGTCCAAAGATCATCATTATCAAACAATTTTGTCATCTATCTTTCAATAAGTGTAGGTTGTTTGTCGCTTTCCCCTAGTAACTCTTCAATCCTAAAATCATTGATGCTAGTTTCAACAAAGTGAATTCTATCATCTTTAGGAGAAAGATAAATCATGTGTGAGACTCTTAATTCCCTGACCATTTTGATGTCTTTACAATCAATTGGGAAAGTATAAAAATACATATCACACTGCATACTACCCCCATGGAGGCACTCCATCTTCTTGACAACAACATTCCATAATTTGGTGGTGTTAATATATTATTTTCATTGATGTCAAAAGGGAATCAGGAGTGAGATGGAACTAATCCTAGCAAGGAAACTATGTCATTCATTTGTAAAGAGAGACATGGCATAGAGTGAATCTAGATTTGGAAGATGTGGGGAAAGATTGCAAAAGTTGCTTTGAGTATTGCAAATGTTGTCATGCTTTGTTGTCATGAAAGTATAGAGTATTCTTTCAGGAACCTGTAGAGAAATCAAAGACCATATTTGGTATGGGTTTTGTAAGAGTTTCTTAGAAAGGTGAAGTGTAGATCTAGAGGATGTAAGACTTGGTCAAAATCAAATTAATCATGCTCTCTAGTTGAATTAGGGTTTTGCAGATAAACCCTAGGGTTGTAGTCAAGTTGCCTTAACAAACCTTCTATTTTGTCATTGATTGCTTTTTGGAGGTTGCAGGTAACATAAGTCATAAAATTATGTAATCAAAGTCATTCTATGACTAGCCCCTTTACCTATTGCTCTAGATTGGTAAAGTTTGTGTGTTCATATCGAGGAGATTGCACTATACCGGTAGGAGTTACTTTGAAGTCCCTTTGATGTAGATGGTGTGAAGATGATCAATAGTTGTGATCATGCCTTGGTGATCCAATGGTACTTGTTAGCCTACAACACCTATGGTGGGTACCGGCTAAGTCCCTTAGGACATCAGGGAATGGTGAAGATTGGTTGATGTGATCAAATGGTGATTGAAGCTGCAAGATATATTGATGAGACGTCAACATAACTAGAAGATTTTTTTTAAAGTTTCTTTGACACAATGAAAGCTACAAGGTATCTCAAGGAGACATGTAAATATTGGAAGAATAGAATAGTTGGTCCCTTTGACATTCTAATAGTTATTCATTGATGAGGCTTTTAGATATCAAAGTGAGTGGTTTTTGGGTCCATTCAACATTTTGATAGAACTTAATCGATGAGACTTCTAGATATTAAAGAGATTGGTTTTGTAGTCCCTTCGACATGATGAAAGATCAATCAATGGTGTCGATTCAATTATGATAATCAGATGATGCACAATGTATTTTGGTGGGACCTAATAGGAAGGCGATAAAGGTGGCGAAGAGTGATTGCTCGATAGACCAATTCACATCGTTGTTGTGAATTATGTGGTGATGACGTGGATGAAAAATGGAAATGTGGGCTCGTGTCTTTCACCAATGGTATCAAAGAGAAAGGAATATATCAGTGGGACCCTAAAGTGTCTCATCCCGATATGCTGTTGTGTCTTTGATGGTGTAAAGTGATAGTCATAGGAACATTGATTTTATGGTGGTGATTTAAAGATGTGACAATGAATGAATAACATTGGATCATGGTGCAAAGACACAAATCAATGGATGAGATTCAAATGTTAAGATATCAAATGGCTAATTCTATGTAAACAAGGTTTCAATTGGTAACCGACATAGAGGAAAAAATTAATTGGTTCAATTGCATATGTGACCAATGTTAGTGAAGATTTGATTTATAGAGCAGCAACACAAATTGCTAAGATGATGAAGATCACAATCAAATTGAATAAACAAAGAAAAAATTAAATGCATATCTAATCCTAGGGTTTGATAGAGAGATGATTGAGGAAAATTCTTTTTAACAAAATTAAATGTTGTGTGATTCAGTGCAGAAGTATGGAAGTGAAGAAGATATCCTAGAACCCTAACAAAAGATCTTTTCATGGTAGAGAATCCTGAGATAATCACCGATGGTGAGAAACTACACAAAATAGATGATCAAAATATTGGCAGGTGTGGTAACTGTGTGAGAAGTGTGAAGAAGAGATATAGCACAGTGTAAAAGGTATTATGGGCTCTAGAGGTAGATAGAGAATACACTGAAAAGAAAAGAGAGTTAAAAAAGTTGTATAAGAGTGAATTGACACAAACCGAGAATGCACTAAGAGAAAAGGAGAAGAAAAAAGCAAAACAAAGAAGTGTAGAGCAGAGGAGAGAGTCGTTGAGGAAACAATAGAAACTTGAGTTGTTGTAGAGTAAGATGTAACATTGACTTGTGTTTGTGATGAAAAAATTGTAATAATCCTGTATGTTGTAAATCTAATTGGTTGGTGCCATCAAATAACTGATTTGGTGTTAAGAATAGGGAATTGGTGTCTCCTTAGGGTTGGTGCCCTTAAAAGTTGTAACGAAAGGTTTTTTTGTGAAGCTAGGATTAGGACACTAGCTCCTAGCAACATTTTCTCACCATGGTTTTTTCCCATCTTGGGTTTTCCACATATATCTTATGTTATGAGTTTTTAGATTGTGTGCTTGTTTATATTTATGTATTTCATGTTTTAATTTGCACACTAAGTGTTTA